>OY726519.1:38707559-39190059 GCA_963383655.1 Bathymodiolus septemdierum
GAGCGACCGGAGAGAAAGTCTGCAATCCACGACAGAGTATTACTTCTCACTCCAGAGTGGTGGAGTTTCAGGAGAAGAAGTCGTGGGGAAGTTTATCGAAGGCCTTTGAGAAGTCCAGAAGTACGGCATCTATCTGTTGGCTCTTATCAAGGTCGGCTGCAAGGTCTTGTACAGTGAGAATCAACTGGGTTTCAGTAGAACGTTTTTTTCGGAATCCATGTTGTAAGTCTGAGAGGAGATTGTGATGTTCAAGATGGGTGATGATGGTTGAGTGAAGGATGTGTTCCAGAGTTTTGCATAAGATGGAAGTTAGTGAGATGGGCCGGTAGTTTGCTGGTTGACCTCTATCCCCTATTTTGAAAACTGGAGCTACTCTGGTCTGTTTCCAGTCAGATGGAATTTGTCCTTGATCTAATGATGCTTGGAATATGAAGCTGATGAGTGGAGAGATTTCTATGCTATTTCTTTAAGGAACTTAGCTGGGATGTCGTCCGGGCCTGTTGCCATGTTGGGTTTCAGATGCTGGAGAGGATTGTGTGCTCCTTCTGTGTTGATGGTGATTTTATTCATTTCAGGTGTTGGGCTAATACCTAGGTCGGGGAGGTTGTCCATGTTCTCTTCGGTGAAAACAGAGGCAAATTGTTGGTTGAGGATGTTCGCTTTCGTGGTGGTGTCATGGTGCAGAAATCCTTCTCGCTTAAGTGGAGCAGCGTTTGTTCTTTCACACTTGGTAGATTTGATGAAGTTGAAGAATTTTTTTGTAGTTTGGAGTGACTTCATCTTCACCGAACATGGAGTTAATGTGGTTGTCATATGCCTATCTACATTTGCGCTGGATAATCTTTTTTAAATCTTTATATTTCTTCTATTGGGGTGAGTTTTTATTGTTTTGGTGTTTCTTAAACAATTTGTTTTTTCGCCTAGTTAGTTGTTTTATTTCTCTATTGATTCATGGCTGGCTATATCTGGTTGATGTGAGCTTTGTTGGGATATAGCGGTTCATAATATCGAGGCAGTCCGATTTGAAGTCGTTCCACAGGGAGTTGATGTTGGTGGTGTTGGTATGTGCCGTTAGGAAGGTATCCGAGAATGATGTTACTTCTTTTTTCAGACCATCCAGGTCAGTTTTATTCCATAGCATGATTTTACGTTAGGTTGGTCGTTGCCTCTTTATTGATATGTCTGAGTCTATGTAAACAGCTGTGTCGTGATCGCTGATTCCAGGTATTGGTTCGCATTGATTTAGTAGAGATGGACGGTTGGTAAAGAATAGTTCTAGGGTGGATTTGTCTCTAGTTGGAAATTTGACAATTTGTGATAACTCTAGTTCTTCAATTTGTAAGAGTTTTTGGTTAATTTCATTTAGGTACCTGTTACCGCTGAATGTGTTTGTGAGCCAATCAATGTCTGGTAGATTAAAATCACCTGCAACCCATATTGTGAATTTGGGGTAATTTAGGCACAATGATTTTATGGTGTTATACAGAGCTTTGGCATAATCAACATCATTATTTGTTGGTCTATAGATAGTTGCTAAAATGAGACTATCACGAGTGTTGCGATTGATCTTGCGTGCAATACACTCACATGGGGTATCAACATCTACTAGTTCAGATACTATTTCTGCTTTGATGGCTAACATGACGCCACCATACCCATTGTTCCTCTCTTTGCGGAAAATGTTATATCCGGTATTCTCAGGTAGGATTTCATTGTCTGCTATATTTGGATTTAGCCAGGTTTCGCAACCAAATAGAATGTCTGGGTTGCTCGAATCATGGAAGTTCCATCTGGCTTCTGGTTTACTTTTGATGCTTTGGATGTTTAAGCAAACTGATCTTAATTTATTGTCTAATTTTTTTATTGGAGCCGATTTCAATGGTGATGAGCAATGAAGCGGAAACTCAGATGTATCTGAGTTGGCAGAGGTGTCATTCATGAATAAATCCTCATTAGAGATGTCTTGGAATGAGCTTGATGTAGTAACTTCAGCAGACTCGAAAATGCTGCTTGAGAAATTTGGTATGCCACAGTTGTTGTATATCCATGATATGTTTGATTTTTGGAGTACGTTGTAATGGTACGAGTTGATATGCATGCAGGATGTGTGATACCAATCTGAGCAGTTGTCACATGCTACTGCCTTTTGATCCCAGTCGACCTCATTTCCACAGATGTTGCATGGGAAGGTCGTGGTATTTGGTCCTGGGTTTAGTTCTATATCGGAAGCTTGGAGTAGTAAGATGTAACATATATAAAGCAGATATTGTTGCTTTTTGATAGAAAAACACAGTTTTGCACGTGTTGATTTCGGTCGTGTGTACATTTAGCATCCGATTTTGTCTAATCGATAATTATATTTTGATGGAACAATGTAACCCTTACCATGTTGTTGAATGGATTTTTCTTCTATGTTTGTTGTTGTATTAATAAATAGGGTTAACACCAATATACTAGCAAGATGTTTACCGGTTGACATTGTTTACATTTGACCGGAAGTGTACAACATGGAGGAAGGTGAACTGTCAATTGTTTTGGCGGGAGATTGTCTTTGAATAAAGTGTTCGGGTTCCTTGTAATTACACCAAATTCAATCAAGTTTTTCACTCGTGTAGCTGTGTAAGGTGTTTGTAACACAGATTGTAAATGTTTGTCAAAATCGGTAAGATATAAATATGTAAAATTTCCTTTCGAAGTGGAGTTGGTAAAAAGCAAGTTGTTGACCCCACACGCATGCATACACCACTCAGTAGTAGTAACAGCAGCAACCTCTATCAAGGAAATCCTGATAGGAACCAAAACCTCTGGAATATCGCATCATCTGAGAGATATATACTTCATATGCAGGTGCTGCAGGAATGTTGCTACATATAAATGGAAAGTTCACAATGGGGAAATTGGAATCATCTCTTTTGTCGCAAATTATCGTTCTTAACCGGCCCTCACTCTCAATTTCGAGGTGTAGGTCAAGGAAAGAAGAAGACCTATATTTAGCTGTGATCTCCTTTATTTCAATTATGGGCTATATGCGATCAGCGAAATCAGCAACACTAGAATTATTTAGTGAAAGGACATCATCTATATAGCGCAGCATGAAATTATAGGATCGGCCTAGCTTCTTTCCGTTTTTCTTGAGAAGACTGTCTGTTGATAAAAACGTCCACCAAACATAACAAATATGTTGTCAATCAAAAGCTCGAGCATGTTTCAGATAACATGTTGGTAGAATCAGAGTGGTATTTTACAAAATAAGATCTGTTCCTTCCTAACACAAGGTATATGTATTTACGTTGGCCATTCTTGTTTATGAAACACAGTTGTGCCAACTCCCTTAATCTGTCATTTAGCTTAGAGTAGGGAATAGTTGTGTAGAGGGTAGAGAAGTCAAATGTGTTAATGCTATTGCCGAAGGAGAGGGACCTAGGTTGTATTTACTCTAACACAGCTTCAGAATTCTTCAGAATGCGCGTCTGATTCACACCATCCCTTGAGTAGCTAGTGTCACAGTAACTCTGAAGCCCGGATTTGACCGCTAATAGATTATGTTAATAATATGGAAAGATGCTTCGTGGAGCATTTGGCACACCCAGCAATATAACGCTATTTGTAAGGACACGTGTGTAATTTAAAAAATCAGTAGAGTGACGGTAGATCAAGAGCTATGATTATCCAGGACTTCCTCTTACGTAAATGTCGTAGGGGTATTTGTAGGGTTGTAAAGTGAATTTCAAATCCCTAATTCTTTTATCGAGCAGTCTACGTAATGTGATTTACACACAAAAACAATATTGTTAAAGGACTTGTCGGCGGAGACAATATCATATTTGTCATGGAGAGAGAAACAGGTGTTTAGCAACATTTGGGTCTTTAGAGATTGATGGAGAGCGAGTGTTCATAGACCCATTGAGCTTTTAATCATAATTTGTATCAGCCACCTCACTCTTCGCCCATTCGGAAAGAGTATTTAAGTCCTCCTTTTCACGCTTCGCTTATAGTCTGACATATTCGTTACAGTTATAAGATGAACAGTTAAATAAACATTAGAGATACCAATATTACATTAGTGTCACACATGATTATTTCTATATTTAGCTTTTTAAATCGTGCTAGATACTAAACAGTCGGAAGGACATAATTGAATATCAAACATTGAAGAGAAAAATCAAAAGACAGAAAGCTAAACGGACCTTAGAATAAAAACAAACAGACATGGTTATATGGTCATATATCTATCATGACAAACAAGATAATGACACTCTTCCTGGTGGCATTGTTGTATTATGTAGCACGCTCAATATCTTATCATGACAAATAAGGCCATGAATTGTTTCACATTTTTACCTGTGAACAAAATGTAAATATATTGCATAACATAAATAGAGATAGATGAAAATAATGTAGCATCAAATTTGTACCTGTGAACAAAATGTAAATATATTGCATAGCTTGAATATGAATAGATGAACTGATTTAACATTATGTCGTTATTGTATATATATAATGCATAAGTGACCGATGTGAGTGCAAATATTTTGTCCAACTGTCGTTTAAATTATTAAATACCAACATGTTTTATGTTTAAAGAATACTTCATAAGTTGCTTAAGTTCTGGCTTAACCTCAGGGAATGTTTCCCATTTTAGTTAATTATTATGTTATATTTATCTAAACTATGTTTTCATTATTACTGAGTACCCAACACCACAAACAATACAATATTGTGATCCGTGATCTATGTACATTAGTTCTTGTTTCAAAACTTTCTAAAGTTAGTAACAATATATCTTCTTCATTCTGTGCAGCTTGAGGTAAACTTTATTTATAGCATTGGTTATTGTAAGGATAACATTAAATATGATAGTGCGTCAAATGCCCCTAAATGTCTACTAAACAACGATATGTCCATCGTTCAAAAATTTGTTGTCAAACTCTCAAACACTTCAACAACGTATTCGCAACAGGTGGACATAACATTGTCGATGTGCTTGAGAGTTTGAAAACAAGTTTTTGAATGATGGACACACCGTTGTTTATCGGACATTTAGGGACATTTAGGGACATTTGACACACTATCACATTTAATGTTATCTTTACAATAAGAAATGGTATAGGTAAAAACGCTTTAATACTGGTTTGCCCACATTTAATTACACCAGTTATCAATCAGTGAAATAAACAAAAAAGACAAAGGGTTTACTGACCATAAAATTGTATAGTCTGTTCAAAATATATAGGTGTCAAATATGTATGTTTCTGTATATATAGAAGATTTTTTTTCACTGTGTAGTTTCTTTTTAATATATAAATGTGTAAGAAAAAAGATGAATAATATATCTTTATATAAATTCAAATTCAAATTCAAAATTTTATTGATTGTCATTAAACGATACCGTTTGTGACAATTATAAAATTATACAAATAAACATGTAACAAAGAGAACATTAAATCGACATTTTAAGTAAACATGTTAGGCGTTCCCTCTCCTCAATTCTATTAAAAAAAAATTAAAAGGAACCCAGTTTATTTACTTGAGATACTTTAATATTACTTCATTGAAGTCAATTACAATTAATTTGAACAATAAATATAACAACATTGAAAGTAATCTTTAAACTTTACGGTGATCTCCTAGAACCAAACTTTCTCTGCCAAGCTTGTTCTGGACGTACTGAAGTGCTTGAAGTTGAGCGTTTGCCATACTTGGTTTGAAGGATTCAAAACTAATATCGTTTATTCCACAATTCATGTTCCGTGAAAAGGTGAAGGTCATATGAAATCTACGCTTATAAAAATAGTACAAATTGGAAAAATATTTTTTTGTGACGAAGAATCTAGAAAACACGAATAATATATTAATGACCAAAAAGTCAAGGATAAAATGAGGTTACAAGATACTTGAAACAGGACGACTTAACTATTCATAATCACTGTTTAATTACTATATCAGAATTAAATAATGATTCATTTCTTACAGTGAGTGCACGTGGTGACTCGTAAATCATAAGTTACGTCCATATTAGATTAAATACTTTAAACAAATATATATATATCACGTTTACTAAAGATTGACTTGATCAGAGACAGCAATCTTTTTTAATCGATCGAATTGCATACCTTTATATATCCTTAAACCGACAGTGCATAACATATCTATAGAGAGAAATTGCAATAACAAATAAAGATGTTCAGATGCGGAAGACTGACTATTGAAACTAGCTGGGAGGACAGACTACCTTGTTAATATACAATTAATATGTACCAGGATGTCGAATTTAGAATAAAGTTGAAAGTTTATCTGTCTGTCGCCATTCTGCTAAAATATTGATCTTGTTTAACTTCAGTAAGATACCTCCATTCCATCAATTACAAAAAACGACAACAAAACTGCACACAATTCAATTCAATTCAAAGCTTTATTTAGAGTCGATATAAATCATACATATAACACAAGCTCTAATAAGCTTTTAAAATCGACTAATCAAAGCAATATCATTACATTTTACAACTGAATTTGTCTGGGGTTTTATGTAGAAGAAACTATATGCGAAATGGAGCATGATCCGAACTTGAAATTCAACACATGTAAGCTTCCATAAAAGAAACAAAGGACAGAATAAGTATAATCTTGTAAACCACAAATAAATAAAAATAAAAAAGGCAGAATAAAAATAATCTTTTTGTGCTTGCATTCTGCTTGCATATTTGATAACATGTGGTTTTATTAACACATGAAACGTAATGAAAACTTATGTATCTTGGGGTGTTACTTTTTCAATGTTTACTATATAGCCTGTACGTATTTAGTAAATAAAATAATTTTTAAATGACATTCTTAATTTCGTTTTATTCTCCAAGTATCGTGCATTTAACTTAATTATCTGTCATGATTTTATCGATTCAAAAAAAAATTGCATATTTTGTTAAATATATTAGATATTTCACCAAAATCATACATATTTTGGCAAATTTGTAAGATATTTCGTCAAAATTGTATAAGTTTTGCAAATTTTGTTATTAAAATTAAGCATATTTCTACAGAGTTTGTGAAAGATTTATTGTTAAAATGTGCATATTTCACTTAATTCAATAGTAAATTATATAATTCTTTGCAAGATTTTACAGTTAAAATACATGTAAAAATATAACTACATTTCAGAAACAAACTTTAATTGTTAAAACAACATACCCCCCCCCCCCCCCCCTTCCCCCTATGTTTATTTATACCTGTAATTAAAAGTGGGCAAACCAGGATGACACCGTAAAAACTTACCTTCAAGCGGCACAAAATGGCTTCAATTATGACTTACCCCCTGTAATAAAAGATGCTTTCTAAAGAATAACTTTTACAAAATTGAATAAGATACTAAAAAAAACTTCTAGAATTTTAAACCATCATCAGGTACGCTCATATCAAGATTTGAAAGCCAAATAATTTAATTAAAAGTCTTTGGAAGCAAAATCGACCCAAAGGACATAAACAGGATAGCCTAAGTCAGCCAAGGTCAGCTATGCCTGAGAGAGAGGAGAACCTTAGTTTTATTAATAATTACATTATTTAATAACTGTAAATTTCAATGATAATTATATCTAATAAACCATCTCAGTGCCGAAGCATTAACTACTGTTGTAACCATCGTGTCTTATTTTTACTAAAAGCTTATTTTCATACTTCCAATGCAAGAAAACAGGAAAGGACAATAATTTGAGTTTATTTTTCTTATAGTTTATACATATTTGAACCGGTTCATTCAACCTATGCCAGCATTTTGGAAAATAGGTATAAAAAGGTAAGAAAAAATGTTGACATAGGTTGAATAGCTTAATTGTTATATAAAAATGACTAGTCATGTATAATTAGTGTAAAATCGGAGGAGATATCAATATACTCCAATTCCACAATTAACTGTGTGCCAACTTTAAATAAAATTTACTTTACTTGACTTTTAAAGTATTTGTGTGAGTATTGAGTGAATAAACTAAGTTGGAAGTAAATATTTAAAATCTTTTTTTTTAATAACAAAATTAATCAGTATATCAGCTCATATATATTGATACCAAACTTAATGAAAATAAATCAGGACATTATAAGCACATATATTTTAATACCAAGCTTCATGAAAATAAATCAGGACATTATTGTAACTTAGGTAACTTTGTTAAAATTAAGAGATTAATTTTTAGGAAAATAAACATTTACAAGTCGCTAAATCTTTTTTTTTTTCGATAAACTTTGCATGGAATGAACACTTTTGAGCGCCGAAGTAATAATATTAGGATCAAGTCGAAAATGTACAAATGGTGTATTGTTTTATTCTCTGGTTATGAACAAATCAGTCTGATGAATGGTTCTAATATTTCAGGATGGTTGCTTATAAATAAAAATGAAATATATTTACTACTTGTGTTCAAAATAAATCGGTGATCCAATATATATGTATTTTTATGTTACTTACCATTTTCGGTAGACAAAGAAATCCGTAACAAACAAAATATAATAAAAGAAGTTCTCAATACTGCTTCTAGTGCTGCCATTACTATAATGTTGATCAACAAGGAAGTGTTGACTTATTAAGGTACATTATTTTTTAAATGTCTCTTTTAAATCTAAAACTCCATCTTTTTCATATCTTTTCACTATTTTCTTCCATATTTTCCAAATAATTTCACTATTCAACTTATCTTTCTTCCATATTTTCCAAATAATTTCACCATTTTCTTCCATATTTTTCATATCTTTTCACTATTTTCTTCTGTATTTTCCAATTCTTTTCACTATTCAACTTACCTTTGTTCCATATTTTCCATATCTTTTCACTATTTTCTTCTGTATTTTCCATATCTTTTCACTATTTTCTTCCATATTTTCCATATCATTTCACTATTCAACTTACTTTTCTTCCATATTTTCCAAATCATTTCACTATTCAACTTATCTTTCTTCCATATTTTCCAAATAATTTCACCATTTTCTTCCATATTTTTTATATCTTTTCACTATTTTCTTCTGTATTTTCCAATTCTTTTCACTATTCAACTTACCTTTGTTCCATATTTTCCATATCTTTTCACTATTTTCTTCTGTATTTTCCCTATCTTTTCACTATTTTCTTCCATATTTTCCAAATCATTTCACTATTTTCTTCCATATTTTTCGTATCTTTTCACTGTTTTCTTCTGTATTTTCCAATTCTTTTCACTATTCAACTTACCTTTGTTCCATATTTTCCATATCTTTTCACTATTTTCTTCTGTATTTTCCCTATCTTTTCACTATTTTCTTCTATATTTTCCAAATCTTATCCCTATTCAACTTACATTTCTTCCGTATTTTTCATATCTTTTCACTATTAAACTTGCCTTTCTTCCATATTGTCCATATCTTATCACTATTCGACTTTCCTTTCTGCCATATTTTCCATATCATTTCACATTTCAACTTACTTTTCTTCCATATTTTCCATATCATTTCACTATTCAACTTGCCTTTCTTCCATATTGTCCATATCTTATCACTATTCGACTTGCTTTTCTGACATATTTTCCATATCATTTCACTATTCAACCTACTTTTCTTCCGTATTTTTCCTATCTTTTCACTATTCATCTTGCCTTTCTTCCATATTGTCCATATCTTATCACTATTCGACTTTTCTTTCTGCCATATTTCCTATATCATTTCACTATTCAACCTACTTTTCTTCCGTATTTTTCCTATCTTTTCACTATTCAACTTGCCTTTCTTCGATATTGTCCATATCTTATGACTATTCGACTTGTCTTTCAGCCATATTGTCCATATCTTACCACTATTCGATTTGCCTTTCTTCCATATTTTCCATATCATTTCACATTTCAACTTACTTTTCTTCCCTATTTTCCATATCATTTCACAATTCAAATTGAGTTTCTTCCATATTTTTCATATCTTTTCACTATTCAACTTACTTTTCTTCCATATTGTCCATATCTTTTCACTTTTCAACTTACTTTTCTTCGATATTTTCCATATCATTTCACAATTTTCTTCCATATTTTCCATATCATTTCACCATTTTCTTCCATATTTTCCATATCATTTCACAATTTTCTGCTGTATTTTCCAAATCTTTTCACTATTCAACTTGCGTTTCTTCCATATTTTCCATATCTTTTCACTATTCAACTTACCTTTCTTCCATATTTTCTCTATCTTTTCACTATTCAACTTACTTTTCTTCCACATTTTCCATATTATTTCAAAATTTTCTTCCGCATTTGTCATATCATTTCACATTTCAACTTACTTTTCTTCTATATTTTCCATATTATTTCACAATTTTCTTCTGTATTTTCCAAATCTTTTCACTATTCAACTTGGGTTTCCTTCATATTTTCCATATCTTTTCACTATTTAACTTATCTTTCTTCTGTATTTTCCATATCCTTTCACATTTCAACTTGTCTTTCTTCCATATTGTCCATATTTTATCACGATTCGACTTACTTTTCTTCTATATTTTCCATATCATTCACTATTTTCTTCTGTATTTTCCAAGTCTTTTCACTATTCAACCTGGGTTTCTTCCATATTTTTCATATCTTTTCACTATTCAACTTACTTTTTTTCCATATCATTTCACAATTTTCTTCCATATTTTTCATATTTTTTCACTATTCAACTTAGGTTTCTTCCATATTTTCCATATCATTTCATAATTTTCTTCCATGTTTTCCATATCATTTCACATTTCAACTTGGGTTTCTTCCATATTTTTCATATTTTATCACTATTCAACTGACTTTTCTTCTGTATTTTCCTTATCTTTTTACCATTTTCTTCTGTATTTTCCAAATCTTTTCACTATTCAACTGACTTTTCTTCCATATTTTTCATATCTTTTCACTATTCAACTTGCATTTCTTCTGTATTTTCCATATCATTTCACTATTAAACTTGGGTTTCTTCCATATTTTTCATATCTTTTCACTATTTGACTTACCTTTCTTCCATATTTTCCATATCATTTCACATTTCAAATTACTTTTCTTCCATATTTTCCATATCTTTTCACTATTAAACTTATTTTTCTTCCGTATTTTCCATATCTTTTCACTATTCAACTTGGGTTTCTTCCGTATTTTTCATATCTTTTCACTATTCAACTTGGGTTTCTTCCATGTTTTTCATATCTTTTCACTATTCAATTTACCTTTCTTCCATATTTTCCATATCTTTTCACTATTCAACTTACCTTTCTTCCATATTTTCCATATCTTTTCACTATTCAACTTACTTTTCTTCTGTATTTTCCAAATCCTTTCACTATTTTCATCCATATTTTCCATATCATTTCACAATTTTCTTCTGTATTTTCCATATCTTTTCACAATTTTCTTCTGTATTTTCCAAATCCTTTCACTATTCAACTTGGGTTTCTTCCATATTTTCCCCATCTTTTCACTATTTTCTTCTATATTTTCCATATCATTTCACAATTTTCTTCTGTATTTTCCATATCTTTTTACTATTCAACTTACTTTTCTTTCGTATTTTCCATATCTTTTCACTATTCAACTTGGGTTTCTTCCGTCTTTTTCATATCTTTTCACTATTTTCTTCCATATTTTCCATATCATTTCATTATTCAACTTACTTTTCTTCCATATTTTCCAAATCATTTCACTATTCAACTTATCTTTCTTCCATATTTTCCAAATCATTTCACTATTTTCTACCATATTTTTCCTATCTTTTCACTATTTTTTTCTGTATTTTCCAATTCTTTTCATTATTCAACTTCCCTTTGTTCCATATTTTCCATATCTTTTCACTATTTTCTTCTGTATTTTCCCTATCTTTTCATAATTTTCTTCTGTATTTTCCAACACTTATCACTATTCAACTTACTTTTCTTCCATATTTTTCACATCTTTCCACTATTAAACTTGCCTTTCTTCCATATTGTCCATATCTTATCACTATTCGACTTGCCTTCCTGCCATATTTTCCATATCATTTCACTATTCAACTTACTTTTCTTCCGTATTTTCCCTATCTTTTAACTATTCAACTTGCCTTTCTTCCATATTGTCCATATCTTATCACTATTTGACTTGTCTTTCTGCCATATTTTCTATATGATTTCACTATTCAACCTACTTTTCTTCCGTATTTTTCCTATCTTTTCACTATTCAACTTGCCTTTCTTCCATATTGTCCATATCTTATCACTGTTCGACTTGTCTTTCTGCCATATTGTCCATATCTTATCATTATTTGATTTGCCTTTCTTCCATATTTTCCATATCACTTCACATTTCAACTTACTTTTCTTCCCTATTTTCCATATCATTTCACAATTCAAATTGAGTTTTTTCCATATTTTTCATATCTTTTCACTATTCAACTTATTTTTCTTCCATATTGTCCATATCTTTTCACTATTCAACTTACTTTTCTTCAATATTTTCCATATCATTTCACAATTTTCTTCCATATTTTCCATATCATTTCACAATTTTCTTCCATATTTTCCATATCATTTCACAATTTTCTTCTATATTTTTTATATCATTTCACAATTTTCTGCTGTATTTTTCATATTTTTTCACTATTCAACTTGGGTTTCTTCCATATTTTCCATATCTTTTCACTATTCAACTTGCCTTTCTTCCATATTTTCTTTATCTTTTTACTATTCAACTTACTTTTCTTCCACATTTTCCATATCATTTTAAAATTTTCTTCTGTATTTTTCAAATGTTTTCACTATTCAACTTGGGTTTCTTTCATATTTTCCCTATCTTTTCACTATTCAACTTATCTTTCTTCTGTATTTTCCATATCATTTCACATTTCAACTTGCCTTTCTTCCATATTGTTCATATTTTATTACGATTCGACTTACTTTTCTTCTATATTTTTCATATCATTCACTATTTTCTTCTGTATTTTCCAAGTCTTTTCACTATTCAACTTGGATTTCTTCCATATTTTTCATATCTTTTTACTATTCAACTTACTTTTTTCCATATCATTTCACAATTTTCTTCCATATTTTTCATATCTTTTCACTATTCAACTTCGGTTTCTTCCATATTTTCCATATCATTTCACATTTTAACTTGGGTTTCTTCCATATTTTTCATATTTTATCACTATTCAAATTTCTTTTCTTCAATATTTTTCAGATCTTTTCACTATTCAACTTGCCTTTCTTCCGTATTTTCCATATCTTTTGACAATTTGATATGCTTTTCTTCTGTATTTTCCATATCTTTTCACTATTCAACTTGAGTTTCTTCCATATTTTTCATATCTTTTCACTATTCGACTTGCCTTTCTTTCATACTTTCCATATCTTTTCACATTTCAACTTACTTTTCTTCCATATTTTCCATATCTTTTCACTATTCAAATGCGGAAGAAAGTTATGAAATGATATGGAAAATATGGAAGAAAATAGTGATAAGATATGGACAATATGAAAGAAAGGAAAGTTGAATAGTGAAAAGATATGAAAAATATGGAAGAAAAGTAAGTTGAATAGTGAAAAGATTTGGAAAATACAGAAGAAATGTAAGGTGAACAGTGAAAAGATAGGGAAAATACAGAAGAAAAGTGGGTGGTGGAGGTGGTGGTGGCAAACTTTTGTAAGAAATGTAATTATTGAAATAAATAATGTAATTATGAAAATAAAATGACGGGGAAGGGGAAGATAACCAGTGAAAGGGCTAGTTCGTAGAAAATAATAAGGTTATAGGACGCGGATAATGAAAATAAAATGGCGGGAAAGGGGCATTCAACTTCTTTTCACAAATCCCACAAACTACAATGATTCAAATACTTGTTTATCTGTTGAAATACTTCGTTACTTGTTTTTCGATTATATGACGTTATTAAACATTTCATTTTCCCGTATTTTTTCAAACGCCAACGTTTGAAATGCAACGTTACTTGTGTGACGTTATAAAAATATTTCATTTTCCCGTATTTAAAAAAAAAAACAGAAAAAAAAAGAAAAAAATGAGGAAAAATGAAAAAAAAATGACCCCGCGGGAAATCATCCGAAAAAAGGGCGGGAATCCCGGTTACGCATGCGTCACTTTCTGTCAGGGCCGGTCACGTCACTTCCGGTTATGCGCAATGGTCCGTTCCCTCTCAAATGAGGATTTGTCCGTAACCATATACTACTGTTAATTGTGTAATAAAATGTTAAATGATGTAGAAACATTGTTCCTTTACCATCTGTCATAGTATACAGCGGTACAAACACGAAAGTTAGGAATTCAAATTTAGATCCGGACGTGCTGGTATCAAATTTAAAAATGAGGTCACGTACACATAAGGTTGTTTTTAAAAATAAACATATATTTCTAATGATCAGCCATCCATATTTTTCTGAACCTACAAAGTAATAATACTTATCAGTGTAATATAACCAAATATGATTGAATGACAAAATAAAAATTCTGAGATAATTAACATCCTGTTCTGACTGTGTGGTATTTTATTTATCACTTTATTACTTACACTTTATTATATTTTCCTTACAACCTCTGATATTTCTGTATGGAAATTGTTTCTGTATATATCTTTAATTACCGAACAAAAGTTTTTAATATTTAAATGAGAGTCTCAGAGAAGTGAAAATTAATTTACCTACCATCTTTTTTGGCTATGGTTATGCTATTTAACGCCACGTTCAACAATATTTCAGCTATATCGTGGCGATCAGTTTTATTGGTGGAGGAAACCAGAGTGCCCCGAAAAAACACCAACCTGCCGCAAGTCACTGATAAACTTTATCACACAATGATGCATCAAGTACACCTCGCTATGAGCGGGATTCGAACTCACAACTTTAGTTTAGATAGGCACTGCTTACACAGGTAGTTGTATACGACTACCATACCGTCACGACCACGACGGTCCTCTTACCATCTTTTAATAGACAAATTATGTAAACTTATACGAAATATAACAACGAGTATGTCGCCATCTGCCGAACAACATATACCACGTGGTAAAAAGTCGTCTGCTATGTCGGGATTCCCTTTATAACACCCGACTTCTTCATTATTTTTCAAAACAAAAACGGCCAATTGAATCCAATCTGAAATAACAATTGATTGGTCATTATTAATAACAATTCTTGCTGGATATTGTATGTCTTTACTCCTGAGAGATGTTCTAATTGTCTTCCAGAAGAGACACAATAAATACAACTGTCCACATTTTATGACGTATCAAAGAATGCGGTGTTTTCCGTAAGATATACCATACAATTTTCATTTGTCTAGTGCTAAGCCTCTTGTACAATAATTTGTCCGAATAAATGTCTTCCCATATCCAAGAGTATAAATGGTAATTATTTTCTTACCAGAATTACAAGTGACAAATACCTTGTCATCTTTGCATCCGACGATATCATCTAGAGGAAGATAGATGTCTGTTGAGGACAGCAATTATCCTTGTTGGCTGTACATAACGTTCTATAACTTGCTCGTATCCTAAACATATCCACACAGTACCATCAGCCATTGGAGATATCCCAGTCACGATACAACTGCCACGTGAACACAAAAATGTATTAGATATTTGAAATGATTTATCTCCGTTTTTATGCGATCCAGATTTACGTGGACAAACTTTCCGAAATAGCCTTTCGATATCTGATTAATATGCTTTGTTCGCGATGAATATCATCTTTTTTGTTGGCTTAAGATGCAGGTGATCATGTAATGATTCATGGAGGTAGTTATTTAGATTAGCACCACAACGTTTACATTCTACAGAAATGTCTCTCCAAAATGAAAATGACTTTTGATTAATATTTGGAGCTTGTCAATCTCGGTGGAGTCGAGTTCAAGTTGTGTATAAAAGTCGAAGTTCAGATTTCATTTCCTGAACCAAACTACATAACAAATCCGCACGTTCTTCAATTCCACTTAATGCTTCACTTTCTAGCCCCTTAACCTTGATCTTTTCATTTTCTACGTGACTTACTGCATCATTGATGTTTGAGGAGTATTCTGGGTTTTTAATAGTTTTCAATAGGGTGTGTTTGATTTCTCTGCTCAGTGAGTCAATATCCTGGGTTTCGTGTAGTTTATGTTTTCCTATGTTACATATTTCACATATTAGGCTTTTACATTTTAAACAGAACAAAAAAAGATTCTTTTCGTGATGAATTTTGCACGATCTTGACACTTCGGAATATAGATCGTGTATCAAAGTTGTAAAGTGACCTTTCGTAGCACTGTCCCTCGAATGAAGTAAATTGCATTCCTTACAGAGAACTTGTTCGCATTCTTTACATCTAAAAGCCCCTACACCTTTCGTTCTGCAAGCTCCGCAATCTGTTTTTGCCTTGATTTTAACACTTTGTAAGTATATATTCTTTTCAAAACCTTTAGCGCCTATATCTGGAACTGTAACTATTGTCTTGCATAAAGGGTAGTTTATATTATTATCATTGTAGTTAGACATAACATAGTCAACCAAGCACCTACAACAAAATGTATGATAGCATGGTAAT
This sequence comes from Bathymodiolus septemdierum, assembly GCA_963383655.1. Lineage (NCBI taxonomy): Eukaryota > Metazoa > Mollusca > Bivalvia > Mytilida > Modiolidae > Bathymodiolus > Bathymodiolus septemdierum. Next base: position 38,724,079 of record OY726519.1, read on the forward strand.
AATCTAGGATCCTTAAATAATCTCTAAATAAAAAATCATGGCGTCTGCTTTATTGCTGTCCTGAGCTAGTTTATCCAGATTCGCGTGCATGATAGCTTGTTCAGTTACAATATTTGTACGTGTCCTCGTCTTTTGTGTGAAGAAGCTGGTTGTTACTGTTTGTGGAATGTCCAGACTGCGGACGTAATATATCATGCACATCTCTGAGTTTACTTGCTTCTTGCATCTGTATTTTATCACACAAAGACAGAGTTTCTCCTGCCGATATTGCTGACGTCATATTTTCTCTTGGTTTGTCTGAATCCATAGACGTCGTATTACTTTCCGACAATGTTCTAGCCGTGTTCTTTCATTTCTGGCTGGTTGTTCTAATTCGTTGGTGATGCCACACTTTGGAGTTATTTTCTCCTGCTGATATATCCTCCAACCCACTTGAAATTTTATTCTCCAACGAGGATCCATTGTTGTTGTTTTTACTCGAGAGGTCTTCTTTGTCTGAAATTCCATTTGTGTCATTCAAGCGCGCGGTTCCTGTGTCGCCGTGGGACTCCGGTCCTTTTGATTTTCATTTTCACGTTCTTTGTCTTTATTTGTTTCAGTACTGTCAATATAATTATTTTCACAGACATTAGTGTTATCTTTATCATCACTATTAGATTTATCTTTATTATCATTTGGTTTGGAGTTGCTCGTTTCGTTGTTTTCTAGTTTCCCGTTAATCGAATTTTTGTTGTCTTTCTTGGGATTCTCTGTACCAACACCATTTCTCATATTTTCTACAACTCGGAGACACTTCTGCAAGATACAGTTGACAATCAGTATCATCGTATCTAAAATTAAATGTATTATTAATAGAAAAAAAGATTGTTTGCTTGATTAAAATAAAATTTGTGTTACCCAATAGAAAATTATCCTTGACCTATGTGCCATGAGGCACAGCAAGGACTAAGTAAGTCAGTAATAGAAAAATAACATATACATATTTAAAATCCCCGTATGAATATTAACTTATTAATAATTCTTTATCGTAATACATGGTAATATATGTATATTTTATGTAGCTTTAGTCATGAATTAGTTTTTGTTAATAATAAATAGAATATCAGGTCGACCTTGATCGTGATATGTTATCGTTTCTACCTTTTTAAAAATCTGTTCAGAACAAATAAACTACATGAAAAAAAGGTGTCAAGAGGGAATCACGTCAAAACACAATAATAAAATAAATTGAAATAGCAATTGCCATAGGTATAGAGTCTGTACGCATGGAACAAAATAGCATGGAAACCAGTAGTATATACAACGAAATAAAACTTTAAAATGAATTATAATTGCTGTATTCAAATTCAAAGAAAACACTGACACGATGAAATATGGTTTCGTTTTTCATTATAATTAATTTAATCTAGTCAGTGATAAAAACAAAACGAAAAAGTTGTTAACCCCCTTCCCCGATACAATTCGAGGTGATAAATGATTGACGTAACCCTCTAAACAACTATTATATAGAATAACTGTATACTCTATAACCATTAACTCACATCTTAAGTCATCTTCTTGTATATCTCGAAGTAAAGTCAGGTTTCAGTTTTCGTTTGTAATAGATTCTCGTATGCCATTTCTAGGATAACTCGAATGCTCGACTTCATCGAAGTACAATCGAGGGTTCGCCGTTCGACATTAACGCAACGTGGTTTGACTGTACATGAATCCAATTTGGTACGCCGTATTTCTTTTCAATAGTTTTCAATACTTTAAGTTTATAATTTTCCATCTGCCCGTCAAAAGCGCCATATCTGCCCTTCTAAATCGATTACGTATCAACACTGTAAACACACAAGGACGTTCATATTCTCATTATCAAGTATCATATTAGGAGATGTTCTGGTCAATGTTGTTGTTCCAGCTGACAACCAATGAAATAACACTAATTTTTTGCACAAAGCACATTACGATAAATAAATGATGAAAGAACAAGAGCCTACACATTCACAATTACAACTACACATTCACAATTACCACTACACATTCACAATTACACAATGTGTTCTCTAATCTTGTTACATTAAACCGAAGATAAAGAAGTAAACCTGTCTTCATTGTGCCATACAACATCAGTTTTGTAATTATATAATGATTAGCATTCTGGCCCGAGTGAGGTAGATAATGAGATCGAAACTCGGTCGCATCAGATTCAAAGACTAAAACAATGGTATTTACTGTTTCTTCACTAAGCACAGATTATTAAGGAGTAAAAACAAATATTGGCTCGCTAAATTGGCTTTGGTCAGGATAATGTGTCAGGGTAAAGCGCCACGCCTATTTGTGACTGTTGTTGTGGTAGCACTAGAAATCCAACTCGGCGTGTTGATATAATACAATGTATACAAATCAGATCAAGGTGGTAACCACAAGGCATATGGCTAGGACGTTGTGTTGATGGTATGGATGACATCTCTGGTTTAGTTTAACCATAATCCATTTCTGTCTATTATATTGGCAAATAAAATATGTTTAAACTAAACCATAGATTTTGTTGTCCAAACCATTGATACGTCGTCCGTATCAAGATTAAGATTATCAGAAAGATGGTAAAAACTGTATTTCAGTGGAATTCATTGTTACCTAGTACATTTATATAAGAAAAGTTTGAAGATGCCAAAGTGGTAATCAGAAGTCGAAAATTGAAGGACATACAATGCAATGGTAAAAGGAAAAAAGACAAACAGTGATCTACACAACATTACACAGAAAACTAAAGATTGAGCAACACGAACCTCACTAAAACTGGGGTGAACTCAGATCCTGTGGAATGGTAAAAAGTACCTGCTTCAATAGTGGCACCACATATCCTGGAATATCATATCAACTGAGAGATATATACTCGATATGCCATTGCTGCTGGAATGCTGCTACATATAAAGAAAGCTAGCAACGGGAAAAGTGAAATAATATCCTTTGTCGTAAAGTTTCTCTCTTACCGGCCCGTACTGTCAAATTCGAGATGGATATCAAGGTATGAAGTAGACATAGCTATATCTGTGGTATCCTATATTTCAAGATCAATGGGATAGGTGAGATCAATATTTCATAACTTCGCACTGTATTACCATTACAACGTTGATAAATGGTTTATATACTAGCATACCTGTCGGTGTGGTTTTTCTTCTCTCTTTACGAGGTAGCTTCTATGCTTGGTCTTCTTAGATAAAAATAAAAAGCATTCAATAACACTAGTATATCCGAAAAACCCACCTGTATTTGTTCTTGCGTTCCGATATTTATGCTAAACTTGATGACTTTTATTTTCCCATAGTAAATCTTCCTTAATAAAACGACCACTCACAACAAACTCTTGTTTGATATGAGCAGTTGCGAGTTGTCGCATTCTCCAAACACGAGGCACTAATTTTCGTTCCGTGCGGTATTAAGGGCGACTTGTGAATGTATTCGGTGAGCACGACCAGCGTGTACAACACTTTCAGAAGATGTTGTACGTCACAGTGGAAAAACTAAGGTACCCCAGATTTCTCTGGGGTGTGATTTTCCATACCACGTATTTCTTCACAGAGATGTGTTTACTTGCCTAGAAATCATTTAAACAGTGATTGATACAAGGGAGCAAAACTTGAAGTTTTCTCTTCGGACGTTTAATTGCTTACACCATGAAATCGTTAATCTTATGAGTAATCCTGATGTAAAGTAATTTCAGAATGTTGCTAATGTCAACTCGGATTATCGGTTTCGTGAACTAGTTTTGTGAGTGAGGCCACTATACGCGTACGACGAGCGCCATGAACGACACGTGAGATGTTGTCTCGTCCGAAACATTCGATTTGTTTGCTTTGGCTTAAGAATAGTTTGAAGATACCAAAGGGTTAATCAGAATCCGCTAATGTTGAATTGACATTTTACCAATCTGCATTTCAATTATTGTCATAAAATTGTGATGCCGAGTCATAATAACGTCATAGAGTAAAGACTACTACCTATGGTAAGAACTCTTTTAAATATACAGCTGCTGTTTTATGGAATGACCTACCTGATGATTTTAGAAAAATTGCCAATTTTAACCAATTTAAAAACATTTTATTATCTTGGATTGGAAATGAATGCAAATGTAATGCATGTAAACAATTTTAATATCATCAAGGTCTTTTCAATTTTTATATTATTTATATTTATTTATTTTTTAGCAGTATAACATGCTTTTAGCTCGTAACACCAGCTTTATTTTCTTATTTTTTTTTTATTTTTTTTAGCTTTTATTACTGTGCTTGATTAACTTTTTTACTTTTGTATATGCTTACCTTGACTGTGCTATATGTGTGCTTTAACTTATTTGCTGTATTTTGTTACTATGAGTGTTTTTATCTAAATTATTAATTTGTGTGCATGCTTTTGTTGTTTTTAACTGTTATTTATTCTTGTATTGTGTATGTCGGCCAAAAGCCCATTAGGGCTTGTGTTGTATTGTTATTTAAATATGCCGACTATAAATAAAACTTATCTTATCTTATCTTATCCTGTACTTCTGTGATATTACATATCCCCCACTTTCCGTACTATTTTTGTGCTAGTACATTTATAGACGTGGCTTATGTGTAAACAACTTGTTAATTTTTCATGAGATATAATAATGTTTATGTTATGCTATGATTTTCCATACACATATATAGGTCGGCAATGGACGTGGGCCAAATTGCTGTGTGGTAAAACGGATCAACACTCTGTAGAAAAGTGGATTTGATAGGCTGTAACCTACCATTGAATAATATTAACACACATATTACTAAGCAAACACTTCCTTAAATCAAAATATCGAAGTCAAATATGTATCTTCATACATTATTAATCTGTTTGTTACAGAATTGATTTAACTTATATGTATACAAAGATGTAAACCTTTAATACTAAAAGCTGATTATCTTCTTTTCCTTTGTCTTTAATATTTAATGCAATTTCATGACAAATCAGTTTTATAAATTAAATCAATAGGTGCTGTGTTGTGTGACGTTACCAAAGATACTTTCGTAGAAACAACTATAAAAACCTATTTATGATAAAAAAAAATAAAAAAAAAATAGACAAGATTAGTTGTCAAAACAACCAACCACAACTTCACAAATAATTCCTATGGCAACCCTGAAATACCAGAGACTCAACTACAGCATGTCAATATAATACTGGCTTAGAACAGTCACAACAATGTGACATGTTATCTATAGACATTAACGTCTGAGTTGAGAATCGGTGGGCAGGCTCTACAGAAGTGCTTCATGGTGGTACAATCTCAATATCCTGGTGTAGACATGTAGATAAATGATTGTACATTAATTACTAACAAAAAACATATTTTAATATACAGTTGGGCTTCAATTTGTCCAAGGTGAAGGAATTGATGATTTCACAAGGTATAAATAGCCAGGTGTTTTGTGGGGTCCATAATGCTCAATCTTTAGGTTTCAGTATAGTATTTTGTAGATCATTGTTTGTACATTTGTCATTTTTCTTTCGGCCATTGTATTTTGTTCTTCTCTGATTTACAGCTTTTTATTACCCCTTTGGTATCTTCAAACATTTCTCTATCAGAAATAAATTAAACTGAAGGCTACAGACTACGCGTTATGCTAAAACCGACTTTGAGGTTTCCATGGTAATACAATTATATAGGTAAAACACATCAATGTATTTTCTATATTACAAATAAAATAAATAATAAATCAGTTTGCAATAGTTATCAAACTTCACAAACTATTATTTCCACAAACTGTATGTACATGAACTAGAGGCTCAGTGGGCTGAGCCTGTTTCGCTCACCTTTCATTCTGCTTTGAGGAAAATTAAAACAGAACCTTCCAGAGGTGCTTCCTACCAAATTACGGTTCATATGGCTACATAGTTTCAGAGGAGAAGATTATTTAGAAATCGACAAACCAGAATCAGGAATTACCTATGGTGGCCATGTTTGTTACCTGATCGGGTAAATTAGCATATTTTATAGAGGACCTTCCATAGATGCTTCCTACCAAGTTTCGGTTCATTTGGCCAAGCGGTTTCAAAGGATTTTTTTTTCAGAAATTGACCAATCAGAAACAAGAAGTGCCTGTGACTGCAATGTTTGTAATCGGATCGGGACGAAACGATCAGTCTTTATAAAGGACCTTCCATAGATGCGTCCTACCAAGTTTCGATTCATTTGACCAAGCGGTTTCAGCAGAAAATATTTTTTTAGAAATTGACCAATCAGAAACAAGAAGTGCCTGTGACTGCAATGTTTGTAATCGGATCGGGACGAAACGATCAGTCTTTATAAAGGACCTTCCATAGATGCGTCCTACCAAGTTTTGGTTCATTTGGCCAAGTGGTTTCAGAGGAAAATATTTTTTAGAAATTGACCAATCAGAAACAAGAAGTGTCTGTGACTGCAATGTTTGTAATCGGATCGAGACGAAACGATCAGTCTTTATAAAGAACCTTCCATACAATGTAGATGCTTCCTACCAAGTTTAGGCTCATTTGGCCAAGCGGTTTTAGAGGAAAATATTTTTTAGAAATAGACCAATCAGAAACAAGAATTGCCTGTGGCGGCCATGTTTGTTAACGGATCGCAATTAAATAAGCTATCTTTATAGAGGACTGTCCAAGGTTGCTTCATGCCAAGCTTCAATTCATTTGGCCAAGCGGTTTCAGAGAAGATTTTTTAGAAATCAGACCTTCAGACCTTATCACCGAATGGAATTAATGGGAAAAAGTAATATCCTCTCTTGACTCCTATTTTTGTTGGTCTCCTCCAGTTGTATTAGGACATACAGTTTGCTTAATTGGCCCAAAGTATATATTCCACACTGTGGTGGACAGTTTATTGAATGAGTTTGGGTATCATACCGTTTTCAAAAATATTTTTGAATGTGCTATTTGATACATTAACTAATAATGTCTCATTTTTATATTTAAGTTTACATTTATTTAAATGTGTAGCACTATATTTGTGTATTTATATTATTGTTATTAGAATTTTCAATTCAATTCTATTATACTATTTTAAATATTTGGCAACGATTACTCATCATTCTGCACAGAAACACAAATCCCAAAGAGGTAAAGTAAAATAAAGGAAGTTTTCCAAACTCCTTTCTGTGTATCCATTACCACACAGCTGAACAAGGAAGAGCTTATTTTTTTATATAGATTGTACTTAGTCTTTTTTTTTAAATGTGAAGAAAGAAACGATCAATTACGTGTCGGAAGCTGATAATAAACAGATTATGTAAGTACCGATGGTACTATATTTCAATTTATTGCACTTATAATGTCAAGTGTGTGTTTTATGTTCCGACATGAAATTAAAACTTTTATATTGGCTATAAAATTAACAACAATTACAACTATCTATGTTTTATTCAACAAATACTTCTGTGGTCCACATTCCCACAGAATGTCTCTGTGTACTAATATCAACACTCGATTTCTACCGACATATGTCATCATCGTTTTTGGTGTTCTTTGATTTTGAAATCATAATATATTATCTTTAATATCACACTATAACCCCAGTTATATTATCAAGAAAAAAAATCAACAACACAAGCATTAATTCCTTTTTTCGGGAATTTATATATATTTATAAAACTGACATGCAATGTTTGGGCTATAGAAAGTTTGTTCGTTTTTTTCCCGAAGAAACAAACATTTTCTTCATTTTACCATAGCTAAGGAATGACAGACCAATAGTGACTAGGGTGGAAGATACACCGAACGACCAGAATGGGAGTAAGAGAACTGTATCATGTCTTCCACTCTGGACACTATTTTCACATGGTCAATGATTAGCACAATATTATTAATATTATTATACTCACTGTTTCCCTCTTTATAAACTGTGCAATAGTTTTTTCTCAGAAAAGCGTTCATTGTGTGGTATCCAACATAATAGTTGGGGAATAACTGTATTGTATTTGAAGTGTTTCCGTCGTAAATCGTCGGTTTTACTGTCGCAAATTAAGCTTACTTTCTAACAATGATATTTATTTACAATTATCGGCTGTTAATAATCAACTTCATTTCATAGCATATCCACCAAAATGGGTTCGTAGCTACAAATCTTTTTGATCAGAAATCAAACGCTTTATTCAATGATCTATTATGTAAACATGACCAAAAATATCAACTCGAAAATTTAATTTAGCTTAAATAACAATTTTATTAGCAAATTTAATATTGTGACACAGTTTCAAACATGGTAAAACATAAAATTTACTCTGACCTGTAGTATAAATACAATTGACCAATGAAATTGCTTGTTACATAATCAATTTCGTTAGAATAAAACTGTTAATGTTGATAAGTTGAAGATCAGTTGAATACACTCGTACCTGTTTAAATAGTATTTGTTATATTTGTTTTGTCTTGTTTGATTTTGTTTTTGTATTATTTTGTTTGTGTGTGCTTTTTTTGTCTTAAATGGAACATACATAACTTACTAAATGCACTCAAAATATAATAATCTGAATAAAAACGCTGAAAATGAACATGAATTGCTAGGTTTTGTGTACCACACTAAGGTCGGTAGTAGTCACCAATAAAGTTTTATTGTAATCTGTCAGTTTTTCATTTCCATAGAAGAAACCCTAAGATTACTATTATTTAGAGGTTTGATTTTATGAAGTTTAATGCCACTTTCAAAAATATTTCAGTAATATCGTTGAGGTCAGTTTTATTGGTGGAGAGAACCGGAGTACCAGGAGAAAACCACAGACCTGCCGCAGGTAACTGACAAACTTTAACACATAATGTTGTGCACTATTACTTAGCGAGAGAAGAGATGAAAACTAGAAATATATTAATGTGGTAGTATGATTTTGTACCACTGGTAAAGAGTAAAAAGTGAAACCGTTGCGTGAAAATCAGGCGTTGTGTTGATGTTGATGTCAATGAGCGACCCTTGTAATAAATCCGCAAGCTATCCCTGCGCCAGTTTTGCTCATTTATGGCTTACAATTCATATTTAATTTTCAATTTTCCAAAATCCGTTTTTGCTGATCGAAATCGTAACATAAGAAACAAAGTAAACCAGGTTATCGTTCTTGAACTGACACAGCACAGACGGATATCAATTAGAAAATTGTTTTTATGTGATTCTGTAAATTTTGATCTTTCACGGTCCATTTAGTAATACATGTACATGTACTTACATCTTAATTTTTAAAACAGAAATGAAACATATTACATATTCTTAATTTCGTCATATAAAACGCAATGTAATGACGTCATTGATTTAGAGATGTAGTTATCTAAATAAATGATGTGAATGTTTTTTCTTTGTTTGTTCTGAGATAACGTTTACGGTTTCCTGGAGGATATTCCTGACATATTCCTAGACATTCCCTTCGAGAAAATGTTGCCTAAAATAGAAATCGTGTACATGCTGTTATGGCACTGTTATGTAATCGTCTCGATTTTCTCATAAAAGCGTTGACATTTTTGTATACATTTTTTTTTTTTTACAATTCATGTTATGGGAAGGGTAAAACGAATACCTTAACTAAAGAAAATTACTGAAAAAACATTTATCAAAACATAAAAATCGCATTCGAAGAATATTGTGCTCACCTGAATGTTTTTTACGTGTATCATTTTCTGTGAAAAGTTTTGGATTTTATTGTTTCCGCATATGCTGTTATTATGTTTTGAACAAGAACAGAGTAAAGCAAATTTTATTAGTTTAAACATATTTTATTTTGCATAAAAAGTAGCAAAAGATAAGACACAAGTTATTACAACATTAGTCAAGAAAATTCTATTATGCTAACATGCTTCAAAATGTGAGTGCTGCGTTTATAAAGTTGGTCAATATACTAACCAGTGTTAAATAGTAAAAGTAAATTATGAAATTTAGTAGGAGTTTATCAGTGATCACGAATTAATAGGAATATGTAAATAAAATCTCCTATTATATATTTCAAAAATTTCATATTAATAACTTAAAACTGTGACAAGTAATAACATTTTAATAAAAAAAAAAAAATATGAAATGCAAGCTTCGCTTAATTCATGGTCCAAATATCAAACTTATTTTGACCGTTATGGAATATCTGTGTCACAAATGACCACGGATATGCTCCACTTGTCGAAAACACTTCCCGGTCATTTCCTCATTCGTGACTTATCACAGGGTTTGTAACTAAATTAACATGACGGGTGTCACTAGTGGAGCAGGATCTGCCTACCTACCGGAGCACCTGAGTTCATTCCCGGTTTTAAGTGGGGTTCCTGTTACTCGATCTTTTGTTCTATGTAGATCATTGTGTGTCCTTTTAGATTTTTTGTTTTGGCCATTGTGTTGTCTGTTCTTCTTTGACATACGGATTCTGATTACCCCTTTGGTATCTTCAAACTCTTCTTAAATGTAATTTTATTTTGTATTTACATTAAAAATTAATATGATTATACTTTATTATTATCATCTTAACTTTGAAATGAAATAGTAATTTATAATATTTTTACAGTTTTATGTAATAAATGTATAAATGAATCCTGTGACAGGAATTCACATAAGATAGTCACTCTCAAAAGAACAAAATAACTGAAAGCTTTTTATGACCTAGTTACAAACACAACAAATAACCGTACTAATAATCATGTCATATTTACGTGTCGTATGCACTAAATTAGGTATCTACCATTTTATATTTTGTTACTTAAGCTAAGTTAATGATATAAGGATAAATATTTACATTGCATGTCCTCAAAGTATAAACACAAAAACCAAAAAACAAAAACAAAATTTACAGTTCAATTGATAATTAGACACACAAATTACAGTGATGGCAAAGCAAGGGTTAAATAGATTAACGTTAGTACACAGTAGCAATAATATAGAAGCCTAGAACGGCCAAATTCGGATTATAGTTGTCGGTGTCATGGCTGTGCGTGGGACTCTGTACACACATAGCCACGGGCATTTCTGGTCCACTATCAGCAAACTGAGGCTAACAGTTACCAAAGGTGTTTTCCTTGGTCATCCCACTATTACTGAAAGCCATGTCATGGTCTGTGGATGTTGTATCTTCTTTATTTTCACCCACGACTTTGATCTCCTTCCTTAAATTAAAAAGCCTTTAGGATGTAGTACATTTATTACTGTGTTTGGTTAGATGTTAACTTACTATGGATAGCATGATGAACAACAGAAATCACAGCTTTTGGTTATTCTATCAATATTTCTTTGGTACAAACAGAGATTGTTGTTTTATATTGATGTACAATGTTCAAACGTTTGATTTACACGGTTTCTTGTTGTTTTTTTTTATCAGAACAGGTTTAGTGTAAATGTTTTTTTTTTATATTATAAACTAATCATTATTCATATAAAGTAACATGGGTGTAGCATGCAACACAATTACATATTAGAGTTGTATAAATAGGTATTTCAATTACATTTTAGATGACAGAAGAACGAATAATACCTTCGTCTGAACGGATTTTATTACAAAGACGAACGCAAAATATATAATTCAAATATCTTTTTTTATTTTTATTTTACTCTTTGTGATTACAGAATGACTTACAGAAGATAAGAAGCAGTAGTCAGAGTAGTCATAAACACTGTTAAGTGACCTACCTTACTTCCTTAAAACGTTACTGACATCATGCATTTGTAAAAATACATGTTTTTGTAGAAATTCAAATAAAATTGTTGTTCGTTTTAACCTTGTAACAAATGCCTTATTTATATCGTTTAAAGATTATCTATGTAGTGTTCATTTGATGACGTTGCGTTTCTCATATTGATTATTTAACACTATTTTTTACCATCCGAAAGCACATCTGAACAGAGTAAAATACAAAAAAACCATATACGCCGAATACCTTCTGTATGTATTGTGAACCTCCAATTTATATGTAGCAACACTTAGAACATATAGAATGTATATGTCTCTCAGTCGATACGATTTCCAGAGTGTGTGGTTCTCATCGGGATTTCCGTGAAAGAGGGTTGCTGCTAACGACAATTATCAAGGAAGATATTGAAACAATGGTTCTTACAGATTACAGTCATGATTTAAAACAGTTTACGGTCGACATCATAACTTGATTAACCGATACGGAATATTTGTGTCACAGATTACCACAGATGTATTACGTTTGTCGTGGTGACAATCACACCATACTCTCCTCTTTTATGAATAATCAACATATTTTCAACAAGAGTAATATTACTGGTGCAAAGTGAAGCAGAGGCTGCTTTACCTTGTGGACCAACTGAGTTCGCACCCATTTTTTAATGGGTTTCTTGTTGCTAAATCTTCAGTTGCTTAATTTTCTGTGTCATGTTTTTCCTATTATTATGTGTCTTTTTGTTCATTTTTCGTTGGTCATTGAATTGTCTGTACTTCGGCTTCCCTATACCATTTGGTATCTTTAAAATGTTCTTAATGTTACATTTCTACATAATACATTGAAATATACCGCAATGGACCAATTGGGTCCGTCATGATCGTATGGTAGTTGGATTTATATCTACCTATGCAATCAGTGTCTATCACCACTGACGTTGTAAGTTCGAATCTCACTCAGGTGATGTGTACTCTATACAACATTATGCGATAAAGTTTGTCAGTGACATACGGCGTGTCGGTGGTTTTCTCTGAGTACTTCGGTTTCCTCCATCAATAAAACTGACCGCCACGATATAGCTGAAATATTGTTAAAGTGGCGTTAAACACCATAAACTAATCTAACCTAACCACCATAAATCTAACCTAACCAGTGTACCGATTCAGAATTACACTTCAATCATGGGTAATTGTCTATTTGTACTAAGTCGCGAAAGGAGAAATATGACGGTAGATGCTTTGAAGTTGTTCTTGAGAATCAAAGTCACTTAAATTGAAGTAGATCTACCCGGTAGTAAAAAAATGAGGATAGTGTAGGCCAGCTGAGTTTTGAAATTATCTTTTTTAACTGCATACTTACTTCGACTCTTTCTTTCTGAAGTAGATCAATCCAATAACCAAAAGGATAGCAGCAACTACTCCTGATGTAACACCGATCGCTACAAATTTCCAGTCGTCTGAAAAAAAAAAATGATTTTCCGAAATATATACGATTCAGTATTATACAACATTTAGTGTGTAAAAAGAGAAAGAGGAAGCTATCATAAGTTCCATTTTGATTTTATCAAATATTTAAGACCAAGTGAGTAATATATTGAATTACAACATGGATATATAAGACAGCATCACCTAACTATTAACGAACAGTAAGCTAAAGAGATAATCATAAGACAATGCATTGCATAATAATTTCTTTTATTAAAAGTATATCTCCAACCATTTTGTTTTCTTTAACTTTAATATGTCATTCAAAAAGGCAGATCTGCTAGCAAACTCGCAATCTTTTCAACAGGGTGGTGTCTTAATAACATATTTGAATAAATGTGGTAAAAAAACGTTTATAAGTTTAACATAAAATTCTGAACTGAAGTATAAACAAATACCGTTTGTAACTTTTGCTGCAACATCCGGACAAGACTCCTACAAAATATTAAAACTTCATTGATTTTAACGCTATGTTGTATATGAACATATGATAAAAGTATATAATAGTCCGTGTACGGCGGTTTAACCTGACAAAATCAAAAGGTAAAGATAGAATCATAAACAAGAAGGAATGAGTACGTGTCTTGAAAGCTGTCGAAGACAAAGCGGTTGTTATTGTACTATGTAGGTATGTAAATTATCACAATAAATATAAAAGGAACACGAACACTACATACACAAAAAGCAACAAGAAAACGATTGCAAAATATTTTTTCCCGAGAAAATGTTTGGGATCTGTCAGTACTACTGAATATACTGAAAGGTTGAATTAACCCTCAGAATGGTCAGGTTTTCCTAGATCGTTTGTGCCACCTGTTGTTTGATTATCTAAGTTCATTATCAAGACATGGAACTTTTTAAAATATCAACTTGAGTTATGGTAGCCTTATTTCAGTATACCAAATTACAAAACATTCATACATATTTAAAACAAAACAAAACAAAACAAAAAGAAGCGTGATGGTCATCTTAGCTGAATAAATACAAAACGATTCACCTTTGCCAACTGGCTGCCAATAGGTACATGTTATATACACATCAATGTTATAATTTCATCATGCTATGATTAAAAACCACATTAAGTTGATTATAATAGAGATTGAGACACATATCTTAAATCCTGTTGTTGAAAATAATAAAAATAGGAAACAAAAGATCAGAAAAACAACATTGTTGTCATGGTTTTCAAAGTATTAGTCATGGGACTTTATAAGAAAAAACAAAAAACAAACCACATCAGTGCATGTTATTGATGTTGAGTTGCACATGTAGCAGCTTTCATCATAGATAATGATATTGACAGATTCTCCAAACGTATGTCTGTCATTTGACAAACTGATTTCGTATCCATATGCCAAAACTGTGTCAGAAGTAGACCGCTTTCTTCTAGATGACGGAAGTTCAACAGACACCATGAACATGTTTCTATATTTAGCTTCTAGAATCTCGACATTGGATGCAAATACTTGTCTCTCTTTTACAATCTACAAACAAATATAAGACATTAATAAAATGAAGAAATTACCACAATTATAAAAGTCTCTTATACTTTCCAGTCTTTTGACTATGAGCGTACCTGATGAAGGTTATTCCAGAAACATGAGCGGTATCTTCAAACTCTTCTTACCTGCTGAAGGTTATTCCAGAAACATGAGCGGTATCTTCAAACTCTTCTTACCTGATGAAGGTTATTCCAGAAACATGAGCGGTATCTTCAAACTCTTCTTACCTGATGAAGGTTATTCCAGAAACATGAGCGGTATCTTCAAACTCTTCTTACCTAATGAAGGTTATTCCAGAAACATGAGCAGTATCTTCAAACTCTTCTTACCTGATGAAGGTTATTCCAGAAACATGAGCGGTATCCTCAAACTCTTCTTACCTGATGAAGGTTATCCCAGAAACATGAGCGGTATCTTCAAACTCTTCTTACCTGATGAAGGTTATTCCAGAAACATGAGCAGTATCTTCAAACTCTTCTTACCTAATGAAGGTTATTCCAGAAACATGAGCGGTATCTTCAAACTCTTCTTACCTGATGAAGGTTATCCCAGAAACATGAGCGGTATCTTCAAACTCTTCTTACCTGATGAAGGTTATTCCAGAAACATGAGCGGTATCTTCAAACTCTTCTTACCTGATGAAGGTTATTCCAGAAACATGAGCGGTATTTTCAAACTCTTCTTACCTGATGAAGGTTATTCCAGAAACATGAGCGGTATCTTCAAACTCTTCTTACCTGATGAAGGTTATTCCAGAAACATGAGCGGTATCTTCAAACTCTTCTTACCTGATGAAGATGATTCCAGAAACATGAGCGGTATCCTCAAACTCTTCTTACCTGATGAAGGTTATCCCAGAAACATGAGCGGTATCTTCAAACTCTTCTTACCTGATGAAGGTTATTCCAGAAACATGAGCAGTATCTTCAAACTCTTCTTACCTGATGAAGGTTATTCCAGAAACATGAGCGGTATTTTCAAACTCTTCTTACCTGATGAAGGTTATTCCAGAAACATGAGCGGTATCTTCAAACTCTTCTTACCTGATGAAGGTTATTCCAGAAACATGAGCGGTATCTTCAAACTCTTCTTACCTGATGAAGATGATTCCAGAAACATGAGCGGTATCCTCAAACTCTTCTTACCTGATGAAGGTTATCCCAGAAACATGAGCGGTATCTTCAAACTCTTCTTACCTGATGAAGGTTATTCCAGAAACATGAGCAGTATCTTCAAACTCTTCTTACCTAATGAAGGTTATTCCAGAAACATGAGCGGTATCTTCAAACTCTTCTTACCTGATGAAGGTTATTCCAGAAACATGAGCGGTATCTTCAAATTCTTCTTACCTGATGAAGGTTATTCCAGAAACATGAGCGGTATCTTCAAACTCTTCTTACCTGATGAAGATGATTCCAGAAACATGAGTGGTATCTTCAAACTCTTCTTACTTAATGAAGGTTATTCCAGAAACATGAGCGGTATCTTCAAACTCTTCTTACCTGATGAAGGTTATTCCAGAAACATGAGCGGTATCTTCAAACTCTTCTTACCTGATGAAGGTTATTCCAGAAACATGAGCGGTATCTTCAAACTCTTCTTACCTGATGAAGGTTATCCCAGAAACATGAGCGGTATCTTCAAACTCTTCTTACCTGATGAAGGTTATTCCAGAAACATGAGCGGTATCTTCAAACTCTTCTTACCTAATGAAGGTTATTCCAGAAACATGAACGGTATCTTCAAACTCTTCTTATCTGATGAAGGTTATTCCAGAAACATGAGCGGTATCTTCAAACTCTTCTTACCTGATGAAGGTTATTCCAGAAACATAAGCGGTATCTTCAAACTCTTCTTACCTGATGAAGGTTATTCCAGAAACATGAGCGGTATCTTCAAACTCTTCTTACCCGATGAAGGTTATTCCAGAAACATGAGCGGTATCTTCACTCTTCTTACCTGATGAAGGTTATTCCAGAAACATGAGCGTTATCTTCAAACTCTTCTTACCTGATGAAGGTTATTCCAGAAACATGAGCGGTATTTTCAAACTCTTCTTACCTGATAAAGGTTATTCCAGAAACATGAGCAGTATCTTCAAACTCTTCTTACCTGATGAAGGTTATTCCAGAAACATGAGCGGTATCTTCAAACTCTTCTTACCTAATGAAGGTTATTCCATAAACATGAGCGTATCTTCAAACTCTTCTTACCTAATGAAGGTTATTCCAGAAACATGAGCGGTATCTTCAAACTCTTCTTACCTGATGAAGGTTATTCCAGAAACATGAGCGGTATCTTCAAACTCTTCTTACCTGATGAAGGTTATTCCAGAAACATGAGCGGTATCTTCAAACTCTTCTTACCTGATGAAGATGATTCCAGAAACATGAGTGGTATCTTCAAACTCTTCTTACCTAATGAAGGTTATTCCAGAAACATGAGCGGTATCTTCAAACTCTTCTTACCTGATGAAGGTTATTCCAGAAACATGAGCAGTATCTTCAAATTCTTCTTACCTGATGAAGGTTATTCCAGAAACATGAGCGGTATCTTCAAACTCTTCTTACCTGATGAAGGTTATTCCAGAAACATGAGCGGTATCTTCAAACTCTTCTTACCTGATGAAGGTTATTCCAGAAACATGAGCGGTATCTTCAAACTCTTCTTACCTGATGAAGGTTATCCCAGAAACATGAGCGGTATCTTCAAACTCTTCTTACCTGATGAAGGTTATTCCAGAAACATGAGCGGTATCTTCAAACTCTTCTTACCTGATGAAGGTTATTCCAGAAACATGAGCGGTATTTTCAAACTCTTCTTACCTGATGAAGGTTATTCCAGAAACATGAGCGGTATCTTCAAACTCTTCTTACCTGATGAAGGTTATTCCAGAAACATGAGCGGTATCTTCAAACTCTTCTTACCTGATGAAGATGATTCCAGAAACATGAGCGGTATCTTCAAACTCTTCTTACCTGATGAAGGTTATTCCAGAAACATAAGCGGTATCTTCAAACTCTTCTTACCTGATGAAGGTTATTCCAGAAACATGAGCGGTATCTTCAAACTCTTCTTACCTAATGAAGGTTATTCCAGAAACATGAGCGGTATCTTCAAACTCTTCTTACCTGATGAAGGTTATTCCAGAAACATGAGCGGTATCTTCAAACTCTTCTTACCTGATGAAGGTTATTCCAGAAACATGAGCGGTATCTTCAAACTCTTCTTACCTGATAAAGGTTATTCCAGAAACATGAGCAGTATCTTCAAACTCTTCTTACCTGATGAAGGTTATTCCAGAAACATGAGCGGTATCTTCAAACTCTTCTTACCTAATGAAGGTTATTCCATAAACATGAGCGTATCTTCAAACTCTTCTTACCTAATGAAGGTTATTCCAGAAACATGAGCGGTATCTTCAAACTCTTCTTACCTGATGAAGGTTATTCCAGAAACATGAGCGGTATCTTCAAACTCTTCTTACCTGATGAAGGTTATTCCAGAAACATGAGCGGTATCTTCAAACTCTTCTTACCTGATGAAGATGATTCCAGAAACATGAGTGGTATCTTCAAACTCTTCTTACCTAATGAAGGTTATTCCAGAAACATGAGCGGTATCTTCAAACTCTTCTTACCTGATGAAGGTTATTCCAGAAACATGAGCAGTATCTTCAAATTCTTCTTACCTGATGAAGGTTATTCCAGAAACATGAGCGGTATCTTCAAACTCTTCTTACCTGATGAAGGTTATTCCAGAAACATGAGCGGTATCTTCAAACTCTTCTTACCTGATGAAGGTTATTCCAGAAACATGAGCGGTATCTTCAAACTCTTCTTACCTGATGAAGGTTATCCCAGAAACATGAGCGGTATCTTCAAACTCTTCTTACCTGATGAAGGTTATTCCAGAAACATGAGCGGTATCTTCAAACTCTTCTTACCTGATGAAGGTTATTCCAGAAACATGAGCGGTATTTTCAAACTCTTCTTACCTGATGAAGGTTATTCCAGAAACATGAGCGGTATCTTCAAACTCTTCTTACCTGATGAAGGTTATTCCAGAAACATGAGCGGTATCTTCAAACTCTTCTTACCTAATGAAGGTTATTCCAGAAACATGAGCGGTATCTTCAAACTCTTCTTACCTGATGAAGGTTATTCCAGAAACATGAGCGGTATCTTCAAACTCTTCTTACCTAATGAAGGTTATTCCAGAAACATGAGCGGTATCTTCAAACTCTTCTTACCTGATGAAGGTTATTCCAGAAACATGAGCGGTATCTTCAAACTCTTCTTACCTGATGAAGGTTATTCCAGAAACATGAGTGGTATCTTCAAACTCTTCTTACCTGATGAAGGTTATTCCAGAAACATGAGCGGTATCTTCAAACTCTTCTTACCTGATGAAGATGATTCCAGAAACATGAGTGGTATCTTCAAACTCTTCTTACCTAATGAAGGTTATTCCAGAAACATGAGCGGTATCTTCAAACTCTTCTTACCTGATGAAGGTTATTCCAGAAACATGAGCAGTATCTTCAAATTCTTCTTACCTGATGAAGGTTATTCCAGAAACATGAGCGGTATCTTCAAACTCTTCTTACCTGATGAAGGTTATTCCAGAAACATGAGCGGTATCTTCAAACTCTTCTTACCTGATGAAGGTTATTCCAGAAACATGAGCGGTATCTTCAAACTCTTCTTACCTGATGAAGGTTATCCCAGAAACATGAGCGGTATCTTCAAACTCTTCTTACCTGATGAAGGTTATTCCAGAAACATGAGCGGTATCTTCAAACTCTTCTTACCTGATGAAGGTTATTCCAGAAACATGAGCGGTATTTTCAAACTCTTCTTACCTGATGAAGGTTATTCCAGAAACATGAGCGGTATCTTCAAACTCTTCTTACCTGATGAAGGTTATTCCAGAAACATGAGCGGTATCTTCAAACTCTTCTTACCTAATGAAGGTTATTCCAGAAACATGAGCGGTATCTTCAAACTCTTCTTACCTGATGAAGGTTATTCCAGAAACATGAGCGGTATCTTCAAACTCTTCTTACCTAATGAAGGTTATTCCAGAAACATGAGCGGTATCTTCAAACTCTTCTTACCTGATGAAGGTTATTCCAGAAACATGAGCGGTATCTTCAAACTCTTCTTACCTGATGAAGGTTATTCCAGAAACATGAGTGGTATCTTCAAACTCTTCTTACCTGATGAAGGTTATTCCAGAAACATGAGCGGTATCTTCAAACTCTTCTTACCTGATGAAGGTTATTCCAGAAACATGAGTGGTATCTTCAAACTCTTCTTACCTAATGAAGGTTATTCCAGAAACATGAGCGGTATCTTCAAACTCTTCTTACCTGATGAAGGTTATTCCAGAAACATGAGCGGTATCTTCAAACTCTTACCTAATGAAGGTTATTCCAGAAACATGAGCGGTATCTTCAAACTCTTCTTACCTGATGAAGGTTATTCCAGAAACATGAGTGGTATCTTCAAACTCTTCTTACCTAATGAAGGTTATTCCAGAAACATGAGCGGTATCTTCAAACTCTTCTTACCTGATGAAGGTTATTCCAGAAACATGAGCGGTATCTTCAAACTCTTCTTACCTAATGAAGGTTATTCCAGAAACATGAGCAGTATCTTCAAACTCTTCTTACCTGATGAAGGTTATTCCAGAAACATGAGCGGTATCTTCAAATTCTTCTTACCTAATGAAGGTTATTTCAGAAACATGAGCGGTATCTTCAAACTCTTCTTACCTGATGATGGTTATTCCAGAAACATGAGCAGTATCTTCAAACTCTTCTTACCTAATGAAGGTTATTCCAGAAACATGAGCGGTATCTTCAAACTCTTCTTACCTAATGAAGGTTATTTCAGAAACATGAGCAGTATCTTCAAACTCTTCTTACCTGATGAAGGTTATTCCAGAAACATGAGCGGTATCTTCAAACTCTTCTTACCTGATGAAGGTTATTCCAGAAACATGAGCAGTATTTTCAAACTCTTCTTACCTGATGAAGGTTATTCCAGAAACATGAGCGGTATCTTCAAACTCTTCTTATCTGATGAAGGTTATTCCAGAAACATGAACGGTATCTTCAAACTCTTCTTACCTGATGAAGGTTATTCCAGAAAGATGAGCGGTATCTTCAAACTCTTCTTATTACAGAAACAGCATCGTACGCACTATGTAAAGATACAAAAAAGACACACACAGGCAAAGAACTTGGTAAATGCACTTCAGTAATAAGTGACTGTGTTAAATTAGTGTTATGGGCTCACATCTCCTCCTGTAGGAAGTCAAATGTCGACACTGGCATGTGCAGCATTGTTTTGAAGAACATTCAAACGTTGTCATATGTATAATACTAGTCATAAGAAACCGCATGTCTTGATTCATCATTCAAATGTTATATGGTGTATAAGTCAATCAGAACATATAATGGGGAGATAATGGTCAACTATGACTCAAAATATAATTGTCAATACCATTTGTGTGCAAGTTACAAATTTATTTTCAACAGGGTATTGATAACTTGCTAAGCACATTTTGAAAGATAAGATGAGAGGATTCTCTAAAATCATTTACTTAATAGTTTAGTACTCGGAAGACGTTTAAATTTTGAAAATTTAAGAGCAACCTACAAGCGTGGGTATAGCGTATGAGCTTGAAATGTAAAATCCATGCGCGAAAGTGGTTGCTATATAACTATCAGGACGTGGAAAATTCATAATGTTAAAATTGAAGTATTCTTTTTCGTCATAGATTCTTGTATAAAGATTGTCATTGATGTCAATTTAATAATAAATGTCAAGAAATTAAGCAGATGAAGAAGAGTTTGAAGATACCAAAGGGGTAATCAGAATCCGTATATCGAAGAAGAACAGACAAAACAATGGCCAAAAGAAAAATGACAAAAGGACAAACAAAGCATACACATAAAACTAAAGATCGAGTAACACAAGCCCCACTAAACACCGGGGGTGAACTCAGGTGCTTCAGAAGGATAGACAGTTCCTGCTCCACTAGTGGCACTCATCGTGTTAACATAGTTACAAACCCAGTGACAAGTCGTGAATGAGGAAAGGACCAGGAAGTGTTTACGACAAGTGGAACATATCTGTGGTCATTTGTAACACAGATATTCCATAACGGTCAACCAAGTCATTGTGTTGACCGTAAAATATTCGAAGTCATGACTTTAACTTTACCAAAAGGAACCCTTGGGTCAGTAGCTTCCTTGTTAGCTGCAATCCTCTACCAAGGAAATCCTGATAGGAACCACAAGCTATCAACTGAGAGATATATACTCCATATACAGGTGCTGCTGGAATGTTGCTACATATAAATGGAAAGTTCACAATGGGAAAATTGAAATTATCTATTTTGTCGTAAAGTTTCGTACTTAACCGCCCCTCACTGTCAATGTCGAGGTGTAGGTCAAGGTATGAAGCAGACATATCTGACTCTGTGGTATCCTTTATTTTAAGCTCAATGGGATAGATGCGATCAACGAAATCACCAAACCTACAATATTTAGTGAAAGGACATCATTTATATAGCGGAACATGAAATTAAAGGATAGGGCTAGCTTCTTTTCGGTTGTCTTGAGAGGTTGGTTCTGTTGATGTGAACAATTTCAAGCAAAAATTATTTGACGTAGAATATTTCCTTTTATTATAGTATAGCGCAGTAGATGGAATACGTAGTCATAAAGAGTGGTTAGTCTCCACTCTCCCCTTCATTATTTATTCTATAATGCATGCCTTTTTCTCCCCTTTTCCGCCACATCTGCCTACTTATCTCTACGCATAGCTATATATTGGTATTATATTTAATGCTACTTCGTAATGTGGTCCCATCGTATAAAAAAGATATTAAAATGTGAAACAATTTAAGAATGGTGTTTTAATAATTCTTAGTTGATTTAGTGAGAATAATGTGTTCCAGTTTGGTAACATACGTATCTATTTGTTTATGTTTTCAATATCCACACGTTAAAACTGAGTAGACGTTGCATTCTTTTTTATACTGAATATAGTTTTTTTTTATTAAAGACAATTAAATAGAAATTACGACAGTAGATATCTTAGATCATAAAAGCATACCTGAAAATATTTTAATTTATACCAAACAGTGGTCGATGGAAAATCGCCATATACATTTGTTCTTTTGCATTTTCTTGTCCCGAGAGTACATAATCCGTTTGACGGAAGGCTTATACCGGATGGCGGTGTTGATATCTCCTGTGAACAGTCATCGCCAGTAAACCCATCATAACAGAAACATACACCTATAACATCAACATATTTGAAATTGTACTTCAATTATTGAAACTACATGTATATTAGAAATTCATTGATAATGCACACATACACTATTAAAATCCCTATGTTAATTATGAGTGATCATACTTTTATCAAATGACTAGATGTGTTGTGATTATTGCTGCGTCCGAGAAACAATGTGTTCGATCCTCAGTCAAGTCAAACCAAAGTCCAAAAATTGTGTTTGTTGGTTTTCCACTAAGCATACATTTTTAAACAAAGCTGTTAGGTGATAGTCAGGATATTGTATCTACCTGCTGACTATATTTGTTTTCACACTGAATTCGTTCTGTATCTTATGCTGTTTTTATTAGGTGGCATTAGCCGATCGTTCTGTATCTTATACTGTTTTTATTAGGTGGCATTAGCCGATCGTTCTGTATCTTATGCTGTTTTTATTAGGTGGCATTAGCCGTTCTGTATCTTATACTGTTTTTATTAGGTGGCATTAGCCGATCATTCTGTATCTTATACTGTTTTTATTAGGTGATATTAGTCGATCGTTCTGTATCTTATACTGTTTTTATTAGGTGGCATTAGCCGATCGCTCTGTATCTGATGCTGTTTTTATTAGGTGGCATTAGCCGATCATTCTGTATCTGATGCTGTTTTTATTAGGTGGCATTAGCCAATCATTCTGTATCTTATACTGTTTTCATTAGGTGATATTAGCCGATCGTTCTGTATCTTATACTGTTTTTATTAGGTGGCATTAGCCGATCGTTCTGTATCTGATGCTGTTTTTATTAGGTGGCATTAGCCGTTCTGTATCTTATACTGTTTTTATTAGGTGGCATTAGTCGATCGTTCTGTATCTGATGCTGTTTTTATTAGGTGGCATTAGCCAATCGTTCTGTATCTTATACTGTTTTTATTAGGTGGCATTAGCCGTTCTGTATCTTATACTGTTTTTATTAGGTGGCATTAGTCGATCGTTCTGTATCTGATGCTGTTTTTATTAGGTGGCATTAGCCGATCGTTCTGTATCTTATACTGTTTTTATTAGGTGATATTAGCCGATCGTTTTGTATCTTATGCTGTTTTTATTAGGTGGCATTAGCCGTTCTGTATCTTATACTGTTTTTATTAGGTGGCATTAGTCGATCGTTCTGTATCTTATACTGTTTTTATTAGGTGGCATTAGCCGATCGTTCTGTATCTTATACTGTTTTTATTAGGTGGCATTAGTCGATCGTTCTGTATCTTATGCTGTTTTTATTAGGTGGCATTAGCCGATCGTTCTGTGTCTTATACTGTTTTTATTAGGTGGCATTAGCCGATCGTTCTGTATCTTATGCTGTTTTTATTAGGTGGCATTAGCCGATTTTGACTATCTAATTTAGTACCATTGGTTTACTTGCTCCCAAATATTTAAAAAAAAAATTGGCTTTCTAATCTTTTGATTATGAGCGTACCTTATGAAGGGTGTCCAGAGATACGTCGTGCTGACTACATTCGATAGCGAGGTTTCTATTATTAAGGTGTCAACATTTTTGGCCGCATCAGAACGTATGAGCATTAATGTACTCAGTAAATTATGTACTCTGAGAACATGTACCATCATACCATCATAATTAGCACTTAGTCTTAAATGTCTATTTGTGTGTTCGTTGGTAATCTCCATGTTGGCGAGTATCCTTTTATTACATTATATTAAAAACAAAACAATGCAATAAACAACTAAATGTTTACCTGATGTACAATTACCATTATCACTACAGTTGCTAGGACACAAGAAGCTTGAAATATATTCTAAAACTGTCTGGGATCCATTTGATGTTTTCATGGTAAAAAGCGATTCATTTCTCCTGATCTCTGTAATGATGAAGGTCATCATGGTACCAATTGTGTCCGGAAGAAATGTGACGCCTCCAACCAACTTAATGATAATGTAAAATGCACATTATAAAATATCAAAAAGATCAGATATGATAAATTGACACAATATAAACACGTCAAGGAAACATGATAATATCTTGCGGTTTGTTTGTTCGTCTAAGGGGATGATGGAATCATGATAGAATAAACAACAGCGAGAATTGTACAGTGGTTCATCCAACATGTGGTTTTTTCTTCTGAAAATAATAAGGAAATGAATTTTGAAATAGATTGCAGACCCCCATTTGTCAATAACTGATCCGTGCTTACTTTGATACGAAATAATATGCATACGGTGGATTAAATGGCAGATCCTGGTTCGAACTATTTATTGGGTTTTATGATCATACACATTGTATTGATTTTCGTCACATGTAGTTCCACAACCATTCGAATCTCAAACTTCAGACATAGTCTGGAATTTCGAATCTAGGATTTCTTAATTGTGTCATGTCTTAATCATCAAGGTAACACACATTTGAGAAGGTGAGGAATAGTAATCGTACCATATGAAATACTTGTCAAGTTCATTTACATCTAATGTCATGGGATAATGACTAACAACATCTTCTAAAATACTCATTATTGTACATTATGCAAAGTAGATGTTACTGTATAAATTCTACGACAAAACCCACCTCTATGTCCTTAACACATGACTGGATAAAGGATTCTTCTTGTAGATCTACCACATCAGTATATAAGTCTGTAGGAAGATCCTTTCTAATACTTTCTAAACATTTCTGGTAGGCATTGTCTTTTGTCCAACCATTTCGGAATGTATTTGGAACCTGTTTTAAAATAAAATTGCATTCCTGTTCGTAAATAAAGCCACGACTTCAATTTCTATCTGTGTGTTTCGTGGTCTTTTATGTGTTGAATAATTTGAGTTTGCTTAACATGATATGGAATTGTTGATCATCACTGTTTCAATTTTCTTTTCATAAAGTTGGAATTTTAATTTTGTTTTTATTTGCCGTTATGGGTAAAATAATTTTTTTTCAAATACGATTGATGCATACGAATATGAAACTATCTTTATTTATAGCTTTGCCGAGTCTTTAATGTACAAAGATGTATCAACCAGACACCCTGCGGTCATTGAAATTGTAGAAATCGAAGAACACATAAAAATAATGACATACCACTTCGTCAGTGTTATTAACATCATCATCGTATATCAACGGTCTAAATTCCAACACATCATCACTATCACTAGGGCTACTGGTCTCAGTTGTATGTGATGAGCCTACAGACCTCTTTTTACGGTATGAACCTGAACATGAAGTGTAAAAGGTACCAACAGATTCTTTTGTTGATTGTGAAGATCCTGAACAATACTGTGTACTTTCTGTTAAATTACATTGGACGGTATTAAAATCGTCTAGATCATCTGAGCTACCAGCTTGTCGTTCACAAATACAGTAAGATGTTGAGTTGTCGCCACTATCAACTGAGTCATCAATCTTTATAACCTGCTGATTATTTAGGAACTCTGGCTCGGCAATAAACAGTTGTTCACTGGTCATCACAGAAGTTATCCTGAAAGAAGATAGAACGACTGCATTATCAACTTTAGGTAATCTATTTTTTCCACGTTCACTATGAGTAATATTCAACCGTTCAAATCTTGCTTTTTAACATCATCATATTCCTTAAATTTACCAATCACAGCATCGAACATTTTGGGACTGTTATTAAGTCTTTATACGTCATATATATTGTCATAATTTTGGCATTATTCCCAATTTAAATAAAAAAATTATTATACCTCCAGGAATCTGCAAACTTCTTGTCATCGTCTATTGGTCCGTCCTGGCGGTGTGTGAAATCATCCGACCTGTCTTTGCTTGTACTTGGAACACCACACAAACCTTTAGCTTTGTTTATGTCATAAATAGATGGTTTAACAGAAATCATGTTAATAAATTTTGACCAAGTTGATATTCTAAAGCGAATCTCAGTTCCAATAGGTAGAGTTACCTGTAAAATAAACATATCTTCATAAATCACATCCTGTGTATATCAAAAGTATGCACTATAGAATAGTTTTCTTCTTTGTACAGTATTTCATGGTATTGTAACAGAAATGTGCTACTAACTATGTATATGAATATTAAACAGGTATAATTGTACTTATATAGCATAATAAATTCTGAAATCTTACAACATACTGTTTGACTTTGTTTCCATGGCAACCACATATTATATCAAAAGAATATATTCTTAGTGAGAATGTGTCTGTTTGTACATTTAGCGAAATAGTTTAATAACATTTCACTCAGTTCTAATATGAAGAAGATCTAGTTGGTTGTTGCAAAGGAACCAAGCAAAGTAGGTTAATATTTTGATAGTATATATAACAACTGATAATGTGATTTGGAGAACAAGTCTCAGTTGTAAAGTCTCCATAGCATACAACCTTGTATTCGTTGCCATGTTGGTCTATTAACATGTCACTATCATCACAGCTTTTTAATTCTGTTATTGGCTGTTGCAGTAAATATTTGCCATTCCTGGAAATAGTTGCACATGTCCGTAAAACGAATAGCGAGTTCCGACTTCTGATAGCTATACCACAATGACATGAGGAACCCTGCCATTCAAACCCACAGTTGGTAAATAATGCATGGACCTACAAAAAAAAAAAATTACATGTAATATACAGATAAATCTGAATTCAAATTTACCCATTAAATAATATTATGGCATTCGTGTGTTGAACATAAACGGTGCTTGTATCAGACATTCCGCCTACCGCCATAAGCTACATATATAATACTTCTAAACGTGTTTTGTGTTATGTTCTTACGCAATACATTTGACCTAGATACGAAAGATGGTATTGTTGTGTTTAAAATATCACATGAATACATTGTTTTTATTGTATCTTCCATAAAACGTGACATTCATAGAATTTACATTATAACTTTTGTATATTTGAGATGATCCCGTATCATTCTATAACAAGTTTATGATATTATCAAAACATCCTATATTCTGAACTTCTAATTAGTCATAATCCTTTGTACACAAAATAAACATAATTTAACCATATGATTTTCTGCTAAGGTTAAAATAATATTTAACTATTATTGTATGAAGGAAGGTAAGCATAAATAAAAGTATATTGTATACAAACGTGAGCATACCCAGAAAGGACCTTTGTCATTCCTGTACATCACAAATTCTCCAACGTCCATGTAATGATACGATTTACCATCAAATGTTGTTATGTGGGGATCATTGTATGATTGACACAGTCTATTGGTCAATGTAGAATCTTTATCTATAACAGTTACCTACAACATCAAAATGCTTTAAATTTATTGATTATATAATTGTTTAGCATTGAAATTTATATTTCTTAAATAAAGTTCATCTCTCCATCCATTAATTATTATAAGGTGTCTGTTGACCAATAAACAGTCTACTTTCCACGGGAAAGCCAGATAAAATGTTTTGTTTGTAAACGTATTCATCATGTTCACGTTATAAATACTGCATATGAAATAAGTGTTGGAATCTCTTCAAACTACAACAGATGACAAACTGATGATGAAAGTAACACTAAGATTGTCCTCCCTCTGACATATGTGCCTGCAGTTGATTTTAGATGTCCTGATTAGACCCATTAGTTTTCTTGCACTCAATTATTTTTTGTATTCTTAGGCTTTCCAATCGCTTGACTTTAAGTGTACATGATGAAGAAATTACAATTAATTAAATTTCAAAGACCAGGAAAGGTTTCCAAACTTTATTTATGATTATACTACCTTTATGTCTGGAATTTGAACATCTTTCCAAATGTCATTGAGTGTAGTGATAGTTGTTGTCGAAAGTTGAATATATGTTGACCTGTCATGTTGATTGTAAATCCCGTCACTAAATCCATAAACCTGTAAATACTTAGTTTCATTCCAATCGACAGTTGATAGTTTGATGCCACAGAATTCTGCTTTGAAAACAACATCTTTACTTATAATGTTATTAATGCATGACGATGGCTTATCATCATGTTTTGGTTGAAATACGTAAATATTTTGACTACAATGTGGCATAAAATCACTGTGTGATGAAATACAACCAATAGGTACTGTTGATGTAAAGGCAATGTTGACGAATTCTCCTTCGGTAACTGTATACTCATAACTCTTAGGCTGAAATAAAATGATCATATATACATTTGTATATACTCGGTAAATTCACGTAAAAATAAGAATTGCTTAATACTGGAAAATATGATTTACCATAATGCTCGCCCCAGTTTAAAACAAAAACATATTTTTTAAGGATTTTTTTTTCTGAAATTTATACTGACTTTGAAGATCAATATTATATCAAATTTGGAACAAAAATATCTGTCCATTCCCAGCTGACAGTACTGTCTAACACGATTTTCTGTTTCCTTTTCTGATTGAACCACTTAATTGTAGTTGACATGATGTAAGAATTGTACCCTTATAATTCCACTCTTCAATGGTTTCTAGAGAAAAAAAACTAGTAAATACACTTAGAATTTAATTACATATAATCCAGCTGCAAATACTTGACTTTGAATAAATGGACCAGGCATCGAACCAACAAAATACCGCAGTCTTACCGAGCACTCTACCTAAAGAAGAAAATGTATTACACATAATTTATATACAGTCAAATGATGTGAGTTTCCTTACGAAACATTTGAAAAGATCAGAAAATATATCTAAAAACTTATTTTCATTAAATATTGCAAACTTTTCTTGACCAATGAAAAAAACATTTATATTTTCTACCGAATGTCTCATTTTATCTGATATTGAAGATTTCCGATGCTCCCTTTTTATTGAATGGGGGATTTGTCCTCTAATGTGAACTATTACGGGATGCTGTTAGATATCACACGCAGCGACAAAAAGGGGTTGCCACATACTTTTTACTTGATTGCATTTTACAGATAAATTATGAGTGATAAACAATTACAAAAAAAAATGTATGTACATGGGTGGAATTGATTAACAAAATAGTGTTTTATTTGTATACATTGACAAGTGGTTTATAAAGTTTAAAGTATAACCATTACATAATTTATTCCTGTTTTTAGTATTTCCGCACTAATATGGTTTACTAGATGTTTTTTTTATTATTGAAATTTACTGTCCCTAAATAATATAATTATTATTTAACTAAGATTCTCCAACCTCCGCCATAGGTGGTCTTGGCACTTTACTTACTCCAATGATTTTGCATTATTTGCCATTCCGGTCTTTTGACTGTGTGCGTACCAGATGACAGTTATTCCAGAAATGTATCTTATCCACTTAATTAGGTATCAAGGTTTTTATTACTACCACCTCTGCTGAAGGACTATTAGTCCCTATGGAATAATCCGCTCAGTAGTCAATGCTTCTGAAGGACTTAGTTCCGATGGAATAATCCGCTCAGTAGTCAGTGCTTCGGAAGTAGCATGGTTTATTAGATATGTGTATCGTTGAAATATACAGTGCCATATAAACGTTAGAGAAAATAGAAAGGGAAACCAAGAATGGACATGCCATATAAACGTTAGAGAAAATAGAAAGGGCAACCAAGAATGGATAATCACTATGAGTTGGAATCGAACTCACAATTGCAATGATGATAAACACTGATATTATAGGAAGATGTAAATTCAACTGCAGTACAGATCTATTCCAAACTAACACCCAAGCAAAACATTTATCCCGCAATACATCCAGAACAGTCGTAATAACAGGAAAGGAAATGTTCTAGGAACCTTTCTGCTTTGTTCTAAGAAGATGCATTTTCCGTTTTCCTTTTAGTCATTCTACCGTGTATCTTTTGACTTTCTATATCTGAATGCCTCATTGGTATCATTAATCTCTTTTCTTCTCCTGTTCTCAGAAATTTGTGCCTTTGGTCTATGACAATTTCTCTTTATGTCCTAAAACCTTTAACTGCAGTACAATCTTTAGAACACAGTTTCAACTGGAAAAATTCCATGAAATAAATACAATATATACCTTGCTCATCGCTGATAGATCGGTTGCAAATATGACATGAACGCATAAGGGAAATCATTAGATACTAGTACATCGCGAAACATTATTTGACTTCAGTATTCTTTGATTTAAGGAATATGTCTCTACGACATCATGTTTTGTAAAAGAATTACCTCCATATTCATATTGTATGAGTGTCTCCAGTCGCTACCTCTAAGTACAGTTGTGCTAATTTTGCTATATGGAACATTTTTGTAACTGGTAACACTGCTTCCATTTATGTACCAATACACATCGTAAACATAGTTTCCATCAGAAACGTCATCAAAATTACATTTAAATACAGGTAATAAACTTGGTGTTGATTCAACGTTAGGAATTTGATAAGTAGGTCCTTCTATCAGTACAGATTCAACTGTTGGTGATACCATACTGTTTGGAAATGATGCTAAAATAAATTGTATATATTTTGAATATTAATAACAGTACAAGATAGAATACGCAATTCTCGCGGATAAAGTAATCACCAGTTGTTTTGTGTGTTTTTTTTAAAGAGTGATAGGTATATGATCTTTTGCTTGTATTGTTGTTTTGTTCAGTTTTATTAATTTACCATTAATAGTTTTGTCACGTTTTTTTTTAAATTTTTGTGTTTAAAAATAAGGTACATTGTATATCCAAACTTCCATAGATCAATTATCACAAGGAAAATAAGTTACTAAGAATGTATCTGTAGCATACATGCTCAATATATCTTTACTAAAAGTGAAAAATAAAATAATAAATCCCTCATTTCGTGAAGCCAAGTTCCATAATTAGAGAAATTGCTATATGACTGCCTTGATTAGTGGTGATAAAGTAGAGAGTGCGTGTCTGCTACGTATAGTGCGGGTTATTCTCGACCATACAGACTTCAGTTCACTTTCTCGATGCTTACAGAACATGCGCGTCTGATTGATTATGACTAACTGTATGTGTAGCCTACCTTCCATATTCCATGATATACAATATAAAGTAAGTAATTGTGTCTGTATCTTTTCGTTGAAACGCTCTGATACGTAAAGAGATCAATCTTTTTTAAATATGACATTCTGTCCAGATTGTTTTAGTGCTAGATGGCCAAATACGGAAAAAATCCAAAATGTTCTTTTTTTTATTACAAAATCTGCAGTGGAACCAAAGAATGAATAGTCATGAACCATGTATATAAATAAAGGTAAAATATTCAATTTCTTTATCCTGAATGGACCCTGTCGGAATTTTTATGGGAATCTGCATTGATCTCTCAAAAAAGAAAACAAAACTAAATATCATGCAAAAATAGACATCTTTTTAATAAACTCCAAGCAGATAAAATATCTTGAACATTTCAAGATTAAGAAAATCCCTTGAAAAAGGAAATAAAACAAATGATTCCACTGCGGAAATCAGAATGAATTTTGCATACATCGTTATTAACGTCCGTAATTTTGACTGCAAAAGCCAATTTCGAGAAAATGCTACATCTTTGAATATAAAACATTGGATTTATTTATTATTATTACGGTCATTCAGAATATAAACTAAAAATACAGATCCCATAGAATCTTCCGATATATAAAAAAGCTAAATAAAATAGTTCCAAGAAATCCGGATTATATTTGAATAGTTTTAAAAAATTTTAAACGTTCTTAATGATAACAGGCGTTATGTGACGTTCCTACTATATGCGTTACTGTCATTTGTCATACTGCAGCGTCACTTGTATATTTGGATAAATTGTGATTCGCCTGACGTCGGTTAACTTCCAATATCCTTCCTGGTGCATAAAAAAGTTATCAAATATTATTTCATGTCCTGTGGTGGTGGAAATAACGCTATCAGATAAATAGTACGAAAAGCTCAAATACGGATTTTAGGCAACTGGGGTGTGTCTACATTGTTAGAAGATAAGCACTAATGGTCGTCTTTTCTTTTGAGGAGTGCTTAGAATTTGCATTTAGAGACACAAAAGCATTTTATTAAAAATGTAAAATATATGGTTGTTATGCAAAACAAATTATTAAATGGATATAATAGAATGAATTTGTGGAAGGGAAATATTGACTTCCATGATTCATGGGATGTTTTGGAGCTGACATTTTGTTAATCTGGATAATGTGAAGGTTGCTGTATGTCATCATGCGTGATGCAACCGAGATTTGATGGAGGAACAACATCGGCCTGGATGCATCGAATAGTACTATTGTGTGAAAATTCTATATAGCGAAATGGATCGGAACAAACACGATTAGAAGAAAAAAGACATGATGTAAAAAAAATAATGTGATGACAATGAAAAATGAAAAATGGCACATTTCAGCATACAGCATATTTCATCTCATTTGAAAGTTAAATCGCAAATTCATTCCATTTCCTGTTTGATGGAGACAGTTATAAATTATAAATGCATAGAGCCTGGATGTTTAATAGCATAGATATGTAAAATATTATACGAGTTTCAAATTGTTTCGGTTATTCATTTAAAGTACACATTGTTGAAATACTCATCTAGTTCATGTAAATGTATATAAGTAATTGTCTACTGTTAAATGATGATGTGACGTATAGAAATCAATAATTCACTACTTACATGTACATCCGGGGTAGTAACCAGATTCAGATGACAAACCATCAGGACATTTTACGCTACCTTCACCTAAAAAGGTAAATTCTGAATCCTATGTTATATTGTATTGTGGAAAAAAATGTTATATGTAATTCATCAATAAAATATGTTTAAATCAAAAAGGTAAATACAGTGTACTTGATTATGCTTCATACATATTAACATATATATATAAGGTGAGTCGATATCAAAATACAGCAGGTACCAATTAATAAAGGACCGTCGTGTTGATGGCATCTGGATTTACAATTAACTATGCAACCAGTCCCCACCACCATTATGGTGTGTGTTTGATTCAGGGTCATTGTGGAATGTATTCGATTTACCTCAATATGATAAAGTTTGTCACAGACTTTCGGCATATCGGTGGTTTTCTCCTTGTATTTCGGTGCCCTCAACAACCAACATAGATACTCTTATTTATACAGTTGGTGACGTTTGTTTGCACACTCCTTCAACTTTCAATTTTTAGAAAATAAATGTTAAGAGTATACAGAAGGGGCAATCAAAAATAGACAATCAAGAGAAACTGGAAACAAATGATACACAAGACGAAGACAAACAAAGTAAAACAATAACACAATATGTGTTAGACACCACTATACGCAAACAAACACAAATAACGTAAGAAGAGTTTGATGATACCAAAGGGCCAATCAGAATCCGTATATCGAAAAAGAACAGACAACACAATGGTCAAAAGAAAAATGACAAAAGGACAAACAACGATCTACAAAACATACATATAAAGCTAAAGATCGAGTAACATGAACCCCACAAAGACCGGGTGTGAAATCAGCTGCTCCGGAAGGGTAAGCAGTTCCTGCTCCACTAGTGACATTTGTCGTGTTAATCTAGTTACAAATCCGGTGAAAAGTCATGAACGAGGAAAGGACCGGGAAGTGCTTACGACAAGTGAAGCATATTCGTGATCATTTGTGACACAGATATTCCATAACGGTCAACCAAGTCACTTTGGCGACCGTAAACTTTTCGAAGTGATGACTTCAACTGAACAAAGAGAAACCCTTGGTCCAGTATCTTCCTTGTTAGCAGCAACCCTCTATCAATGAAATCCTGATATTAACCACCAGCTCTGGAATATCATATTAACTGAGAGATATATATTCCATATGCAGGTGCTGGAATGTTGCTACATATGAATGGAAAGTTCACAATGGGAACATTGACATCATCTCTTTTGTCGTAAAGTTTCGTTCTTTACCACCCCTCACTGTCAATTTCGAGGTGTAGGTCAAGGTATGAAGCAGACCTATCTGTATCTGTGGTATCTTTTATTTCAAGCTCAATGGGATAGATGTGATCGAATGTATGAAGTCTGCCTCATATGAATAAAGGAATAAGTCGGCGAGAAGAGGAGTACAGTTTGTACCCATAGGTATGCCGACTGTCTGTTGGAAAACACGTCCACCAAACATAGCAAATATGTTGTCAATCAAAAACTCGAGATAGTTGATGATATCAGTTTCAGAGAACTTTTTGGAGAATCAGTGTTTTTTTTTACAAAATAAGATCTCTTCCGTCCTAGCACAAGGTATTTGTATCTACGTTGGCCATTCCTTTTTATGAAACACAGTTGGACCAACACCCTTAATTGGTCCTTCAGCTTAGATTGATTTGATTTTTGGTACGCCACTTTCAACAATATTTCAGCTATATCATGGCGACCAGTTTTAGTGGTGGAGGAAACCGGAGTACCCGGAGTGAACCACCGACCATGGGCAAGCAACTGGTAAGCTTCATCACTTGTGGCTGCGAGTCAAGTGCACCCTTTTTGTAATTTACAAAGCAGGGCGCAAACCCACGCCGTATTGGTGATAGGTTTATATGAGTTGTTAGATCCAACGACCTAACTCATTGAGCCACCCGGGCCCCTCCTTCAGCTTAGAGTGAGGAATAGTTGTGTAGACGATAGAGAAGTCAAATGTTTTAATGTTATGGCAGGAGGAGAGGGACCTAGATTGTATGTACTCTAACAAATCTTTCCAGTTCTTCAGAATCCACATCTGATTCACACCACCCCTTGAGTAGCTAGTGTCACAAATCTCAAGGCCAGTTTTTACCGCAGATATTATAAGATATGGACCCTCCTACAAACAACTGGAGGTTTTTAGTCAAACATATATAAAGTCCATACAATTAGTCATCCTACTTTAACCTATATTAATATAACTGTCTGATTTCCTTATTATTTACTTGATGGGAGCCATGCGGTTTGTTTTTTCTGTATTTATAAATTGGCAATGTAATGTCGAGCACAATGATGACGCTATTCGTAAGATTACTTCACCTGTATTTTGTTGTCTTGTTGATAATCCCACTGTAATAAAATTCTGCACACCAAAATATCATCTAAACGACAAAGATGCCGAGATGAACGTTTATCGGTAGATGTAGAGTACCGTTCTAACTTCAGGATATGGGCCATTTCACACCCATTTTAGGGTGTGAGGTATGTTCATTGATCATGAACATAAAGTGACTGTCAAAATTGAAATAGCAATAAAATCGCTGTTGATTTACTTTGTTTCTAAGAGTGATATTGGATAACCTATCATGTGCATTTATTTCCATATCATTTTTTACTAATAAATTTATCATCACGATACAACTGTCTATATAGACAACCAACTGGTACAGCTATTAATTCCAACTAGCACTTAAATCAGGACATTTATATTTCATTCCATATTATATTATTATTTTACATAGTGCACACGACGCATTTCTATAATAACCTTCATGAGGTCCGCTGTAAGTCAAAAGATTGGAATTCTTAAATATATATATTACAGAGCAAGAAAACAAAAGGGCCTAAATAGAATAGCCAAATCGACTATCATCACCTCTTCATGTGGGAGGAGAATATATTGAAATATTGTTGAAGCTGTCGTTAATCACCTGTAACCTATAGCCATCCCACTAAGATATAGGTAATACTAATTTACCAGATCAGACTGACAGTGTAAACTTTATAAACTATGGAATATGTCTTACCTACACAGTAGGATGAACTTGTTGGTGTTTGTACCATATAATAGACGTAATATTGACCACAATTGGTAATATTAATACTAAACGTCATCCCACATAGATTATTTTCAGTCTGCAGGCATGTTGTCATAGCAACATTCCTATCATTAATACTGGGTAATGAGCCTGTGATTAAAGAGTACAAGAACAAAGCATAAATATGTTGATAACTTGAACACAAAATAAATAATACAATATAAAAATAAAGTTGACAATTAGGAGGAACGTACACACAGACTTTATAAATGTTGCCTTTAAAACCAAGTTTTAACATTTCAGTAGTATATTTGTTATATTGTGTTTCTATGTGTTTTCAAATCTTAGAGCGAATCTTAAATTCCATAAATATCGAAAAGGCATCTGCAAAAATTGTTGGACATTTAGGTGGCGAATGGTCACAGATACAGTAGAATTCGTTTATAATGAAGTCCAGGGGACTCTCGATCTTAGTTCATTATAGGCATCGCTCGTTATAAGAGAAACAATGTAGAATTACCTCCCCTTTTGAAAATCATACAGTAGAACTTCGCTGGCTTGAACTCGAAGGGACTGTCAAAATCTGTTCTAGCTATCGGTAGTTCGAACCACCGAGGTCATGTAATTTTAGAGAGAGAAAAAATCTGGTTCTGACATGGGCAGTTTCATTACGCTATGATAACTGATGCACAGTAAAGTGGGCCTTTATCGTATAAAAATATTTAATCCTTTAGACAGTTCTCAAAGACTACGGCTTCTGAATACCTCTTTGGTATCTTCAAATGTTCCTTAGAAACATTTTTTCAACTTTGTTCATGATCTATTTTATAAACAGGAAATATGAGGTCGTGTATTAACACATGTATCGATATCGGTATAATGCTGATAATTCGGATATATATTTTTATGGACAATTTTAAGATTGTAGCCATTTTCCTTTTGTTTTATTTGAATATTTGAAGAATACTTGTTTCTTTTTGGTATTATATACACATAAAAACTCAGGTTAATCGAAATTTCAGAACGAGTACATTTCTTTTGTTTTTGGTATTTAGATGAACCTTGAGACCACACAGTTTGTTGTTTAATTAAAGAGCACTGTATCATCAAAAAAAATATAAACAATAGCGAATGAATTAATCTCACACATGACTTTGTTTTTAATTTCTTTAGCTTGTGCATCCATTCATTAAAACTTAGATTACGCTTTATTAATTTTTAATGCAATAAATTAGCGTGTGTGTTATTAATTGACAACTTGTTAATCACATCATTAATACCCATTTTATTGTTTGAATATTTTAAAGAAAAGTCTTGATTGACAACATCATTAACAACATCAAAGGTGGGATTATTGATTTTTCAATTATCAATAACGTTAGTGTCAAGTCCACTTGACCATTCTAATATGTGATCATCTGTGCGTAACAGAAGACAAGTAAACGATTTGTTTGTTCAGCAATTTTCTTTGTTATATCATGTCAATTTTGAGTAATAAAAACGTTGTTTGGGTTTAAAATTCTCTTCGTTATAAGCCTGCTTTCGTTTTAAAAAATTTGTAATAGGCCTTCACAAATACATTGTTTAAATAGCGATGGGACCGGGGATTTATCTTTACTTCGCTATAAGCCTGATTTCGCTACAAGCCTGTTCGCTATAAACGAACTCTACTGTACAATCAATAAATCGGGTTGGAGTTTCCCATATATTTATAGAGTTCAAGAGCTCAAGCAAATATAAATACACAGAATAGTATGCTTCAAATCTTACAATATCACAATATCCGACACAATAATGATCTTAGCTATTTGATTATTTCTTTCATATTTAGCATTAAGCTTCGACGAAATCAAGTCTTCATGAGAGACCTGAGGTAATAAAACTGGTCACTATGTTGATATTTCACTAGTAATATAACAGTGATACAATACTTGACAATTAATTATTGTTTGTAAATTGCAGCTATTGTAAAAAAGATATATCAAAGCTGTACTACATAATATTCAACTTGTTAAAGCTGATGAGTATTTGGTTGAAGTACATTTCATGTGTCTAGAAGTGTCACATTTGATTATAGGTGCCGTTCACGTTATCAATTCTACATACAATGGGTTGAAATGTCGGTTGAAATAACCTACCGTCTAACCAGATTGGGTGGTAAGTTCCACATGATAACACACCAGGGGGGTTTGTACACATTTCATCTCCATTATCACTGACAAATCGGTACCAATTTTCTTCTAAACTGTCATCACTCAAAGCAGTATCAACAATCAGATCCATTTTATATCCACTTGATCTTTTGGCTTCATTTTTCTTTTCTATGTAAGAACTACATTCATCTAAACAAGATGTCTTTAAACAATTATACATGATAAACATCAATGATAACAATATCAATTAAGTTCACCAAATTTCTGTATTAAATTTCGTCTATGGTACTCGACAAAAAAAATTGGAAACCGTGTAACTGGATGTTATCCGTTGTGGTCAAGTCTTCTTTTTTAGGAATTGATTTTATTTACTTTATTAGTTAATCCGATGATTTTTAACATGATGTAGTTATTTTATATTCGACAGTGGTGTGTTACTGTATTAAGAATGCTCAATAATAAATATGTAACTTTTATTTGAAAGGTGGATACTGATTGTATTGATGCCTAACTTTAATAATAACATTGTACGTACGTGTGTAATTTCGGTATTCTTTTATCCCCCATATATTCAGATCAGAATGAATATGAATTTTGGACGATCCTGGAGATTTAGATTGTTTATATAACCCACCCAACCATTCACTGAAATATATGTCATTGTAGTGTACTGCAATCCCCACTGGGCCAGTTACTTCACTGGTAATCAGCTGGACATCCGAGCCATCTAGTTTGGCGGACTTTATAAAATCAAGATTATAATCAGTCCAATATATTCTCTGCTCAATTAAATCTGCAATGGAAAAAAATATAAAAGATGCAAAAAAAAAACAACAAAAAAATGACTTAATATCTTATGTTCCTTTATGTTGTATATAATTAGCAACGATTTATTTGATTCAGATAAAGCTTTTTTTAGATATCTTATAAAACTGAACTACATTCATCTACAGTTAATCATAGTATACAATATATTTATAAGGTCACAAGTTGGGGTGACTAACATGTAGTCCCGATCATAAGGAATATGTTTTAAGGTGGATGTTTTATTTTTTTTTTCCGGAAAGCAGATTTCAAGAATTGATTCTTAAAAAATTAATTGATTGTGTTTCTCAAATTAAAGAAAACCGAATCACAGCTAGTACATTCAATTTTTGGATAGCTAAATAAAGATGTTTTGCTTTCATTGTACGCTTTTAATTGAACAATAATTGTATGCGTGAACATTGTCAATTCTTTCATGTAAATAGTGTACCTGTGCAGGGATGGTATTAATGTTTAGACTGAATGTGCTGAAGGAATCTTCGAACATGTTGACGAATTGTGTTCAAAAGCAATCCAATGTGAAAATAAAAGTAAGCTAAAACTTAAATCTATTGAACATATCACGAGCGCTACCATGCTCATTATGAACATAATATATGCTTACTATGTTCTGAATGAAGAATTATTCACGGTGGCCATATATGTGTAAATGTAGCCCTAAGACATATTTCTAGGTTTGGTGATTTTCTTGATCACATCTATCCCATTGAGCTTGTAATAAAGGATACCACAGACACATGTTATACATTGATCTGCACCTCGACATTGACAGTGATGGAAGGTTAAGAACGAAACTTTACGGCAAAAGAGATGATTTCAATGTTCCCATTGTGAACTTTCCCTTTATATGTCGAAACATTCCAGCAGCACCTGCATATGAAGTATATATCTCTCAGTTGATCCTATATTCCAGAGCTTGTGGGTCATATAAGGATTTCCTTGTTAGTGTGTTGCTGCTAACAAGGAAGCTACTAAACCAAGGGTTCCTGTTGATTAAGTTGAAGTCATCACTTCGAAAGTTTTATCGAATGAAAATGGATATATTTCACTTCCCTGTCCTTTCCTCATTCATGACTTATCACTGATCACCAAATTTGTAGCTAGAGTAACACGACCAGTGCCACTAGTAGAGAAGGAACTGCTACCCTTCTGAAGTTCACTCCTGTTTTTAGTGGGGTTCGTGTTACTCGATCTTTAGCTTAATGTGTAATGTTTTGTAGATCGTTGTTTGTTCTTTTTGGTCATTGTGTTGTCTGTCCTTCTTCGACTTACGAGTTCTGATTTCCCCTTTGGAACTTCAAACTCTTTTGATTTTATCCTTTGATATGTTGTTTAGACATTTGATAAAGTGTCACTGAAATGGCAGAAATTGTACATTTATGAAGCTCTTGATTTCTTTTTTCCAGCAATTTAAAGATGATTATACATGTTAACATGTGAGATATATCTATACAATACCCAGTGAAATGCCGTATGGTGTATGTATGTTTTCAGTTATGATGTCCTGTAAATTACTTCCATCAAATTTACATTTTCTAATCCATCTATATCCACCAACGTATATCCACCTACAAATGACAAGTAGTTTTTTTCTATATAAATCTGATTGCATGTAGTTAAAAACATTATTAAGAAAAAACTGGTAGAATGTGCTAAAGTGGGTCACGGGTCACTGTGAGTAGCATGTGCAGATACATGACTTAATCGGGCGGCTGTATCGAGAAACAGATACGGTGTTGAAAAAACTGTTGATACTCATAAAATATTGATAAATGCAATAAAATTTTATGTTCGTCTTCAAGAAATATGAGACAAAACCATGTGTGAAGTTTTATGACGAAATATCTCCGATTTCTATGTAAATTTATGAGTTGAAGTGGGGAAACACCCACATGTAATTTTAACGATGTATTTTTATCTTGGACAAGAATAATGAGCGTCTTGCATAAATGCAGAGAATATTTAACCGTAATAGTGTTTTAGTGTGCCTGGATTGAATACCAATTTTAAATGAACATTTTTACAAATTTTATTAAATCTGAAGTGAACATTTTTTCACTGAAGACCTTTTAAGCTGAACTGATCATCTGTTTTCTTTTACTCACTATGCAAAAAGTGTATAGAATCGAGAATTCTCAGTGTACATATAAATACATTTTTGCACACATTGGTGGATGCACACATTTTTAAATGCAGCACAACTTTTAGTGGGTGCGGGTGTATATAATGTTTTGACCACTATCCTGCCGTAATACACAGGAGTGCGCCGACACAAAAGAACGGCGGTCCATACCTGAAGAAAGAAAGAAAGATTGGATAACCGATTTAAAACACACTGACTCCGCATGGTTTAGCAAGGTTACTCAGGTCAATAGTTTATA
Source organism: Bathymodiolus septemdierum (assembly GCA_963383655.1). Taxonomy (NCBI): domain Eukaryota; kingdom Metazoa; phylum Mollusca; class Bivalvia; order Mytilida; family Modiolidae; genus Bathymodiolus; species Bathymodiolus septemdierum. The sequence continues at coordinate 38,765,930 of OY726519.1, forward strand.
AATATAGAATCTTGACATCTCCAGCTTTCCAACCATGTAAGTATTTTTGCTCTACGGCGAGGAAAAGCATATTACTGAGTGAATTAAAGGTTAAAATGTTATTATTTTTTAAATATAATTATTTTTTTAAAAGAAAAACAGCTATAAATGTGTTCTTTGGTTCATATAGGAAAGGAAAATACCGCACTTTTAACATTGAAACGGAACCATCTTACACAGAAACCCACCCGAAAACCCCTACCCCCACTTGAATTTGATGAATGTTACAGCCACCATTTTCTTGATATGATAATGTAAAACAAAAGATGCATGTAAAAGAAATCTATGTTATATTTAATCATTTGTTTGATTCTGGAATATTGTTGATCATTGATTTAAACAAGAAAAAAGGGGAAAAGGGGGGGGGTTGAATTTTATTTGAGAATTTTACAGTTAAATAAATTATGTTTCGACAGTTTAAAGAGAAAAATAAAAATTTGTTGTGACTAAAGCTTAAATCAGCGTTAAAAATTGAACAAACATTAGTGGTTTTGTAAATGAGATTTATTTTAAATAGAAAATCTGAATTTATTATTTATTAATTTATTGTTAATGATACATTTTATATCCCTTGGGAGGGGGAGGCTATGATGAAAATTTGAAATAAAAACACAGGACCGGACTTTAAGGGATCCTCCTCTCATCACTGGTAAGCTGCTGATAAAATTTCAAAACATTATGAGAAACACTACTCAAGTTATCATACGACATAGGGTAAAAATCCTATTTTCCGTCATATCAAGTACAATAACTCTGGAACGGCAAAAGTGTAAATCGTCAAAAATGAAAGGGATCCTCCTCTCTTCACCGGTAAGCTGCTGATAAAATTTCAAAACATTATGAGAAACACTACTCAAGTTATCATACGACATAGGGTAAAAATCCTATTTTCCGTCATATCAAGTCCAATAACTCTGGAACGGCAAAAGTGAAAATCGTCAAAAATGAAAGGGATCCTCCTCTCTTCACCAGTAAACAGCTGATAAAATTTTAAAAGATTCTAAGAAACACAACTCAAGTTATCGTACGACATAGGATTTGTCTACAGACGGACGAACGGACGGACATGGTGAAACCAGTATACCCCCCCTACAACTTTGTTGTGGGGGGTATAATAATATGAAATATTGACATCCACACTTGCCTTTAGGACAGCACATTTCTGTGTCCACACTTGTAATGTGTAAAAAAAAACAACTAAAAAAACTTAATATATAGCCTACGGGTACATTTTAACGAAACACACTATGTTGGAAAACCCCCCCCCCCCCCCAAAAAAAAACCAAGACAAAACTGCTCCGATGGGTTTTACACCTACTCAGTGTAAATCTGCAAGGGTCATGAAGCAGCGACTACGATCACGGCTATGGTACAATGATTGACCGACCTTACAAATTAGTGGTATATAAGGTGTACCTGATGTAAATTGATGCAACTCTATAATAAAGCAGACGATGCCTATATTTTTATTAAATCATATTTAAGCATATTTTCCATAAAAAGGAAAGCCTTTTTATGTTACCAAAGGCAAATTTTATATGCATGTGAAAAAGGAAGTTTTGTGTTGCAAGTTTTCGATTTTTAACAATTATAATTTTGTTTGTTTTCGTGTTTTGTTTTTTTTCCTTTACACCTACTGACCTGGCATTGAATGCGCTTGTATCAGCAAAAATTTCCATTTTTAGCTCACCTTACCAAAGGCAGTGTGAGCTTTTGCCATCACTTGGTGTCCGTCATCCATCGTCTGTTAACTTTTGACATTTTAATCTTTTCTGAAACCCCTCAGCCAAATGAAGTGAAATTTTGTAGGAAGCATCTATGGAAGGTCCTCTCTAAAGATTGCTCACTTTGTTCCGATCCAATAACAAACGTGGCCGCCATAGGCAATTCTTGTTTCTGATTGGCCGATTTAAAAAAATCCTCTCCTCTGAATTCGCTTGGCAAAAAATGAACCAAAACTTGGTAGGAAGCATCCATGGCAGGTCCTCTATAAAGATTGCTCATTTCGTCCCGATCCGTTAACAAACATGGATGCCACAGGCAATTCTTGTTTCTGGTTGGTTAATTTCTAAAAAAAATCTTCTCCTCTAAAATCGCTTTGCCAAATGAATCGAAACTTGGTAGGAAGCATCCTTGGAAGGTTCTCTATAAAAAATGCTCATTTAATTCCAATCCATTAACAAACATGGCCACCACAGGCAATTCTAGTTTCCGACTGGCCGATTTTTAAAAATCTTCTCCTCTGAAATCGCTTGGCCAAATGAACTGAAACTTAGTAGGAAGTATCTATGGAAGGTCTTCTATAAAGATTGCTCATTTCGTTGAGATCTGTTATCAAACATGGCCACCACAGGCAATTCTTGTTTCTGATTGGTCAATTACTAAAAAAATCTTTTCCTCTGAAACAGCATGGCCAAATGAACCAAAACTTGGTAGGAAGCATCAATGGAATGTCCTCAATAAAGATTGCTCATTTAGTTCAGATTTGTTAACAAACATGGCCCCCACAGGCAATTCTTGTTTCTGATTGGACAATTAAAAAAAATCTTCTCCTCTGAAACTGCTTGGCTAAATGAACCGAAACTTGGTGGAAGGTCTTTTATAAAGATTGCTCATTTCGTCCCGATCCGTTAACAAACATTGCCGCCACAGGCAATTCTTGTTTCTGATTGGTTGATTTCTAAAAAAATCTTCTCCTCTGAAACCGCTTTGCCAAATGAACCGAAACTTGGTAGGAAGCATCTATGGAAGGTTCTCTATAAAGATTGCTCATTTCGTCTCGATCCGTTAACAAACATGGCCACCATAGGCCATTCTTGTTTCTATTTTATAATTAAACCAAACATGACGAGTAACACCCCAATCAGATTGCCACTATGACTTGGTTAACCATTAAGGAACATCTGTGTCACAAATGATAACGGATATGTTCCACTTGTCGTAAGCATTTACCGATCCTTTTCTCATTCATGACTAGAGTAACACGAGGGGTGGCACTATTGGAGCAGAAACTGCTCACTATTTGGCGAACATGACTTCATCCCCGGTTTGTAGTGAGGTTCACGTTACTTGATCTTTAGTTTTCTGTGTAATGTTTTATAGATGGTTGTTTGTCCCTTTGTTCTTTTTTTTTGACTGTTGCATTGTCTGTCCTTCGATTTACGGATTTCGATTACCCCTTTGGTCTCTTCAAACTTTTTTTCCTAGTTCTCTAATCCAGTAATGATCTTTATCTGCTCGGAAAGATGTACTCAGTCTTTGAACATTAGTATGGTGATGTATTTTCTCAATTGTACATACTTCCATAGATAAAATGGAATGATCTGCTATACTGAAATAGTGGCCTTTCATTCCTGTACGTAAAGGTTGATCACTTTCGCCAACATGGAAGGGCAGATATAAACAAATCTAATCAAGCAAAAATAAAAACCTAACTAAGAGTATGAATGTGTTAGGTAAGTCTTAATATTACACTTGCTGAATCATTGTAAGCTTTCAAATTCAAATTCGTGTACAGAAATATGATAATAACATAATTACTTGTTTACTGTATCCAGAGCTATTACTTCTGGAGACGATAGGCCAGTTGATATTTCTGTTCTAGTTGATCCATCTAAATGTGATCTTAATATTTTCCCAAAGATTCGATCTAACCAGTAAAGATGGTCTCTTTCCATATCAATAGCAATACCGACAGGGTAACTGTCATCGGCCACTATCACCTCATCATGAGAACCATCGAAAGGGTATTTCTTTCTGAAAACCAACATATCATAGAAATTAAAACAATGAAAATACTGTCATCAGTAAACACAATTCATTTGTTTAATAGTTGGTAAATAATCCAAAATATAAATCATAACAGGGATATTGTGTGCAATCAGTCAGTGTCAATATTTTATGTGTGGCAGATGAAAAATATTGAAGAGTTTCCAATAAATCAGTTTAGGTTCTTTGGTTGTATTGCTCCCAATCACTTTTAAATATTTTGGTTTCCAATATCTCGATATTCCAGAAACGCGTCGTGCTCATTCAATTGAGGAAATAATGGGTTTGGGATTACGACAAACCTCATTTCTGACAGAGATATTCGGTAACGGTTAATCAAAGAAGAGAAGATACCAAAGGGGTAATCAAATCATCCGTAAATCCGTAATCCGTAAAGCTCTCGTGAAAGTGATTACTTCCACTTAACCACTAGTACTCCTTGGTTCAAAAGATGACTTGTTAGCAACAACCTTCTATCAAGGCTATCATGTTAGGAACCACAAGCTCTGGAATATCGTATCAAATATATACTCTGTAAGCAAGTGATACTGTAATGTTGCTACAAATAAATGGAAAGTTCACAATAGAAAAATTGAAATAATCTGTTCTGTGGTAAATTTTCATTCTTAACCAGTCCTCAATTTCTAGGTGGCCAAGTAAAAGCAAAGGTGTAGTTTTAAATTATGAAAGGAAAGTTTAAACAGTGATGTTCATCAATTCCACCCACCAATATCAACAAAAAGAACAATCACCTCTCATCTTAACTGAACTCACTGAACACAAAACAAAAAAACACGACATATGATGTTGAAAATCCAGGTCCTGGTTTAAGACAGGCACGGAAATGTGGCGGTGTTAGACACCGTTTAATGGGGTCCCAACACTTCCCTATTCATAACTGGATCACCAGCGGTAATACATATGTATTTTAGATACACATGATAAACTTCCATTTTTTCATCCTGCTACATTGAAATATCAAATAATCCATGTACATGTATATTGATAAAGTTCACAATATTAAGAATAAAAGAGGTTTTTAACTGGCTACTTTGTATTAACTCCCCCTTCCTATTAATTGAACACCATTTCTAGCAGTCTAGCAATAATAAACAGAGATTTGATAATTAACACACAAAATCACTTCAATTAAAACTACAGCATATTACAGAAATAATGACAAATGTAACAGGAGATATGCAAAAGCTACTGACACTGTTTTATGAAACGATCTATTATGAAAAACGGAGCACCTCATGATTGAAAGTCATTACGTATACAGTCAGGAGAAAAAAACATTCACGTAAACAAAATATTTATAAAAAAAAAAAATAATAATAATGACAATGCTTAAAACAGTAGGATATTGATGTAAGTAACCATAAATGAAACACCATCCGAAGCTGGGTTGAATATTAAAATGTATGGCTATGTTGCTGTTCTAATCTCACAATTATCATATATTTGTATAAGACAAGATTGCCAACTGGCGAACATGCTACCATCGAATACTATGATTGTGCCATGCACTCTCGTGAGACATCAGAGGTTACTGAATGACAGGAGTAGGATCTCTTTGATGCTGTGAAATGTGCTTACTTACCTTGTAGACTAGATTTATATACCTACATATCTTAGTACAAACAATAAAGTTACTTCTTATGAATTTAGACGTCAGGAGTGATGGTTTGTCTATTGAAAATATATAAATTAGAAATATAAAGTGGCCTCTGGTTTGGTGCTCGCTATTCATTTACTAATATTTATCTATTCATATAAAACTGCTAAGCTGTAAAAGTGATACAACTAATATATACCTTGAAATTGCCCTCCTTCTGCTACCGTGAGACCAGTAGACATAGCCTGCTGTGTAATGGTAATCAATATACCAGATATCGCTATTTCTTTCAGAAATAGTAGTTGTCACTCCGTTTTTTGTATCCAGTAGAACAATATTTCTGGTATTTGTATATAGAAAACGTATGTTGGTATCTTGTAATGATAAAAGTAAAATAAATCATATTATGAAAAGAAAGTTTATATGAAGAGTTTGAAGATACCAAAGGGATAATCAGAATCCGTAAATCTTGAACTTTATACTTTATATTATTAAAATATATATGTACACTAATTCATAAAGAATATGAAAACAATGAGAAAAGGTAATGATGAAATTTACCAACTAGCTAAGGACCAGGCACTGTTTAAAATATTTAAAAAAAAAAGAAAAAAAAAAGGCCTTTTGTTTATGCCATCCGGATGTAATGTTTGTAACTCGCGGATCCAAAAATTCTCTCTTTTTTGTCTTTGATTCTCTTTCCAACTTGGATTGTGGTCAATGATATAAATTTGGGATCTACCAACATCATCCCATGAGTGCCCCCGCGACACAAAGCTTCTTTCTCGCAAGGTCACTTCTGTGTAAATTCATTCTTTTTTTCAATGGTTGGACACTTTCTCCTACGTATTGCGACCCGCAGACGTGACAGTCAAGGAGGTAAACCACATTAGGTGTTTTGCTATTGACATTGCAAAAGATCTTATATTCCTTTCCTGTCGTCTTACTATGGAACACTTGTGCGTGTTGCAATTGGAGACAGCACTTGCAACGCTTGTCACCACATGGTTTACACTGGCCGACTGTCGATGAAAGTTTAGATACCGCAGCTCTGACCAGTGTATCCTTAAGGTTTTTAGGTCGACGGAACGTTGTGTGAATTTTATAGATGGATGGATACTGTTGGCATGTTCCAAAAATTCATCAAGCTCTTTATCGCTATGTATCCACTTCATGTCAATGTCATCTATAAACCCGAACCATGAAAGAGGTTGTTTAAGTGTCGAGAGGAGTAATCGTTCTTCTACGTCCCCCATAAAAATGTTGGCATAGGAGGGTGCCATATTGGTTCCCATAGCTGTCCCATTTATTTGAAGATAGTGGTTTCCGTCAAAAGTAAAATTGTTGTTTTTTAGAACAAGTGTAAGCATCTCCACTAAACATTCTGTCGGAGGTTCTTGAACTGTTCGTTGTTCCCATATTTTTCTGCATGCGGCAATTCCGTCATCATGGGGAATGTTCGTGTGAAGGGTAACAAGCGTGGTATTTTCTTGAATGGTTAAATTTTCCATTTTCTTCAAGTAGTCGGTAGTATCTTTGATGTGTGATGGGAGGTTTTCAACGAACGGCCGAAAGTGAAAATCAATAAATTCCGATATCTTTTCAGTTGGGCGACCATTGGCTGACACAATCGACATCTAATTAAAATTGACCATCATATAAAAAATCTTTGTCGCTACATTTCGGTGAACAAAGTATCAAAAGGATTGAAAATCAAAGTAACGCCACAAACTCCTGGTATCAAAACTAATAACTTTTACCGACATTGGGATATAATTTTATTTGAATGTTCAACGCGACTTTTGAAACTTCTTTTAGACGATGCCTCATACCAAAAGAAAGGCCTTGAAAAAATATATTCGGATTTGCTCAAAACCAGTGAAGAACAACTCTCGACAGATGATTTTACAAACATATGCCGTCGTCTAGATGAAATTCAAAAAGTAGAAGACACCAAATTTTCGAAGAAGCGAGATGCAAAGTTTAAAAGGGATGGAATCAAACCCAAAACTCCAATTGATTCCACCGAAGACACAATGGTGAGGAAGACGCGTACACAACGTTTCAGAAGGAAAACAAAAGCAGAGAATAGAAAATCTAACGTGGTTGTCAATCTTTACAGTAAACCCCTAAATTCAGCGGAATCATTGTTGCTTTCTAAGGGTTTAAATTTTTCTCCAAATCCTCCTAAAATAAATGTTGGTGAACTCGATGAAGACCTGGATCAATTTGCACGACGGCTTCGAATTAAAGAATATTTTCATTCAAAGAAAGAAACCAGTGAAGACCTATCAACAGACGAATCGGACATAAAGGAAGTCATTGATATTCCTAGATTTATCAAGAAAAGTAACTGGATCCCGAAACCAAGCAAAAATACCAGGCTAGAATCGGTCATTGACCTACTTAGGTCAGATATCAAACACAATGTTGACGTACATGTCCCCAAGACCGACAACTTAACACAGACAGAAAGATCAGCCCTTAGGGATTTACAGGAAAGAGATTCTTCTTCTTTACATTTCTGGCCGTCCTTCACTACTGAAGAAGATATTATTGTTAAACCAGCAGATAAAGGGAGTGCAGTAGTAGTCATGGATAAAACGACATATTTACAAGAAGCAGAAAGACAACTGTCCGATTGTCGATTCTACGAAAAATTAGATTCTGACCCTACACTGGATTTTACGCAGAAGATCAAGCAAGTCTTAGAGGCTATGCATGTTCGTGGCCACTTAGACGATAAGACCATGGAGTACCTTACTCCAGAGGATCCCAAGCCAGGCCGTTTCTATCTGCTGCTTAAAATTCACAAGGTAAACAACCCAGGGAGACCGATTGCGTCAGCCAATGGTCACCCAACTGAAAAGATATCGGAATTTATTGATTTTCACCTTCGACCGTTTGTTGAAAAACTTCCATCACACATCAAAGATACTACCGACTACTTAAAGAAAATGGAAAATTTTGCCATTCCAGAAAATACCACGCTTGTTACCATGGATGTAACTTCCCTTTACACGAACATTCCCCATGATGACGGAATTGCTGCATGCAGAAAAATATGGGAACAACGAACAGTTCAAGAACCTCTATAAACCGTCTATAAAATTCACACACAAAGTGTCGAAAACCAAAATATCCTTCCTTGATACTACCACCACGGTCAAGATGACAACTGATTTATACTCTAAGCCCACAGACAAACATCAATACCTTTCACCCAGTAGTTTCCATCCTAAGTGGTCTAGGGCGCTGGACGTAAGGCTAAGCGAATGGTGCTGCAGTGTATCAATGGTGTGGGTTCAAATCCCGTCGAGGGAAGAACAAAAATTTGACAGCTCTAAAATCTAATTCTAACACTGTTTGGTTTAATATATATACGTCTGAAAATTAAACCAAACAGTGTTAGAATTAGATTTTAGAGCTGTCAATTTTTTGTTCTTCAACGTATGTATATACTAGTATATAAGAACTTACTTGGTTGTGGGTCTGTTGTTGTTCCATAAAAAGTTAGAAACCAAGAGTTTAGAGTAACTGCAAATAAATATAGGCAAGTAAATTGCAGGTAACCTACTTAACAACAAACTTCATGCGTCAGTCATTTTTGGAAGGACGCTTCGCTACCGCATATATGCACTCGTATATAAATTATTCACATTTTTAGAAAGGCGCTTTTGTTGCCACATCTTTGCACTCTATAAATACAATGTAGTATGCAAACAATTCCTCTTTAAATCGTTAACAAATATTAGGCTTACAGCATACTATTGGCAGTCAGCACATTGGAATTAGATTCAGGCTATGATTATTTTATAATATAAACATTATTTCATTACTGTCTGTATTGTTTGCTGTAATACATAGGCACTACATAATAATTATATGATATTATTATACCTCACATAATAAAGAATCAATTCTATTGGTTAAAAGATAATCACATGACATAAAATAATCTGGATATTTTTGCTTCTAATCGCCGCCAACGGTGAATAACCTCAAGAATTACACACGTCCATTGAATAACCCTATTATTCAATGGTGAAATAACCCTCGAAAATTACAACGTCCAGTGAATAACCCTAATGGAATAATACTTTAACAATTCAAATATTAAACAGTATATTTCAACTGTTTGTTCGGTATAATAAAACAGTTAACTAGGCCTGGACCTATCTTTAAATATATTCTTCTGGCATATCAGCGTGCAACTGAAACTAGTACTGGATCTATTTTTAAATGTATGCTTGTGGCATATCTATAAGGGTAATATCTATATGAAACTGAATCTTTGTCGGAATGATTATGATTGTACCTCAATCAATAACAATAGTTGTTTTTTTAACAAGTTATATCGTGGCTCAATGAGTTAGGTAAAGGTTTGATTACCTAACAACTCATACAAGCCTATTACCAATATGGTGTGGGTTCGCGCCCGGCTTTGTAAATTACAAAAAATGTGCACTCGACTCGCAGTAGCAAGTGATAAAGTTTACCAGTTGCTTGCCCATGGTCAGTGGTTCTCTCTGGGTACTCCGGCTTCTTCCACCACTAAAACTGGCCGCCATGATATAGTTGAAATATTGCTGAAAGTGGCATTAAACAAAATAAATCTAAATCTAAATCAATTTAATTCAAAGTTGTGACACTCCAAAGTTAAACATTTGACGTAATACATGTACATGTATTAGGTAACTACTACGTGTACATTGTGTGGAATATTAAGTTGATCTTAATTGCATCCTTTCTAAGTCGATATATCTAGATTCGACTGTATATTTTATTACTAACTTTTAACCACCAAAATGATTAATATTCGGTTTGAATAAATGCATCAAGACATCAAGGATTTCATCCTTCCAGTGTAATAATATAAACAATCCATGAACATTTAATAATAATAATATCGTAATCTATAAGTTAATGTAACTAGAGGCTCAGTCGGCTGAGCCTGTGTCGCTCACCTTTCATTCTGTTTTGAGGAAATTTAATACAGAACCTTCCATAGATGCTTCCCACCTAATATCGGTTCATTTTGGCAAAGCAGTTTCAGATAAGAAATTTTTTACAAATTGACCAATCTAAAACAGGAATTGCCTGTGGCAGCCATGTTTGTAAATGGATCAAAACGAAATGAGTATTTTCTATAGAGGATCTTCCATAGATACTTCTTACCAAGTTTCATATCATTTGGCCAAGCGGCTTCAGAGGAAAAGCTGTTTTAGAAATTGACCAATAAGAAACAAGACTTGCCTGTGGCAGCCATATTTGTTAATTGATAGGGACGAAATGAGTAATCTTTACAGAGGACCTCCATAGATGCATCCTACCAAGTTTCGGTTCATTTGGCCTAGCAGTTTCAGAGAAGATTTTTAGAAATCGACCAATCAGAAACAAGAATTGCCTGTGACGGCCATGTTTGTTAATGAATAGGGACGAAATGAGTAATCGTTATAGAGAACCTCCCATAGATGCATCCTACAAAGTTTCGGTACATTTGGCCAAGCTGTTTCAGAGAAGATTTTTAAAAATAGGCCAATCAGAAACAAGAAATGCCTGTGGCGGCCATGTTTGTTAACGGATCAGAACGACATAAGCAATCGCAACAGAGGACTATCCATAGATGCTTCCTGCCAAGTTTCGGTACATTTGGCCAACCAGTTTCAGAGGAGAAGAATTTTTAAAATCAGCCAATCAGAAACAAGAATCGCCTGTGGTGGCCATGTTTGTTAATGGATCGGGACGGAATGAACAATCTTTATAAAGGACCTTCCATAGATGCTTCCTACCAAGTTTCGGTTCATTTGGCCAAACGGTTACAGAAGAGAAGAATTTTTAAAATTAGCCAATCAGAAACAAGAGTCGCCTATGGTGGCCATGTTTGTTAACGGATCGGGACGAAATGAGCAATGAGGGCCTTGCATAGATGCTTCCTACCAAGCTTCAGTTCATTTGGCTGAGGGGTTTTAGAGGCATATTTATCTGTAATTCAATTCATAGCGAACTGTATTTCACTAATATCTATATTTAAATTAGAGTTATCTCCCTTTCCACAGAAAAACTGTTTTTTTTATAAAGCATACAATCAAACATGAATTGCCTGGGCGGCCATGTTTGTTAATGGATCGGGACGAAATGAGCAATCTTTATAGAGGACCTTCCATAGATGCTTCCTGCCAAGTTTCAGTTCATTTGGCCCAGTGGTTTCAGAGGAGAAGATTTTTAAAAATAGGCCAATCAGAAACAAGAATTGCCTGTGGCAGCCATGTTTGTTAATGGATCGGGACGAAATTAGCAATCTTTATAGAGGACCTTCCATAGATGCTTCCTACCAAGTTTCAGTTCATTTGGCTGAGGGGTTTCAGAGGAGAAGATTAAAATGTGAAAAGTTAACGGACGACGGACGCCAAGTGATGGCAAAAGCTCACATTGCCTTTGGCAAGGTGAGCTAAAAAGGTCAATCTGTATTGCACTAAATCATGTTTATAGTTTATGTGTACACATGTAATGATTCTATTTATTACTATAATAGTATGTCAATATTGTGAATCCATAGCTACTACTTCTCACAACACATTTATGTAAATCAGTCACGTGTTTACATCTGCAACACCATTTTCTCTTGTTTTTATTAGATAGTACAATTGTTTTCTGGATTTTTGATTTCACAGGTTGGCATTCTATATTTGACATAGCTAACATAATTAGTTTACAATATATCTGTTTCACGGGTTGGCATTCTATATTTGTCATAGCTAACATAATTAGTTTACAATATATCTGTTTCACGGGTTGGCATTCTATATTTGTCATAGTTAACATAGTTAGTTTACAATATATCTGTTTCACGGGTTGGCATTCTATATTTGTCATAGTTAACATAGTTAGTTTACAATATATCTGTTTCACGGGTTGGCATTCTATATTTGTCATAGCTAACATAATTAGTTTACAATATATCTGTTTCACGGGTTGGCATTCTATATTTGTCATAGTTAGCATGGTTAGTTTACAATATATCTGTTTCACGGGTTGGCATTCTATATTTGTCATAGTTAACATAATTAGTTTACAATATATCTGTTTCACGGGTTGGCATTCTATATTTGTCATAGTTAACATAGTTAGTTTACAATATATCTGTTTCACGGGTTGGCATTCTATATTTGTCATAGTTAACATAGTTAGTTTACAATATATCTGTCTCACGGGTTGGCATTCTATATTTGTCATAGCTAACATAATTAGTTTACAATATATCTGTTTCACGGGTTGGCATTCTATATTTGTCATAGCTAACATACAGTAAAACCTGTGTAAACCGGCCACCATTGGGACCACATTTCACGGCCGGTATTGACAGTGGGCCGGTTTATTCAGTGTCTACTCTCTGACTACCGCATAAGTGGTTTTTTCACGGGAGCCAAATTTCACGATTTTCTTCCAAATTGGTGAATTTTTTTAGCGGTATACTTAATTTTTGCGATCCTGAGTTTTAACCAAAATCTAATTTTAGCGGATAGACCGTTATATTAGAATTACATTCAGATTGTCTGAATTGCTTAACTAACAATTCAAAATAGGAATTGTTTCGAAATAATTGAGTATCGTAATTTCTTATGCATAATGCACGGGTTTTTGTTCAGATTCTTTATTTTGCAGGAGGGTGCACATTTACTACTGTCTAATATTTTCGTATTTCTTTACTTGTTTGGACACTTTTCCACAAAATCATTAAATGCGTATAATACTTTTAATTATTCAGAGAATTACATTTATTGTAATACTCTCTAGCGGAGTTGTGTTTTGAACCAGTAAACGTTGATACGAAAATAACTAAAAATAAGTGTGACTATATCTAACCGTGCGTAAAATAATCAATAATGCTGTCGATAAGATTGAATGTGTGTATGTATGAAGGTGTCCTAATTACTTTGTGTATAATTAGACTGCCAGACTGTGTTTACACAAGCTTTTAATGATTGAAATAAAAAGAAAAAAAGAATCAAATGTATTTGTCATTTTTTATGTCAAGTCTGGAAGTTTGATTACTCCCAGCTGTGAAGACTATAAAGTATAATCCGATTAACAATAAATTATCTCAAGTTATGATTGTATGGCTTGGATGCTAGTTCATCACTTAAATAATAAGGCATTGTTTGTTGTTCATTTATGATCATTGTCAACATATGCATTGTTTTCGGGAAGGATTCCCCCATGTTGGATATTTTAAAAGCGTCCCGGCGAAAAAAACCCACCTATAAGTTATACGGGGTATTTCATCTTGATTAAGCTTTCGTTTTTTATGTGTTGATTCCATGTTTGTTTAACATTTAATGAACATTTAAACATTAACCACATGAGTTACCAGTGATCACTAATTAAAGGTGTGCTAATATACACACTCCGATAAACACTTTCAATACGTTTCCCCCCGGACGCCCCTTCAATTTACTACCGATCAATATTCACATATATGTAAACACACGTTGATTGATCTGATCATGACCGGTTTACGAGATAAATTATAACAGTAATTAGTGTATTGGGACCGCAAGTCAAGGCCTGAATTTGGAATGTGCAGTGTCCGGTTTATTCAATGATTTTTAACAAAGAATATTAAGGAAAAAACTGGGGACTTGAAATTTAGATTGGAATGGGCAGGATTCCGGTTTACTCAGTGTCCGGTTTCGTCAGGTTTCACTGTAGTTAGTTTACAATATATCTGTTTCAACGGTTGGCATTCTATATTTGTCATAGCTAACATAATTAGTTTATAATATCTCTGGTAAAAAAAACCAGCATGTTATCTATATAGTATTACCGCCATGAATATGGCCACCGTTGCCGTAATCGTATGATAGATTGAGTTATATGTAGATCACCATCTAGATCCTCAATGAGTAACTATTACTACTTCAGTTGTGCATTACAATCCTTCCAATAGTCATACATTTGTGTATGTACTACAAACAACAGTATTTGATAAAGTGTTCACAATTACTTATGGAAGGTCGATGGTTTGCTATGGGTGCATCGGTGAACTACACCCAAAAAACTTACTTTCGCGATATAACTGAAATACTGTTGAAATTGAGGTTAACACCCATAACATACAACACATACCTCCTCCAAACTTTAACATGGAAACATTAAACTAATTTTCTCATTGTTTGTATCATACCTTATTGCTACATAACATATTACATACCTGTAGAGCGCCCTTCATATGATTTAAATTTCAATGTCCATGTTCCAACAGGATTTTCCCCCCAAAAATGAACCGACATAAATGTCCATGTCAGCGATCCTGCTGTTTTAAACTTTACAGCGTCTGTGTATCTATAATGTAGTAAATGACTCTCTGTCCCCATTGGTGAGATTAGATAAAATTCTGTCACACCTCGGTACTTGCTGTATGAAAATTCTATAGTAGCAGTCACATGTTCAAGGTATACAACAGATGGACAATCTGAGCTTGAAATCGTTTTAGTGTTCTGAGATTTCGCTGAACCGGAAGTAGATCTGTCAATGAAAAGTAAACGTTGTGTTATATATAAGTTAGAATTAATGGTTTATTATATATTTTTTACAAAATAGATATGTAAAGATCGATTTCTAGAATAAAAAATAACCTTCATCTGGTCAAAGTGAAAAGATTGGAAAGCTAAATGATTCAATTTAGAATAGAAAATAAAACAGAATAGTTTGTTATTTGTTTCGTATGAAAAATATAAGCACTTTAAGATATAATGTAAATAATTACAAGATGATTGTAATAATCACAAATTAATATGGACGAGATGGATTAGTCTTTTATATTATTCTTAACAGATATATCTCCAATCCTAAAACATTTGGTGTCATCCTTTTTATTTTGTGAATGAACAGCCATTGTAATATGAACATCACCATCGTAAAACTCGTAAATAATAACATCTGGTTTGCTTATATTTGACAGTAAGACATCCCGGTCCATAAACACACGTTCTTAACTTAGGTGAAAATTTAAATATAAATGTTTATGTAAAACATTACGGAAATGGAATCTATCACATTAGTTATCCACCTATTCAATAATAGATCAGGCCTAAATGTTAAAACATCTGGTTAAAGACACTACGTATTGTGGGGCATCTGGATGATCAAAACTGTACATGAAACAGAGATTCACGAATTAGCAACATGTCCAAGGCTACATAAAAAGAACATCTAGTTTACTTTGGTACTCAGTAGTAAGAACATAAACATTCGAAACTATTTCTAAAAAAAAGAAGAAGTAATCTTGGACAATTTTTAAAGGACGTTATATACATGCATGTGTTTGGCTTTGTTATTTTCTGTTATCTTAAATGTAATCACAGGACGTTATATACATGCATGTTTTTGGATTTGTTATTTTCTGTTATGTTAAATGTAATCACAGGACGTTATATACATGCATGTTTTTGGATTTGTTATTTTCTGCTATGTTAAATGTAATCACAGCACGTTATATACATCCATGTTTTTGGATTTGTTATTTTCTGTTATCTTAAATGTAATCACAGGACGTTATATATACATGCATGTTTTTGGATTTGTTATCTTCTGTTATGTTAAATGTAATCACAGGACGTTATATACATGCATGTTTTTGGATTTGTTATTTTCTGTTATCTTGAATGTAATCACAGGACGTTATATACATGCATGTTTTTGGATTTGTTATTTTCTGTTATCTTAAATGTAATCACAGGACATTATATACATGCATGTTTTTGGATTTGTTATTTTCTGTTATCTTAAATGAAATCACAGGACATTATATACATGCATGTTTTTGGCTTTGTTATTTTCTGTTATCTTAAATGTAATCACAGGACGTTATATATACATGTATGTTTTTGGCTTTGTTATTTTCTGTTATGTTAAATGTAATCACAGGACGTTATATACATGCATGTTTTTGGCTTTGTTATTTTCTGTTATGCTAAATGTAATCACAGGACGTTATATATACATGTATGTTTTTGGTTTTGTTATTTTCTGTTATGCTAAATGTAATCAGAGGACGTTATATATACATGTATGTTTTTGGCTTCGCTATTTTCTGTTATGTTAAATGTAATCACAGGACGCTATATACATGTATGTTTTTGGTTTTGTTATTTTGTGCTATGTTAAATGTAATCACAGGACGTTATATACATGCATGTTTTTGGATTTGTTATTTTCTGTTATGTTAAATGTAATCACAGGACGTTATATACATGCATGTTTTTGGATTTGTTATTTTCTGCTATGTTAAATGTAATCACAGGACGTTATATATACATGTATGTTTTTGGCTTTGTTATTTTCTGTTATGTTAAATGTAATCACAGGACGTTATATATACATGTATGTTTTTGGATTTGTTATTTTCTGCTATGTTAAATGTAATCACAGGACGTTATATATACATGTATGTTTTTGGCTTTGTTATTTTCTGTTATCTTAAATGTAATCACAGGACGCTATATATACATGCATGTTTTTGGATTTGTTATTTTCTGCTATGTTAAATGTAATCACAAGACGTTATATATACATGTATGTTTTTGGCTCTGTTATTTTCTGCTATGTTAAATGTAATCACAGGATGTTATATACATGCATGTTTTTGGATTTGTTATTTTCTGCTATGTTAAATGTAATCACAGGATGTTATATACATGCATGTTTTTGGATTTGTTATTTTCTGCTATGTTAAATGTAATCACAGGACGTTATATATACATGAATTTTTTTGGCTTTGTTATTTTCTGTTATGTTAAATGTAATCACAGGACGTTATATACATCCATGTTTTTGGCTTTGTTATTTTCTGTTATGTTAAATGTAATCACAAGACATTATATATACATGTATGTTTTTGGCTTTGTTATTTTCTGCTGTTAAATGTAATCACAGGACGTTATATACATGTATGTTTTTGGATTTCTTATTTTCTGTTATCTTAAATGTAATCACAGGACGCTATATACATGTATATTTTTGGATTTGTTATTTTGTGTTATCTTAAATGTAATCACAGGACGTTATATACATGCATGTTTTTGGATTTGTTATTTTCTGCTATGTTAAATGTAATCACAGAACGTTATATATACATGTATGTTTTTGGCTTTGTCTAATTTTGTGCTATGTTAAATGTAATCACAGGACGTTATATACATGCATGTTTTTGGTTTTGTTATTTTCTGTTATGTTAAATGTAATCACAGGACGTTATATACATGCATGTTTTTGGCTTTGTTATTTTCTGTTATGCTAAATGTAATCACAGGACGTTATATACATGCATGTTTTTGGATTTGTTATTTTCTGTTATCTTAAATGTAATCACAGGACATTATATACATGCATGTTTTTGGATTTGTTATTTTCTGTTATCTTAAATGAAATCACAGGACATTATATACATGCATGTTTTTGGCTTTGTTATTTTCTGTTATCTTAAATGTAATCACAGGACGTTATATATACATGCATGTTTTTGGCTTTGTTATTTTCTGTTATGTTAAATGTAATCACAAGACATTATATATAAATGTATGTTTTTGGCTTTGTTATTTTCTGCTGTTAAATGTAATCACAGGACGTTATATACATGTATGTTTTTGGATTTGTTATTTTCTGTTATCTTAAATGTAATCACAGGACGCTATATACATGTATGTTTTTGGATTTGTTATTTTGTGTTATCTTAAATGTAATCACAGGACGTTATATACATGCATGTTTTTGGATTTGTTATTTTCTGCTATGTTAAATGTAATCACAGAACGTTATATATACATGTATGTTTTTGGCTTTGTCTAATTTTGTGCTATGTTAAATGTAATCACAGGACGTTATATACATGCATGTTTTTGGTTTTGTTATTTTCTGTTATGTTAAATGTAATCACAGGACGTTATATACATGCATGTTTTTGGCTTTGTTATTTTCTGTTATGCTAAATGTAATCACAGGACGTTATATACATGCATGTTTTTGGATTTGTTATTTTCTGTTATCTTAAATGTAATCACAGGACATTATATACATGCATGTTTTTGGATTTGTTATTTTCTGTTATCTTAAATGAAATCACAGGACATTATATACATGCATGTTTTTGGCTTTGTTATTTTCTGTTATCTTAAATGTAATCACAGGACGTTATATATACATGTATGTTTTTGGCTTTGTTATTTTCTGTTATGTTAAATGTAATCACAGGATGTTATATACATGCATGTTATTGGCTTTGTTATTTTCTGTTATGCTAAATGTAATCACAGGACGTTATATATACATGTATGTTTTTGGTTTTGTTATTTTCTGTGATGCTAAATGTAATCAGAGGACGTTATATATACATGTATGTTTTTGGCTTCGCTATTTTCTGTTATGTTAAATGTAATCACAGGACGCTATATGCATGTATGTTTTTGGTTTTGTTATTTTGTGCTATGTTAAATGTAATCACAGGACGTTATATACATGCATGTTTTTGGATTTGTTATTTTCTGCTATGTTAAATGTAATCACAGGACGTTATATATACATGTATGTTTTTGGATTTGTTATTTTCTGCTATGTTAAATGTAATCACAGGACGTTATATATACATGTATGTTTTTGGATTTGTTATTTTCTGCTATGTTAAATGTAATCACAGGACGTTATATATACATGTATGTTTTTGGCTTTGTTATTTTCTGTTATGTTAAATGTAATCACAGGACGCTATATATACATGCATGTTTTTGGATTTGTTATTTTCTGCTATGTTAAATGTAATCACAAGACGTTATATATACATGTATGTTTTTGGCTCTGTTATTTTCTGCTATGTTAAATGTAATCACAGGATGTTATATACATGCATGTTTTTGGATTTGTTATTTTCTGCTATGTTAAATGTAATCACAGGATGTTATATACATGCATGTTTTTGGATTTGTTATTTTCTGTTATGTTAAATGTAATCACAGGACGTTATATACATGTATGTTTTTGGCTTTGTTATTTTGTGTTATGTTAAATGTAATCAGAGGACGTTATATACATGCATGTTTTTGGTTTTGTTATTTTCTGTTATGTTAAATGTAATCACAGGACGTTATATATACATGTATGTTTTTGGCTTTGTTATTTTCTGTTATGTTAAATGTAATCACAGGACATTATATACATCCATGTTTTTGGCTTTGTTATTTTCTTTTATGTTAAATGTAATCACAAGACATTATATATACATGTATGTTTTTGGCTTTGTTATTTTCTGCTGTTAAATGTCATCACAGGACGTTATATACATGTATGTTTTTGGATTTCTTATTTTCTGTTATCTTAAATGTAATCACAGGACGCTATATACATGTATGTTTTTGGATTTGTTATTTTGTGTTATCTTAAATGTAATCACAGGACGTTATATACATGCATGTTTTTGGATTTGTTATTTTCTGCTATGTTAAATGTAATCACAGAACGTTATATATACATGTATGTTTTTGGCTTTGTCTAATTTTGTGCTATGTTAAATGTAATCACAGGACGTTATATACATGCATGTTTTTGGTTTTGTTATTTTCTGCTATGTTAAATGTAATCACAGGACGTTATATACATGCATGTTTTTGGCTTTGTTATTTTCTGTTATGTTAAATGTAATCACAGGATGTTATATACATGCATGTTTTTGGATTTGTTATTTTCTGTTATGTTAAATGTAATCACAGGACGTTATATACATGCATATTTTTGGATTTGTTATTTTCTGTTATGTTAAATGTAATCACAAGACGTTATATATACATCCATGTTTTTGGATTTGTTATTTTCTGTTATGTTAAATGTAATCACAGGACGTTATATACATGCATGTTTTTGGATTTGTTATTTTCTGTTATCTTGAATGTAATCACAGGACGTTAAATACATGCATGTTTTTGGATTTGTTATTTTCTGTTATCTTAAATGTAATCACAGGACATTATATACATGCATGTTTTTGGATTTGTTATTTTCTGTTATCTTAAATGAAATCACAGGACATTATATACATGCATGTTTTTGGCTTTGTTATTTTCTGTTATCTTAAATGTAATCACAGGACGTTATATATACATGTATGTTTTTGGCTTTGTTATTTTCTGTTATGTTAAATGTAATCACAGGATGTTATATACATGCATGTTTTTGGCTTTGTTATTTTCTGTTATGCTAAATGTAATCACAGGACGTTATATATACATGTATGTTTTTGGTTTTGTTATTTTCTGTTATGCTAAATGTAATCAGAGGACGTTATATATACATGTATGTTTTTGGCTTCGCTATTTTCTGTTATGTTAAATGTAATCACAGGACGCTATATACATGTATGTTTTTGGTTTTGTTATTTTGTGCTCTGTTAAATGTAATCACAGTACGTTATATACATGCATGTTTTTGGCTTTGTTATTTTCTGCTGTTAAATGTCATCACAGGACGTTATATACATGTATGTTTTTGGATTTCTTATTTTCTGTTATCTTAAATGTAATCACAGGACGCTATATACATGTATGTTTTTGGATTTGTTATTTTGTGTTATCTTAAATGTAATCACAGGACGTTATATACATGCATGTTTTTGGATTTGTTATTTTCTGCTATGTTAAATGTAATCACAGAACGTTATATATACATGTATGTTTTTGGCTTTGTCTAATTTTGTGCTATGTTAAATGTAATCACAGGACGTTATATACATGCATGTTTTTGGTTTTGTTATTTTCTGCTATGTTAAATGTAATCACAGGACGTTATATACATGCATGTTTTTGGCTTTGTTATTTTCTGTTATGTTAAATGTAATCACAGGATGTTATATACATGCATGTTTTTGGATTTGTTATTTTCTGTTATGTTAAATGTAATCACAGGACGTTATATACATGCATATTTTTGGATTTGTTATTTTCTGTTATGTTAAATGTAATCACAAGACGTTATATATACATCCATGTTTTTGGATTTGTTATTTTCTGTTATGTTAAATGTAATCACAGGACGTTATATACATGCATGTTTTTGGATTTGTTATTTTCTGTTATCTTGAATGTAATCACAGGACGTTAAATACATGCATGTTTTTGGATTTGTTATTTTCTGTTATCTTAAATGTAATCACAGGACATTATATACATGCATGTTTTTGGATTTGTTATTTTCTGTTATCTTAAATGAAATCACAGGACATTATATACATGCATGTTTTTGGCTTTGTTATTTTCTGTTATCTTAAATGTAATCACAGGACGTTATATATACATGTATGTTTTTGGCTTTGTTATTTTCTGTTATGTTAAATGTAATCACAGGATGTTATATACATGCATGTTTTTGGCTTTGTTATTTTCTGTTATGCTAAATGTAATCACAGGACGTTATATATACATGTATGTTTTTGGTTTTGTTATTTTCTGTTATGCTAAATGTAATCAGAGGACGTTATATATACATGTATGTTTTTGGCTTCGCTATTTTCTGTTATGTTAAATGTAATCACAGGACGCTATATACATGTATGTTTTTGGTTTTGTTATTTTGTGCTCTGTTAAATGTAATCACAGTACGTTATATACATGCATGTTTTTGGATTTGTTATTTTCTGCTATGTTAAATGTAATCACAGGACGTTATATATACATGTATGTTTTTGGCTTTGTTATTTTCTGTTATGTTAAATGTAATCACAGGACGTTATATATACATGTATGTTTTTGGATTTGTTATTTTCTGCTATGTTAAATGTAATCACAGGACGTTATATATACATGTATGTTTTTGGCTTTGTTATTTTCTGTTATGTTAAATGTAATCACAGGACGCTATATATACATGCATGTTTTTGGATTTGTTATTTTCTGCTATGTTAAATGTAATCACAGGATGTTATATACATGCATGTTTTTGGATTTGTTATTTTCTGCTATGTGAAATGTAATCACAGGACGTTATATACATGCATGTTTTTGGCTTTGTTATTTTCTGTTATGTTAAATGTAATCAGAGGACGTTATATATACATGTATGTTTTTGGTTTTGTTATTTTCTGTTATGTTAAATGTAATCACAGGACGTTATATATACATGAATTTTTTTGGCTTTGTTATTTTCTGTTATGTTAAATGTAATCACAGGACGTTATATACATCCATGTTTTTGGCTTTGTTATTTTCTGTTATGTTAAATGTAATCACAAGACATTATATATACATGTATGTTTTTGGCTTTGTTATTTTCTGCTGTTAAATGTAATCACAGGACGTTATATACATGTATGTTTTTGGATTTGTTATTTTCTGTTATCTTAAATGTAATCACAGGACGCTATATACATGTATGTTTTTGGATTTGTTATTTTGTGTTATCTTAAATGTAATCACAGGACGTTATATACATGCATGTTTTTGGATTTGTTATTTTCTGCTATGTTAAATGTAATCACAGAACGTTATATATACATGTATGTTTTTGGCTTTGTCTAATTTTGTGCTATGTTAAATGTAATCACAGGACGCTATATACATGCATGTTTTTGGATTTGTTATTTTCTGCTATGTTAAATGTAATCACAGGACGTTATATATACATGCATGTTTTTGGCTTTGTTATTTTCTGTTATGTTAAATGTAATCAGAGGACGTTATATATACATGTATGTTTTTGGCTTCGCTATTTTCTGTTATGTTAAATGTAATCACAGGACGCTATATACATGTATGTTTTTGGTTTTGTTATTTTGTGCTCTGTTAAATGTAATCACAGTACGTTATATACATGCATGTTTTTGGATTTGTTATTTTCTGCTATGTTAAATGTAATCACAGGACGTTATATATACATGTATGTTTTTGGCTTTGTTATTTTCTGTTATGTTAAATGTAATCACAGGACGTTATATATACATGTATGTTTTTGGATTTGTTATTTTCTGCTATGTTAAATGTAATCACAGGACGTTATATATACATGTATGTTTTTGGCTTTGTTATTTTCTGTTATGTTAAATGTAATCACAGGACGCTATATATACATGCATGTTTTTGGATTTGTTATTTTCTGCTATGTTAAATGTAATCACAGGATGTTATATACATGCATGTTTTTGGATTTGTTATTTTCTGCTATGTGAAATGTAATCACAGGACGTTATATACATGCATGTTTTTGGCTTTGTTATTTTCTGTTATGTTAAATGTAATCAGAGGACGTTATATATACATGTATGTTTTTGGTTTTGTTATTTTCTGTTATGTTAAATGTAATCACAGGACGTTATATATACATGAATTTTTTTGGCTTTGTTATTTTCTGTTATGTTAAATGTAATCACAGGACGTTATATACATCCATGTTTTTGGCTTTGTTATTTTCTGTTATGTTAAATGTAATCACAAGACATTATATATACATGTATGTTTTTGGCTTTGTTATTTTCTGCTGTTAAATGTAATCACAGGACGTTATATACATGTATGTTTTTGGATTTGTTATTTTCTGTTATCTTAAATGTAATCACAGGACGCTATATACATGTATGTTTTTGGATTTGTTATTTTGTGTTATCTTAAATGTAATCACAGGACGTTATATACATGCATGTTTTTGGATTTGTTATTTTCTGCTATGTTAAATGTAATCACAGAACGTTATATATACATGTATGTTTTTGGCTTTGTCTAATTTTGTGCTATGTTAAATGTAATCACAGGACGCTATATACATGCATGTTTTTGGATTTGTTATTTTCTGCTATGTTAAATGTAATCACAGGACGTTATATATACATGCATGTTTTTGGCTTTGTTATTTTCTGTTATGTTAAATGTAATCACAGGACGTTATATATACATGCATGTTTTTGGATTTGTTATTTTCTGCTATGTTAAATGTAATCACAGGACGTTATATATACATGTATGTTTTTGGATTTGTTATTTTGTGTTATGTTAAATGTATTCACAGGATGTTATATACATGCATGTTTTTGGATTTGTTATTTTCTGTTATCTTAAATGTAATCACAGGAGGTTATATACATGCATGTGTTTGGATTTGTTATTTTCTGTTATGTTAAATGTAATCACAGGACATTATATATACATGTATGTTTTTGGCTTTGTTATTTTGTGTTATGTTAAATGTAATCACAGGACGTTATATATGCATGTATGTCTTTGGTTTTGTTATTTTGTGTTATGTTAAATGTAATCACAGGACGTTATATATACATGTATGTTTTTGGCTTTGTTATTTTCTGTTATGTTAAATGTAATCACAGGACGTTATATATACATGTATGTTTTTGGCTTTGTTATTTTCTGTTATGTTAAATGTAATCACAGGACGTTATATATACATGTATGTTTTTGGCTTTGTTATTTTCTGTTATGTTAAATGTAATCACAGGATGTTATATACATGCATGTTTTTGAATTTGTTATTTTCTGTTATGTTAAATGTAATCATAGGACGTTAGATACATGTACGTTTTTGGCTTTGTTATTTTCTGTTATGTTAAATGTAATCACAGGACGTTATATATACATGTATGTCTTTGGTTTTGTTATTTTGTGTTATGTTAAATGTAATCACAGGACGTTATATATACATGTATGTTTTTGGCATTGTTATTTTCTGTTATGTTAAATGTAATCACAGGACGTTATATATACATGTATGTCTTTGGTTTTGTTATTTTGTGTTATGTTAAATGTAATCACAGGATGTTATATATACATGTATGTTTTTGGTTTTGTAATTTTCTGTTATCTTAAATGTAATCACAGGACGTTATATATACATGTATGTTTTTGGCTGTTATTTTCTGTTATCTTAAATGTAATCACAGGACGTTATATATACATGTATGTTTTTGGCTTTGTTATTTTCTGTTATGTTAAATGTAATCACAGGACGTTATATATACATGTATGTTTTTGGCTTCGCTATTTTCTGTTATGTTAAATGTAATCACAGGACGCTATATACATGTATGTGTTTGGTTTTGTTATTTTGTGCTATGTTAAATGTAATCACAGTACATTATATACATGCATGTTTTTGGCTTTGTTATTTTCTGTTATGCTAAATGTAATCACAGGACGTTATATATACATGTATGTTTTTGGTTTTGTTATTTTCTGTTATGCTAAATGTAATCAGAGGACGTTATATATACATGTATGTTTTTGGCTTTGTTATTTTCTGTTATGTTAAATGTAATCACAGGACGCTATATACATGTATGTTTTTGGTTTTGTTATTTTGTGCTATGTTAAATGTAATCACAGGACGTTATATACATGCATGTTTTTGGATTTGTTATTTTCTGTTATGTTAAATGTAATCACAGGACGTTATATACATGCATGTTTTTGGATTTGTTATTTTCTGCTATGTTAAATGTAATCACAGGACGTTATATATACATGTATGTTTTTGGCTTTGTTATTTTCTGTTATGTTAAATGTAATCACAGGACGTTATATATACATGTATGTTTTTGGATTTGTTATTTTCTGCTATGTTTAATGTAATCCCAGGACGTTATATATACATGTATGTTTTTGGCTTTGTTATTTTCTGTTATGTTAAATGTAATCACAGGACGCTATATATACATGCATGTTTTTGGATTTGTTATTTTCTGCTATGTTAAATGTAATCACAAGACGTTATATATACATGTATGTTTTTGGCTCTGTTATTTTCTGCTATGTTAAATGTAATCACAGGATGTTATATACATGCATGTTTTTGGATTTGTTATTTTCTGCTATGTTAAATGTAATCACAGGATGTTATATACATGCATGTTTTTGGATTTGTTATTTTCTGTTATGTTAAATGTAATCACAGGACGTTATATACATGTATGTTTTTGGCTTTGTTATTTTGTGTTATGTTAAATGTAATCACAGGACGTTATATACATGCATGTTTTTGGTTTCGTTATTTTCTGTTATGTTAAATGTAATCACAGGACGTTATATATACATGTATGTTTTTGGCTTTGTTATTTTCTGTTATGTTAAATGTAATCACAGGACGTTATATACATCCATGTTTTTGGCTTTGTTATTTTCTATTATGTTAAATGTAATCACAAGACATTATATATACATGTATGTTTTTGGCTTTGTTATTTTCTGCTGTTAAATATAATCACAGGACGTTATATACATGTATGTTTTTGGATTTGTTATTTTCTGTTATCTTAAATGTAATCACAGGACGTTATATACATGTATGTTTTTGGATTTGTTATTTTGTGTTATTTTAAATGTAATCACAGGATGTTATATACATGTATGTTTTTGGATTTGTTATTTTGTGTTATCTTAAATGTAATCACAGGACGTTATATACATGCATGTTTTTGGATTTGTTATTTTCTGCTATGTTAAATGTAATCACAGAACGTTATATATACATGTATGTTTTTGGCTTTGTCTAATTTTGTGCTATGTTAATGTAATCACAGGACGTTATATACATGCATGTTTTTGGTTTTGTTATTTTCTGTTATGTTAAATGTAATCAGAGGACGTTATATACATGCATGTTTTTGGCTTTGTTATTTTCTGTTATGTTAAATGTAATCACAGGATGTTATATACATGCATGTTTTTGGATTTGTTATTTTCTGTTATGTTAAATGTAATCACAGGACGTTATATACATGCATGTTTTTGGATTTGTTATTTTCTGCTATGTTAAATGTAATCACAGAACGTTATATATACATGTATGTTTTTGGCTTTGTCTAATTTTGTGCTATGTTAAATGTAATCACAGGACGTTATATACATGCATGTTTTTGGTTTTGTTATTTTCTGTTATGTTAAATGTAATCACAGGACGTTATATACATGCATGTTTTTGGCTTTGTTATTTTCTGTTATGTTAAATGTAATCACAGGATGTTATATACATGCATGTTTTTGGATTTGTTATTTTCTGTTATGTTAAATGTAATCACAGGACGTTATATACATGCATGTTTTTGGATTTGTTATTTTCTGTTATCTTGAATGTAATCACAGGACGTTATATACATGCATGTTTTTGGATTTGTTATTTTCTGTTATCTTAAATGTAATCACAGGACATTATATACATGCATGTTTTGGGATTTGTTATTTTCTGTTATCTTAAATGAAATCACAGGACATTATATACATGCATGTTTTTGGCTTTGTTATTTTCTGTTATCTTAAATGTAATCACAGGATGTTATATATAAATGTATGTTTTTGGCTTTGTTATTTTCTGTTATGTTAAATGTAATCACAGGATGTTATATACATGCATGTTTTTGGCTTTGTTATTTTCTGTTATGCTAAATGTAATCACAGGACGTTATATATACATGTATGTTTTTGGTTTTGTTATTTTCTGTTATGCTAAATGTAATCAGAGGACGCTATATATACATGTATGTTTTTGGCTTCGCTATTTTCTGTTATGTTAAATGTAATCACAGGACGCTATATACATGTATGTTTTTGGTTTTGTTATTTTGTGCTATGTTAAATGTAATCACAGTACGTTATATACATGCATGTTTTTGGATTTGTTATTTTCTGCTATGTTAAATGTAATCACAGGACGTTATATATACATGTATGTTTTTGGCTTTGTTATTTTCTGTTATGTTAAATGTAATCACAGGACGTTATATATACATGTATGTTTTTGGATTTGTTATTTTCTGCTATGTTAAATGTAATCACAGGACGTTATATATACATGTATGTTTTTGGCTTTGTTATTTTATGTTATGTTAAATGTAATCACAGGATGCTATATATACATGCATCTTTTTGGATTTGTTATTTTCTGCTATGTTAAATGTAATCACAGGATGTTATATACATGCATGTTTTTGGATTTGTTATTTTCTGCTATGTTAAATGTAATCACAGGACGTTATATACATGCATGTTTTTGGTTTTGTTATTTTCTGTTATGTTAAATGTAATCACAGGACGTTATATATACATGTATGTTTTTGGCTTTGTTATTTTCTGTTATGTTAAATGTAATCACAGGACGTTATATATACATGTAAGTTTTTGGTTTTGTTATTTTCTGTTATGTTAAATGTAATCACAGGACGTTATATATACATGAATTTTTTTGGCCTTGTTATTTTCTGTTGTGTTAAATGTAATCACAGGACGTTATATACATCCATGTTTTTGGCTTTGTTATTTTCTGTTATGTTAAATGTAATCACAAGACATTATATATACATGTATGTTTTTGGTTTTGTTATTTTCTGCTGTTAAATGTAATCACAGGACGTTATATACATGTATGTTTTTGGATTTGTTATTTTCTGTTATCTTAAATGTAATCACAGGACGCTATATACATGTATGTTTTTGGATTTGTTATTTTGTGTTATCTTAAATGTAATCACAGGACGTTATATACATGCATGTTTTTGGATTTGTTATTTTCTGCTATGTTAAATGTAATCACAGAACGTTATATATACATGTATGTTTTTGGCTTTGTTATTTTCTGTTATGTTAAATGTAATCACAGGACGCTATATATACATGCATGTTTTTGGATTTGTTATTTTCTGCTATGTTAAATGTAATCACAGGATGTTATATACATGCATGATTTTGGATTTGTTATTTTCTGCTATGTTAAATGTAATCACAGGACGTTATATACATGCATGTTTTTGGTTTTGTTATTTTCTGTTATGTTAAATGTAATCACAGGACGTTATATATACATGTATGTTTTTGGCTTTGTTATTTTCTGTTATGTTAAATGTAATCACAGGACGTTATATATACATGTATGTTTTTGGTTTTGTTATTTTCTGTTATGTTAAATGTAATCACAGGACGTTATATATACATGAATTTTTTTGGCTTTGTTATTTTCTGTTATGTTAAATGTAATCACAGGACGTTATATACATCCATGTTTTTGGCTTTGTTATTTTCTGCTGTTAAATGTAATCACAGGACGTTATATACATGTATGTTTTTGGATTTGTTATTTTCTGTTATCTTAAATGTAATCACAGGACGCTATATACATGTATGTTTTTGGATTTGTTATTTTGTGTTATCTTAAATGTAATCACAGGACGTTATATACATGCATGTTTTTGGATTTGTTATTTTCTGCTATGTTAAATGTAATCACAGAACGTTATATATACATGTATGTTTTTGGCTTTGTCTAATTTTGTGCTATGTTAAATGTAATCACAGGACGTTATATACATGCATGTTTTTGGATTTGTTATTTTCTGCTATGTTAAATGTAATCACAGGACGTTATATATACATGCATGTTTTTGGCTTTGTTATTTTCTGTTATGTTAAATGTAATCACAGGACGTTATATATACATGCATGTTTTTGGATTTGTTATTTTCTGCTATGTTAAATGTAATCACAGGACGTTATATATACATGTATGTTTTTGGATTTGTTATTTTCTGTTATGTTAAATGTATTCACAGGACGTTATATACATGTATGTTTTTGGCTTTGTTATTTTCTGTTATCTTAAATGTAATCACAGGAGGTTATATACATGCATGTTTTTGGATTTGTTATTTTCTGTTATGTTAAATGTAATCACAGGACATTATATATACATGTATGTTTTTGGCTTTGTTATTTTCTGTTATGTTAAATGTAATCACAGGACGTTATATATGCATGTATGTCTTTGGTTTTGTTATTTTGTGTTATGTTAAATGTAATCACAGGACGTTATATATACATGTATGTTTTTGGCTTTGTTATTTTCTGTTATGTTAAATGTAATCACAGGACGTTATATATACATGTATGTTTTTGGCTTTGTTATTTTCTGTTATGCTAAATGTAATCACAGGATGCTATATACATGCATGTTTTTGAATTTGTTATTTTCTGCTATGTTAAATGTAATCATAGGACCTTATATACATGTACGTTTTTGGCTTTGTTATTTTCTGTTATGTTAAATGTAATCACAGGAGGTTATATATACATGTATGTCTTTGGTTTTGTTATTTTGTGTTATGTTAAATGTAATCACAGGACGTTATATATACATGTATGTCTTTGGCTTTGTTATTTTCTGTTATGTTAAATGTAATCACAGGACGCTATATACATGTATGTTTTTGGTTTTGTTATTTTGTGCTATGTTAAATGTAATCACAGTACATTATATACATGCATGTTTTTGGCTTTGTTATTTTCTGTTATGCTAAATGTAATCACAGGACGTTATATATACATGTATGTTTTTGGCTTTGTTATTTTCTGTTATGCTAAATGTAATCAGAGGACGTTATATATACATGTATGTTTTTGGCTTTGTTATTTTCTGTTATGTTAAATGTAATCACAGGACGCTATATACATGTATGTTTTTGGTTTTGTTATTTTGTGCTATGTTAAATGTAATCACAGGACGTTATATACATGCATGTTTTTGGATTTGTTATTTTCTGTTATGTTAAATGTAATCACAGGACGTTATATACATGCATGTTTTTGGATTTGTTATTTTCTGCTATGTTAAATGTAATCACAGGACGTTATATATACATGTATGTTTTTGGCTTTGTTATTTTCTGTTATGTTAAATGTAATCACAGGACGTTATATATACATGTATGTTTTTGGATTTGTTATTTTCTGCTATGTTTAATGTAATCCCAGGACGTTATATATACATGTATGTTTTTGGCTTTGTTATTTTCTGCTATGTTAAATGTAATCACAGGACGCTATATATACATGCATGTTTTTGGATTTGTTATTTTCTGCTATGTTAAATGTAATCACAAGACGTTATATATACATGTATGTTTTTGGCTCTGTTATTTTCTGCTATGTTAAATGTAATCACAGGATGTTATATACATGCATGTTTTTGGATTTGTTATTTTCTGCTATGTTAAATGTAATCACAGGATGTTATATACATGCATGTTTTTGGATTTGTTATTTTCTGTTATGTTAAATGTAATCACAGGACGTTATATACATGTATGTTTTTGGCTTTGTTATTTTGTGTTATGTTAAATGTAATCACAGGACGTTATATACATGCATGTTTTTGGTTTCGTTATTTTCTGTTATGTTAAATGTAATCACAGGACGTTATATATACATGTATGTTTTTGGCTTTGTTATTTTCTGTTATGTTAAATGTAATCACAGGACGTTATATACATCCATGTTTTTGGCTTTGTTATTTTCTATTATGTTAAATGTAATCACAAGACATTATATATACATGTATGTTTTTGGCTTTGTTATTTTCTGCTGTTAAATGTAATCACAGGACGTTATATACATGTATGTTTTTGGATTTGTTATTTTCTGTTATCTTAAATGTAATCACAGGACGTTATATACATGTATGTTTTTGGATTTGTTATTTTGTGTTATCTTAAATGTAATCACAGGACGTTATATACATGCATGTTTTTGGATTTGTTATTTTCTGCTATGTTAAATGTAATCACAGAACGTTATATATACATGTATGTTTTTGGCTTTGTCTAATTTTGTGCTATGTTAATGTAATCACAGGACGTTATATACATGCATGTTTTTGGTTTTGTTATTTTCTGTTATGTTAAATGTAATCAGAGGACGCTATATACATGCATGTTTTTGGCTTTGTTATTTTCTGTTATGTTAAATGTAATCACAGGATGTTATATACATGCATGTTTTTGGATTTGTTATTTTCTGTTATGTTAAATGTAATCACAGGACGTTATATACATCCATGTTTTTGGCTTTGTTATTTTCTGTTATGTTAAATGTAATCACAAGACATTATATATACATGTATGTTTTTGGCTTTGTTATTTTCTGCTGTTAAATGTAATCACAGGACGTTATATACATGTATGTTTTTGGATTTGTTATTTTCTGTTATCTTAAATGTAATCACAGGACGCTATATACATGTATGTTTTTGGATTTGTTATTTTGTGTTATCTTAAATGTAATCACAGGACGTTATATACATGCATGTTTTTGGATTTGTTATTTTCTGCTATGTTAAATGTAATCACAGAACGTTAAATATACATGTATGTTTTTGGCTTTGTCTAATTTTGTGCTATGTTAAATGTAATCACAGGACGTTATATACATGCATGTTTTTGGATTTGTTATTTTCTGCTATGTTAAATGTAATCACAGGACGTTATATATACATGCATGTTTTTGGCTTTGTTATTTTCTGTTATGTTAAATGTAATCACAGGACGTTATATATACATGCATGTTTTTGGATTTGTTATTTTCTGCTATGTTAAATGTAATCACAGGACGTTATATATACATGTATGTTTTTGGATTTGTTATTTTGTGTTATGTTAAATGTATTCACAGGACGTTATATACATGTATGTTTTTGGCTTTGTTATTTTCTGTTATCTTAAATGTAATCACAGGAGGTTATATACATGCATGTTTTTGGATTTGTTATTTTCTGTTATGTTAAATGTAATCACAGGACATTATATATACATGTATGTTTTTGGCTTTGTTATTTTCTGTTATGTTAAATGTAATCACAGGACGTTATATATGCATGTATGTCTTTGGTTTTGTTATTTTGTGTTATGTTAAATGTAATCACAGGACGTTATATATACATGTATGTTTTTGGCTTTGTTATTTTCTGTTATGTTAAATGTAATCACAGGACGTTATATATACATGTATGTTTTTGGCTTTGTTATTTTCTGTTATGTTAAATGTAATCACAGGACGTTATATATACATGTATGTTTTTGGCTTTGTTATTTTCTGTTATGCTAAATGTAATCACAGGATGCTATATACATGCATGTTTTTGAATTTGTTATTTTCTGCTATGTTAAATGTAATCATAGGACCTTATATACATGTACGTTTTTGGCTTTGTTATTTTCTGTTATGTTAAATGTAATCACAGGAGGTTATATATACATGTATGTCTTTGGTTTTGTTATTTTGTGTTATGTTAAATGTAATCACAGGACGTTATATATACATGTATGTCTTTGGCTTTGTTATTTTCTGTTATGTTAAATGTAATCACAGGACGCTATATACATGTATGTTTTTGGTTTTGTTATTTTGTGCTATGTTAAATGTAATCACAGTACATTATATACATGCATGTTTTTGGCTTTGTTATTTTCTGTTATGCTAAATGTAATCACAGGACGTTATATATACATGTATGTTTTTGGTTTTGTTATTTTCTGTTATGCTAAATGTAATCAGAGGACGTTATATATACATGTATGTTTTTGGCTTTGTTATTTTCTGTTATGTTAAATGTAATCACAGGACGCTATATACATGTATGTTTTTGGTTTTGTTATTTTGTGCTATGTTAAATGTAATCACAGGACGTTATATACATGCATGTTTTTGGATTTGTTATTTTCTGTTATGTTAAATGTAATCACAGGACGTTATATACATGCATGTTTTTGGATTTGTTATTTTCTGCTATGTTAAATGTAATCACAGGACGTTATATATACATGTATGTTTTTGGCTTTGTTATTTTCTGTTATGTTAAATGTAATCACAGGACGTTATATATACATGTATGTTTTTGGATTTGTTATTTTCTGCTATGTTTAATGTAATCCCAGGACGTTATATATACATGTATGTTTTTGGCTTTGTTATTTTCTGTTATGTTAAATGTAATCACAGGACGCTATATATACATGCATGTTTTTGGATTTGTTATTTTCTGCTATGTTAAATGTAATCACAAGACGTTATATATACATGTATGTTTTTGGCTCTGTTATTTTCTGCTATGTTAAATGTAATCACAGGATGTTATATACATGCATGTTTTTGGATTTGTTATTTTCTGCTATGTTAAATGTAATCACAGGATGTTATATACATGCATGTTTTTGGATTTGTTATTTTCTGTTATGTTAAATGTAATCACAGGACGTTATATACATGTATGTTTTTGGCTTTGTTATTTTGTGTTATGTTAAATGTAATCACAGGACGTTATATACATGCATGTTTTTGGTTTCGTTATTTTCTGTTATGTTAAATGTAATCACAGGACGTTATATATACATGTATGTTTTTGGCTTTGTTATTTTCTGTTATGTTAAATGTAATCACAGGACGTTATATACATCCATGTTTTTGGCTTTGTTATTTTCTATTATGTTAAATGTAATCACAAGACATTATATATACATGTATGTTTTTGGCTTTGTTATTTTCTGCTGTTAAATGTAATCACAGGACGTTATATACATGTATGTTTTTGGATTTGTTATTTTCTGTTATCTTAAATGTAATCACAGGACGTTATATACATGCATGTTTTTGGATTTGTTATTTTCTGCTATGTTAAATGTAATCACAGAACGTTATATATACATGTATGTTTTTGGCTTTGTCTAATTTTGTGCTATGTTAATGTAATCACAGGACGTTATATACAT
Organism: Bathymodiolus septemdierum; assembly: GCA_963383655.1. Classification (NCBI taxonomy): domain Eukaryota; kingdom Metazoa; phylum Mollusca; class Bivalvia; order Mytilida; family Modiolidae; genus Bathymodiolus; species Bathymodiolus septemdierum. The sequence continues at coordinate 38,800,915 of OY726519.1, forward strand.
GCATGTTTTTGGTTTTGTTATTTTCTGTTATGTTAAATGTAATCAGAGGACGCTATATACATGCATGTTTTTGGCTTTGTTATTTTCTGTTATGTTAAATGTAATCACAGGATGTTATATACATGCATGTTTTTGGATTTGTTATTTTCTGTTATGTTAAATGTAATCACAGGACGTTATATACATGCATGTTTTTGGATTTGTTATTTTCTGCTATGTTAAATGTAATCACAGAACGTTATATATACATGTATGTTTTTGGCTTTGTCTAATTTTGTGCTATGTTAAATGTAATCACAGGACGTTATATACATGCATGTTTTTGGTTTTGTTATTTTCTGTTATGTTAAATGTAATCACAGGACGTTATATACATGCATGTTTTTGGCTTTGTTATTTTCTGTTATGTTAAATGTAATCACAGGATGTTATATACATGCATGTTTTTGGATTTGTTATTTTCTGTTATGTTAAATGTAATCACAGGACGTTATATACATGCATATTTTTGGATTTGTTATTTTCTGTTATGTTAAATGTAATCACAAGACGTTATATATACATCCATGTTTTTGGATTTGTTATTTTCTGTTATGTTAAATGTAATCACAGGACGTTATATACATGCATGTGTTTGGATTTGTTATTTTCTGTTATCTTGAATGTAATCACAGGACGTTATATACATGCATGTTTTTGGATTTGTTATTTTCTGTTATCTTAAATGTAATCACAGGACATTATATACATGCATGTTTTGGGATTTGTTATTTTCTGTTATCTTAAATGAAATCACAGGACATTATATACATGCATGTTTTTGGCTTTGTTATTTTCTGTTATCTTAAATGTAATCACAGGATGTTATATATACATGTATGTTTTTGGCTTTGTTATTTTCTGTTATGTTAAATGTAATCACAGGATGTTATATACATGCATGTTTTTGGCTTTGTTATTTTCTGTTATGCTAAATGTAATCACAGGACGTTATATATACATGTATGTTTTTGGTTTTGTTATTTTCTGTTATGCTAAATGTAATCAGAGGACGTTATATATACATGTATGTTTTTGGCTTCGCTATTTTCTGTTATGTTAAATGTAATCACAGGACGCTATATACATGTATGTTTTTGGTTTTGTTATTTTGTGCTATGTTAAATGTAATCACAGTACGTTATATACATGCATGTTTTTGGATTTGTTATTTTCTGCTATGTTAAATGTAATCACAGGACGTTATATATACATGTATGTTTTTGGCTTTGTTATTTTCTGTTATGTTAAATGTAATCACAGGACGTTATATATACATGTATGTTTTTGGATTTGTTATTTTCTGCTATGTTAAATGTAATCACAGGACGTTATATATACATGTATGTTTTTGGCTTTGTTATTTTATGTTATGTTAAATGTAATCACAGGACGCTATATATACATGCATGTTTTTGGATTTGTTATTTTCTGCTATGTTAAATGTAATCACAGGATGTTATATACATGCATGTTTTTGGATTTGTTATTTTCTGCTATGTTAAATGTAATCACAGGACGTTATATACATGCATGTTTTTGGTTTTGTTATTTTCTGTTATGTTAAATGTAATCACAGGACGTTATATATACATGTATGTTTTTGGCTTTGTTATTTTCTGTTATGTTAAATGTAATCACAGGACGTTATATATACATGTAAGTTTTTGGTTTTGTTATTTTCTGTTATGTTAAATGTAATCACAGGACGTTATATATACATGAATTTTTTTGGCCTTGTTATTTTCTGTTATGTTAAATGTAATCACAGGACGTTATATACATCCATGTTTTTGGCTTTGTTATTTTCTGTTATGTTAAATGTAATCACAAGACATTATATATACATGTATGTTTTTGGTTTTGTTATTTTCTGCTGTTAAATGTAATCACAGGACGTTATATACATGTATGTTTTTGGATTTGTTATTTTCTGTTATCTTAAATGTAATCACAGGACGCTATATACATGTATGTTTTTGGATTTGTTATTTTGTGTTATCTTAAATGTAATCACAGGACGTTATATACATGCATGTTTTTGGATTTGTTATTTTCTGCTATGTTAAATGTAATCACAGAACGTTATATATACATGTATGTTTTTGGCTTTGTTATTTTCTGTTATGTTAAATGTAATCACAGGACGCTATATATACATGCATGTTTTTGGATTTGTTATTTTCTGCTATGTTAAATGTAATCACAGGATGTTATATACATGCATGTTTTTGGATTTGTTATTTTCTGCTATGTTAAATGTAATCACAGCACGTTATATACATGCATGTTTTTGGTTTTGTTATTTTCTGTTATGTTAAATGTAATCACAGGACGTTATATATACATGTATGTATTTGGCTTTGTTATTTTCTGTTATGTTAAATGTAATCACAGGACGTTATATATACATGTATGTTTTTGGTTTTGTTATTTTCTGTTATGTTAAATGTAATCACAGGACGTTATATATACATGAATTTTTTTGGCTTTGTTATTTTCTGTTATGTTAAATGTAATCACAGGACGTTATATACATCCATGTTTTTGGCTTTGTTATTTTCTGTTATGTTAAATGTAATCACAAGACATTATATATACATGTATGTTTTTGGCTTTGTTATTTTCTGCTGTTAAATGTAATCACAGGACGTTATATACATGTATGTTTTTGGATTTGTTATTTTCTGTTATCTTAAATGTAATCACAGGACGCTATATACATGTATGTTTTTGGATTTGTTATTTTGTGTTATCTTAAATGTAATCACAGGACGTTATATACATGCATGTTTTTGGATTTGTTATTTTCTGCTATGTTAAATGTAATCACAGAACGTTATATATACATGTATGTTTTTGGCTTTGTCTAATTTTGTGCTATGTTAAATGTAATCACAGGACGTTATATACATGCATGTTTTTGGATTTGTTATTTTCTGCTATGTTAAATGTAATCACAGGACGTTATATATACATGCATGTTTTTGGCTTTGTTATTTTCTGTTATGTTAAATGTAATCACAGGACGTTATATATAAATGCATGTTTTTGGATTTGTTATTTTCTGCTATGTTAAATGTAATCACAGGACGTTATATATACATGTATGTTTTTGGATTTGTTATTTTGTGTTATGTTAAATGTATTCACAGGACGTTATATACATGTATGTTTTTGGCTTTGTTATTTTCTGTTATCTTAAATGTAATCACAGGAGGTTATATACATGCATGTTTTTGGATTTGTTATTTTCTGTTATGTTAAATGTAATCACAGGACATTATATATACATGTATGTTTTTGGCTTTGTTATTTTCTGTTATGTTAAATGTAATCACAGGACGTTATATATGCATGTATGTCTTTGGTTTTGTTATTTTGTGTTATGTTAAATGTAATCACAGGACGTTATATATACATGTATGTTTTTGGCTTTGTTATTTTCTGTTATGTTAAATGTAATCACAGGACGTTATATATACATGTATGTTTTTGGCTTTGTTATTTTCTGTTATGTTAAATGTAATCACAGGACGTTATATATACATGTATGTTTTTGGCTTTGTTATTTTCTGTTATGCTAAATGTAATCACAGGATGCTATATACATGCATGTTTTTGAATTTGTTATTTTCTGCTATGTTAAATGTAATCATAGGACCTTATATACATGTACGTTTTTGGCTTTGTTATTTTCTGTTATGTTAAATGTAATCACAGGAGGTTATATATACATGTATTGTCTTTGGTTTTGTTATTTTGTGTTATGTTAAATGTAATCACAGGACGTTATATATACATGTATGTTTTTGGCATTGTTATTTTCTGTTATGTTAAATGTAATCACAGGACGTTATATATACATGTATGTCTTTGGTTTTGTTATTTTGTGTTATGTTAAATGTAATCACAGGATGTTATATATACATGTATGTTTTTGGTTTTGTAGTTTTCTGTTATCTTAAATGTAATCACAGGACGTTATATATACATGTATGTTTTTGGCTGTTATTTTCTGTTATCTTAAATGTAATCACAGGACGTTATATACATGCATGTTTTTGGCTTTGTTATTTTCTGTTATGTTAAATGTAATCACAGGACGCTATATATACATGTATGTCTTTGGTTTTGTTATTTTGTGCTATGTTAAATGTAATCACAGGACGTTATATATACATGTATGTTTTTGGCTTTGTTATTTTCTGTTATGTTAAATGTAATCACAGGACGTTATATATACATGTATGTCTTTGGTTTTGTTATTTTGTGTTATGTTACATGTAATCACATACAAGGACACCGTATTTGTAGAACCAGTACAAGTTTGTTGGGTTGGAACAGTGGTCCATACTTTAGCTCTTGTTACCATAGCTTCTGCATTCATCAAGCCAAATCCTAGAACCTGGTTAACTGATAAAAGAAAGAAATATATTAATGTAAAGGAGATCATACGCTAATAGATGACAATTATTATATGGATTGTTTGAATTTAAATTGGTTTTATTCTTATAGAAAAGAAAATTATCTTTCAACTAACTAAGACAGACAACATTTATATCTGTTTAATATATTATACAAATTGTATTATTGTAACTAGAGACTAGATAAAGTCTGTAATTTTTCAGTTATATAATGGTGTGAACAAGAAATGTTGTTAATATGATAATCACTACTTTGCAATAGATCAACATACTGAGTAGGATATTATATGGTTTGCTCTCTGACACAACAAGTGATTGCCATGGCCGTCGTCCTATGACAGTTGAATTTATATTTCTTTATGTTTTTGGTGCCTATAAGTTGCAAGTCCAGTTCCCGTCCATGGAATTCAGCTTTTTCCGATAATGTTTGTCACTTATTTGTGACAGATCAGGGATTTCCTCCGAATATTAGAGTTTCCTTCACCAATAAAATTGAATACCATGATGTAATTGAAATATTGTTGAAAATGGCATTTAATTACACCATAAATCTGTTGACACAACATCCCAGATGTAAACATGTTTTGACATAACATTATATGCAGGGGTGGATTCAGGGGGGGGGGGCACACCCGGCGTGCGCCCCTCCCCCCCCCCCCTTAAAATTGGAAACAAATATTATTTTTTGGCTTAAAATCGTGATTTTTCACACGAAATACCCCAAAAATTTTCGTGCCTCCCTCAGCAATTGGAAAAAATATGATTTTTTGGCGTAAAATTGTGATTTTTCACACGAAATACGCCAAAAATGTTCGCGCTTCCCTCCGCTCGGCACCCTCCCTAACTTGAAATCCTGGATCCGCCCCTGATATGCTGAATACAATGGATCGAAAACAAAATAATTCATCCGAGAACATGTTGACCATAACACCGCAAAGACAGAGAGTAGAGGAAAAGCAGATATACAATTTATGCAATTAGTCTCTTTAAAGCTTTATTAAGTCCCAATTATCATGCAATACTTAACTCACTTACATTCTTTGTTTGCTCCGTTTTTGGCCCAACTTGAATAATTAACTGCAAAGTTATATTTGGCAGAAGTAAGAACAATCAGGTGTTGGACATCTCTCCACGTTAGATTGGAACTAAAATAGAATACATACATTAGGACTTTTATGTGTTTTAAAATTTCTATTTGTGCATTTAGTTTCAATCCCATCTTGGGTTTTCCTAGGTGTTATCAACTTTGTTATTACCTGCTTTGAATTGACTGCAGCAAATGTTTGAAAGGTGTTTAACTTATAATGAAAAATAAGTGATCTACAAGTATCATTGTAATTTATTAACATGTTAACAAATATCCAATGCCCATGTATAGACCGGTAGCACCGGTCTATACACGTTTTATGGGCCAGTCTATATTAGCATTCCAGTCTGTATCGAGGAATAGTGAAGGTCATGTGGAGAGTGTTGAACCAATTAAATTTTTGTTTTTTATTCTGATATGCAATATATACATGTTTGTGTGTGTGTGTGTGTTTATATCTTAATAACACATATAAAACATACTTAGCTTCAAGAGCCAGGGCTATAATACCAGTAGCTATAGGTGTAGAGAAGGATGTTCCTTGTATGCTGTCACTGTCATTCGTACATTCAGATGGAGCTTTTGTTGTTATCTATAAAACATAATTTTGCCCATAATATCATTATTATACGTTGGTCTGATACAGATACATGTATGTGTAATTATTTATGAGGTATGATGATATTTTACAAATGTAATATGTTGTGTTATTACATAAGGGATGTATGTTGTTTCCTAAATTAGGTATATCTTTAAAAGCCTGTACCAAGTCAGGGTCATTACGGTTTTCACAGTTTTCCGGTTGTTGACTGATTTTGTCTGTTTATATACTTATGAGTTTTGACTTTCCCTTTGTAAGATTGTTCGGAGTTCGGTAATTTTGTTATTACCCTTATTTAAAATTAAATATGTGTCCATGCTTTATTTTTTTAATGCATTGATATTCCTCTATTATAACGAAATATGTATTAAAAATATACTTTATTTATTCAGAAATACCAACATATTACTAATATATACATGTATATTATACCATACGTTTTTATTTTCCCTATTTGTCTTTGTTAGCGCAGCCGGTCAATAGTTTAGTATATGGACCGGGCCCGATCAATATAATGTTTTCTTCCGGATTTTGTCCGAACTCGTTTTTTGTCTTAGATATACAATAACAAAAACATGTCGTCTGACAGATTTGCATGTATTGAGTATAATATAACAAATAGTTCATGGCACTTCCGGCCAAATGGCAGTTTATGGACCGGTCTGTCACCCACAAAATAGTATATGGACCTCAGCTTCCCTTCGGTCCATATAGTATTTTGCGGGTGACATCCCGGTCCATAAACTACCATATGGCCCTTAGTGCCATGAACTATTTGATAAATATTACTAAAATGTATATGAGCATTGCATACACATACATAATTGGTGTAGTACAGTATCTATTCGAGAGGCCATTTTTTTCTTCTTCTTTACATTTCTAGCCATCCTTCACTACTGAAGATTATTGGCCGAGCGCCGTATTAAATTTAGTTAATACAAATATAATTTCATGTCATAATCGGGATATTTTGTTGCATATATAAAATAAACACACTATTTTCCCTCAAGATAATCCTATATTGCTAAACATGGCACGTATGTTCGAGTAACTTACCCGTAATTTGAAATATATAAGATGTTGCTTTATGGAAATAAAACACACTGTGACGATTACATGCATATGATTTCAACATTTGCACTTATATTTATACATATTTATTTGGCGTTTATTTGAGGAAATAATCAGTAAATATTATATATGCGATATAATGCTGCGTAATTGAGAAGAATACTCAATAAAGCATTTAAGGATGAGCACACAAGACGACACAATATGTGTTGAACACCACTATACGCAAACAAACACAACTAACGTAAATAAGACATGCGCCCTCCTACAAACAACTGGGGGTAAAGACGAACAGAACATCATTTTTATGCGGAAATCGTAATGGACATCACAAGACGGAACTAAGAACGTAAACACGCATAATAGGGCAGTACACAAAACTAAAAAGATGAGCACCACGGACCCCACCAAAATATCTGAGGTGAAGTCAGAGGCTCGCAAAGGGTACACAGTTCCGTGTTACTCATTCAGTCAAGTCCGGTCAAAGTCTTGGCAGTGATAGAGGAAAGACTGACAACAATCTAGGTAAACAGCAGACCTTTGATGAAGCACATGAAGGAAGTCTTCCTCATAAGTGTGTAAAACAAATCAACGAGTAGTGGAGTACACTTCGTACCCATTAGAATACCGATTGTTTGTTAACGCATATACTTGATAGGCTAAAATGCGTATATTATGTACAATTTTTTGGGGGTATTATATAACGTCGCGCCAATTAAATGGATGGCCAGTCATACAATAACACACTCCAAATATAAATTTGAAGATACCAAAGGGAAATAGGAAGTCGCTACACTCGCTACAAACCCGATGATAAGTCATGAATGAGGAACGAATGTGGTCGTGAATACCTGTGACATATCCATGACACAGATATTCTGAAACGGTTAACCAAGTCAGGGTGTCGACCTTAAACTTCAGAAGTGATGTCTTCAACGTAACAACTGGCGCCGTTGTTATCAGCTTTAGAAGTGATGACTTCAACGTAACAACTAGACACCCTTGTTAACAGCAACCCTCTATAAAGGAATATCCAATAAGAACAACAAGCTCTGGAAGAACATATCGACTGACAGATATATATTCAATATGCAGGTGCAGCTGGAATGTTGCTACATATAAATTAAATAAAAGTTCACTAACTTGAAATAGGTTAATGCATATAAACAATAAAGCAATCTTAATATGTACTGGCTATAAATGTTAAAATAAAACAAGACTTTAATTACAAAATAAAGCAACTTACCAAGAATCTATCTGTACTACTTCCTCCGTACGTAGCAGCCAGTGCTGCAGCACACACTTCAGAGTACAATGCATTTTTAGCAGACTGTACACTTGTAATACCTATAGTATATATACTATTGACGTAGCCATCACCGTTACAGTTGTCCGATAAACCTCCATTACCAGCCGCCCATGTGAAAATGACACCTTTATTTCCTCTCCCCTTTTAAGATAAAAAAAAACACACACATATTTAACGTGGCAATGGAATCTTCAGATTTCCCTGATTTTTGTCAGAGGTCATTGGACAATAGACCGTTTACTATTTCAATCGAGACCCAACACCTCTCATTGAAAGCCAAAGCAAAATACTATAATTAACAAGGAACAAGATTATTGGCCATGTTTAATACTATTTTGGTTTTATCATCAGATGTATTGAGAAAAGCGGATTAATGACAGAAAACCACCGACATTTTGTAAGTCTGTGGAAACCTTTGCACATAAGGTCGTTTTTATCACATTTCGCCACCTTTGCATGGAGGGGATTGGGTCATGGACAACAATATATAATTGGCAAACTAATATATGTGAGAGGAATTATGTAGCCTGATATTTCTAATATCTTGATTTGTAGAATGCTGTATAAAATAAGAAATGCACAAATGTTCACTGCTCCGTTTGAACGCGAAAACCTTGATTTGTGTAATCCGTAAAATAACATAATGAACAAGATGTTCATTGTAACTACATGTATGTTGTTCAACAACTTTATCTATTATAATTTTTTGACGTTTGTTTCTTTTTCTTTTCTTTTTTGAAACTTTTCACAAGTTTTGTAAATAAACTTTAGAGAAAACCGCAGCGGCAATCAATAATGGACAATCTAGAGACACAGGCAACATTGAGCACAAGAAAGCGAACAAGAATGCAATCAATAATGGACAATCTAGAGACACAGGCAACATTGAGCACAAGAAAGCGAACAAGAATGCAATCAATAATGGACAATCTAGAGACACAGGCAACATTGAGCACAAGAAAGCGAACAAGAATGCAATCAATAATGGACAATCTAGAGACACAGGCAACATTGAGCACAAGAAAGCGAACAAGAATGAAAACAAACAAAACAAAAAGCGCAACACAGAAAATTAAAAAGATAAGCAACACTAACCCCCTCATAAAACCTGCAGAAGGATGTCAAATCCAGTGCTCGCAAAGGGTAAGCAATCATATTCATTTTTGAAATTGTCAGTTTGTTTCGCGGACGATCGAAGAATTTCTTCAGTGTCCTCAGATGGCCTCTATATTCATAAACGACACATAATATACTCTATGATTTCACAAAAACATGTTTCATTGAAATTCAGGGAATAACAACCATATCACAAGACGACCGCAAAAATTAAAAAAATTAAATTATTTATATCAATTAAACCAAATATATATAGTTCTTAAATTATAGTGGGAAATGTCTAATTCCTGTTAGAGTACACTCTAATGATCTTAGAATACGAAAGTCATAAAAAGAAGTTGAAATCAGTGTTCGCCTAAAGATGTAATGATAATACTTACAGTTGTAGTCCCTGTTTGTAATGCTGCCTTTGTCATTGTTCCAGGTTCAAGAAAATTGTATCCATCCGTGGGCCCCCAGCTGTTGGAGTATATATCAACATTACTAATATAATGGGACAATGCCTCTGCTTCTTGTCGATCGGTTATTCTGGAACGACCTAAAATCCTAACCCCTATGGAAACAGAAATAAACAAAGATATGCAATCAACTTTGCTATGCCTATTCCATGACTTTATGCCTATCGTCATAAGTTAGTTTTTGTCTTTATCAATTAAAACAGAGGTTCGTGTTGATGTGATTTGTGCGATTTCTCGTCATGTCTGTTGGAAAGACAAAACGAGATGGCCGACAATAGCATTACTACAACGAATGCGAATAATTTATTTGAGCCACCACACCCTCTTAAAAGACATTGACAGACAAATGACAATTCAATGTTCTGTTGATATTTCCAATTTAAGCATTTCTGAATCCAAGTTGAAAAGAGTTATTTATTACTATTTGTTCTTGTAATATTTTCGCATTGGTCAAGAGATTGTGATACCGTGAGTGTTGTTGTAATGACTGCAAAGGTACTAATTCATATCTTAACTACGATTATAATTAACAAACTGAATAGCTAACGTATAAATGCATTTGGTAGTTTTTATCAATATATTTGGCACAGGTACGTGTGGACAGGACCCTATGTTGCCCCCCCCCTTTTTTTTTAACATCGATTTTTTTTTTCATATAAACAACATTTTGCAACTTTCTATATATCACTGTATGACATATATACAATAAATACAATCAAACAGTAGTTTCTATCCATGCCGGGTTTCTGACATAAAAATATAAGATGTTATATTATGTCAGAAACCCGGCATGGGTAGAAACTACTGTTTGATTGTATTTATTGTATATGTCATACAGTGATACATAGAAAGTTGCAAAATGTTGTTTATATGAAAAAAAAAATCGATGTTCAAAAAAAAAAAAAAAAAAAAAAGGGGGGGCAACATAGGGTCCTGTCCACACGTACCTGTGATATTTGGTAGTTTTTATCAATATATTTGGTAGTTTTTATAAATGCATTTGGTACTTTTTATAAATATATTTGGTAGTTTTTATAGATATATTTGGTAGTTTTCATAAATATATTTGAGACCCAGTACGCATTCCTAGTACTGATATATTCATGTTTCTGTTTAAAATCAAAATTGAAATTGAAATGAAGGACATTTGATGCTTAATATCGATATCATGGTTTTTAACTTTACGTCCAAGTGAACTTTAGATTGACCAATGAAACATCGCTAACAAATTGTGATATGTGGGGTTTGTTTTCATCCAATAAAGGGAAAGCCCGCAAAGATACGAAAGTTCAGATTGCTGTAGAAGAAACGTTAGATCGAGCCATGTCAGATTGCTATAGAGGACAGAGAGTATCTAACTTAAAATTTTAGTCAGATTAAGAAAACCAAATAAAGTCAAAATATTTTCAACCAAATTAAGCTAATAACACCACTAAGACTAGATAAGTGAAAAATACATTGATATGTTTAATAACTGTTAACTAAGAAAATATTTATACAGCATCAGTGAGTATATTCACCTAAAATAGTAGATCGATATGCTACTCCTACCACACAGATGTTGTTATCTCTTTCTGCAGCAATAAATCCCGCTACATTTGTGCCATGACTGAAATAGAGAGGTCATGAACGGTCTAGTTCTCGTTGTAATTAAGCTATGAACTACGAAACATTGTTTTGATTTTTGTGCTTTCACCTGTTAATCATTATTTTAAACAGAAATGATTAGACTGTGCAATAAAAATTCCATCTATAAAGAAAACAGACGTTCCTCCTCCTGTAAGCTAAAAGAAGATGAAAATCATTTTCCATTAGAATGTGCAAAAAATATAATTTGATAAATAATTATCTTTAAAAAACTAAAATAGAGGAGAGTTCCCTTCATTTTGATACTATTGCAATAAATGAAACAAATCATATTATGATATGATATACGCTATGCTCACACCAACACCAAGGCAAGATCAAAATACAAATATTGAGATACAGAGTGTGTTAGCATTGATGCGAGTCTGTAGGCGATTGAGAAGTTTTGTGTTGGGTTGTGTACTTGTTTGTAATATATGTGAGCTATATAAATATCAAAGAGATTGTCTATATGTGTATACTCTATTACTTAGAGTAACAGAATCATACATGTGTGTGCTATTAAATTGATAGAATGATAGGAAACCAATACTGCTATTCATTTGATAACCAAAAAAAGAGGTTGCCATGATATAGCTGAATTATTGCTGAAAGTTGTGTTAAATACCAAAATCAAATCAACAAAAAAAAAGATAGAAATGATTGTGTCTGTTTCTACGATTTTTCTGGGAATTGTTTTGCCGATGCTATATTTACATACGTCTGAAAATTTAACCCAACAGGGATTGAATTAGATTTTGCAACTGAGAAATTGTTTTGTTCTCCTGTGACGGGATTTGAACTCACACCAAAGATACACTGAAGCCCCAGTGGTTTAGTCTTATGTTCAGCGCCATAAATCAATATATATATAGTGGTATTTCTAATTTTGGGGATTTGAATGAAAGTTCTTACGTGTTATTTACTGTATAAGGGTCATCATCATCATCAACTATATCAATATCATTTACCGTATCCTACAAAAGAAGTAAAGTATGAAGTTAGACAGAGTTTTATTAATTTGACAGTGTATCATCTATATATATATGTGTGTATCATCAATTTATCAATCCACTAGTTTAACACTGTATCCTAATCCATCGATTGGACAGTTGTCATCAATTTGTCAATGCACCAGTCTAACACTGTATCCTAATCCATCAATTGGACAGTTGTCATCAATTTAAAATCGCCAGAATAGTGGAGCAGAAACTTTTAACCCTTCCGGAGCACCTGCGTTTACACCCAGTTTTTATTTGGGTTCGTGTTGCAAACTGGTCCACTGCTGATGTTAACTTGTACAGGAGAATATAAAGCTAACCATAATTTAGTTGACTTATGCAAGATGTACTAAATAGAAAGTTAACTTGCTGGTATGATTCGCAGCCCCTACGTTAACTAAAGAAGCTGACAGTTTGACCGTTTTCATTTAACTTTTGGATATGTTAAGTCTGCACCTATCTGTATATGACTCATGGTTAAAATGAAATTTTGTAAAAATTACTACTACACATATAAAAAAATAGTAGTATATTTTACTGCAAATGAATTGTGACAGAAATAATTATAATTAGTACCTTTCAAGGACAAAAAGTGATTGATTTGGTGGCTGCATAACGTCCAGTGGCAAATATGCCTTGTATTCAGGACGATGAACGAGGAGAAATTGAAACATGGATATTATACATTTGTATGTTATTCAGCTATCAGACAGGGTATATAATGTGACATTCCCGGCTTAGGATCTATATTCCCTGAGGCGCAGCCAAAGAGAATATAAGCCGGGAATGTCACATTATATACCCTGTCTGATCCCAGGGAATATAGATCCTAAGCCGGGAATGTCACATTATATACCCTGTCTGATAGCTGAATAACAGATATATTACGGATTTAACCATTGCTTAAATACAACATCCAACTGTATTAAATAAATTTTCCTCTTTTAGTTTCATTTTTCGTATCTCTAGATGTCCGTTTCCATACCTTTGACGTCATTATTCAATGACGTCAAAATATGTGCAGCGTCATATTTCATGTATGGGGTGTCTCATGAAGGAAAATACTGTACTAAATTTCTAAATCAATACAGTTTCATGTGTAGTAAATTTTATAAACTTTATAAATATAACATTAATATATCACATAACAAAACAACGGGTTTGCGAAACAATTTCAATAATTTAAATGTTAACAACATGTAAATAAAACCTTGGTGTGGCCCCATGACGTCGAAAGTTTTCAAGGCTCAACATTTTGTTTATTTGTTATGGTACAGCCGTGGAACATAGGAGTTTGCTGAATCGATCAGGTATTTGTGACGGAATTAACCGTTGTAATATTTTTTTGTTCATGCAGCCGTTTTGAGTATAAAAACAGCATTTAATTTGGTAAAAATACATTTATTATTCCGTATTATACCATTGATTCAGTGAAGCGTAATGTTTTGTCGTCCATGGTTTAATCGTTTTTGAGGACTGAAATATATACCACGTCTGTTTTCCGAATATATGCTGACATTCAGGGTTGAAGAACCAATGAAAATATGTGTAACAAACTAAATTCGTAATATATAACGTTTTACTATCATTTATGAATGCCACATTAAACGAGTACAACAAGAAATCCACCTTTAATGGGACACAATGTGAGAAGTGTGCTAAAAATCTTCGAAAGTCCATGTAAGCTTAATATATAGTTGCAGCTGTTTATCATGTTAATTGTGAATCAAATAGCAACAGTAAAATATTGTTTGCTTTTGGTAAGCCACCATAACTTGGGCAACCGCTACAGTACAGAGTATGTGTCACAAACTACCAGGGATGTGTTCCGTTTGTTATAATCATAATCCGATACTTCCCTCAATCAAGAGTTATTACCGGGTTTGAGTAAAACAATGAGTTCAACATGTGGAGCAGGAACTACTTACCCTTTCGGAGCACACAATATTGCATTAGTTTTTTTTTATCTCTCTTAAAGGGGTTCGTATCGTTCATGTTGTCAAATTACATGTCTTCACGGTTTTAGTTTCGTGTTGTGATGGCAGTTACGTCTTGACACGGTTTCCATATCAGATGATGTTCCTGTCGTTTAACAGTAACACGACACATGTCACACGAGGAGCTGGAACTGCTCATAGCCAGAAATGATGGGTACTTTGCTTATTTGCATATCTAAGATGGCGACGCCGGGACGTCTGCAATTTTCATATGATCTATATAAACGATATCATTCATAATTGCATGTGTGTCATTTTCGAACTTGAAAATGATACATTGAATCAAGCTGAATTAAATGAAATAAAAATTAATGAAAACAATTAAATGTCTATTGTCTGTGTTTTGTTTTGCTGTCATTAATTCATGTGTATCATTTGTAAGGACTAAAGGAGAGGACTTCATATAAGTTGGTATAACTTGCTGTCCAATCCTATTGTTTATGTACAACAAAATATTATTAAACTAAAAAGTCTATGTAAAAATGTCTGAAATACATGAAATTGGTGGCGTGTTACACAAAATTTAACAATGAATTAGATTCCTCAATAATATTTGTAATTATATTGACTAACCTTATATTTCTAGCTTCTAAACTCGGGGTTCCCACATT
This sequence comes from Bathymodiolus septemdierum, assembly GCA_963383655.1. NCBI lineage: Eukaryota > Metazoa > Mollusca > Bivalvia > Mytilida > Modiolidae > Bathymodiolus > Bathymodiolus septemdierum. The sequence continues at coordinate 38,816,258 of OY726519.1, forward strand.
AAATATAATATGATCATTTTTGCATGATCGCGATATCAAAGACATGTCTAAAATCGTTACAAAACAAAAATATTTGAATTTTGACAGAAGAAAAACTTTGCGAAATAAACAATAACTTTTAATTTTCGAATCATTGACGGACACATTGAATTTCCGTACTGTAGGCTATTTTTTGATAAATCTAATAAACGATCTACCAAGCTTGAAACTGCAGTCACGTGATCAAAATCTAATTTAAATATGATGAAAATTTATGAGAAAAGTACCATCAATTTCTGGATATGTCCCTTCCGGAGCACCCGAGTTCACCGCCTGTTTTTAGTGGAGTTTGTGCTACTCGATTTTTAATTTTCTGTGTAATGTTTTGTAGATCGTAGTTTGTTCTTTTGACCTTTTTTGTATTGGCCATTGTATTGTCTGTCCTTATTCGAATTACCGCTTCTGGTTACCCCTTTGGTATCTTCAAACTTTTCATGGGTATAAATGAGACGGCATAATATTATTATGTGCTTTTTTACCACATTATCATTTAAATCTGGGTGGTCTGTTTGTAAGCCATCGTCTAGTATAGCAATAATCACTCCTTTACCAGTGTAGCCATCCGCCCATGCTTCACTGACGTTCATCGAAGGCGTTACAGCATCATTCTGAAAAATTGGTGGCAGATATGGCAATAGATACATAATCAGCACATGTTACCTCGGTCATCCATGCATCACAGACTTTCGTCGAAGACAATAAAGTACATTTTAGTACCTATTTACGTATGCATATAAACGGTTGTCCTTTCCCTTACAGACCGCATATCAGAGCAAATATGTATCACAAAACTTTGAAGTATTATCAAAAAAATATTAAAGGACGAAGGCCTTCTAACGGTAAGCTGTCCGATTTTTCCTTCTATATCGATAGCCAAAAATCTGCTCACCGGAAGTTTAAAAAATTGATCAATTGATAATTTAGAAACGCAAAAGAAATCTATTTCAATGAAAAATTCCCAATTCTTTGATTATTTACTCTATGCAAAATCGAAATAAACTTGAAATAAAATTCTAATAAAAAAATCTCTTTCTACGAAACTCCCGATGGAAGAGCGGCGTAGGTAAAATGAACGCCATAACAAATCGGCTACACAATTCATTCAAAATAAAAGATAATAGCCTCACCGGACGCAATTACGAACGAAATAAAAAGTATGCCCCCTAATTGTTCTTTCAAAACATGAATTAAACAAATGCTTTTATAAATAGATACCCCGCTAAATTACTCGTGTTTTGGGAGAAAATTATTCATGCGCAGTTGTTGAATGTTGCAGACGACGGGTTTTCATATTTGTAAACAGAAAACGATCGACAATTGCACTTGGAATCTATCGCTAAAATTCATTGAGGTACGCACATTTTGTTATCTTATGCCTGTAATTGGAAAGAATATGATCTCCTGGTTCTATGCATATGTAGAACACATTGAAATTAAAACAAAAACAGTCAATATAATACATTTTCCTTACCTTGATCTATCCCAAAATGTCAAAATCCGTGATGTACCTTATTCATTGAAGAGTCCAAGGAATTCCGAATGCAAACTAGCACACATTTATGGTATGAATAAAGGAAAGGTTTTTATGTCATGTGTATTATAAACAAATAGATATGTGAACGTAAATGAATGAATGCTCTTTCAATTTTAACAGTTGTCATTAAATAATTTACACTAGAAAGGTTATTATGATGTCGTTCGAAATTGTGTCCGGATTTAGGTCACAGAGTGACTAGAACGGGGTCATGAAAATCTGTTCTAAGTTAAAACCCGTAACAATGCATTGAATGGGCTATGATTCAAAAGGAATATTGGTGCTTAATCTGAAACATGAACATGCAATCAGCTTCATTAATTTGGTCAAATTTATTAAATTATTATCAAATGCCACGGTCAATATCATCGAAATTGTTCGTAATTGCGTCCGGTGAGGCTAACGTGTACGGATCATCGCATTATTGAAATTTTAGGACTTCGTCCTTCAAACAGGTTGCCTGTCTCATATTAAAATTCATTTTTACTCGACAAGTTCTTTACATGTTCATATTTATCATGACTTGACTTTTAATTCACCGCTATCAATCTTTGAGTAATCGTGTGTAAACGCCATACTAACGTTTTAAATACTAAGTGATTAACGCTGTTTTTTTTAAAACGAGATGACGTTTCTCAGTCATTTATCAAGGATTTGGTAATATGACGTCATTAAAACGTCATATTAGAAAACAGCGATATTACTACATGGGTCCATGACAACGCTTAGCGATTAGCGATAATGGGGATCATTCACCAAATTTCTTTCGACAGACGTCGCTGTTGTTCCATAAGTGGTTAGCGGAACGTTTTAATCTCGATGACGCTTGAATTGTTAACGTTGGGCACAGGTACTCGCAGGGCTAGGCAATCGTAACTACTCGGCCATTCTCGCTACCCTGCAAATAACCTCGTATGCATTAGGCGTATAAATCGCACTACTTTTCACATGTCAGTTACATGAAAGTTTGATAAAGTTATATTTTAAACAATTTTCTATATTTCAATTAAAGTTTTAATTAGTTTTGCACGATTAGATTTTACTTAGTATGTCTTCCATATTGGATTTTCGTGGACTATATTTTTGTGCCGCTTAACTTAGCTTAACTTCCGGCAAACAATTTAAGAAGAATTTCTACTATGTACGTACGAGGTTATTTGCAGGGTAGCGAGAATGGCCGAGTAGTTACGATTGGGGGCTAGGATCAAGTAATAATAAAAAAAAAAACTTGTAACAATGAACAAATAGAATTTATGTGTGTATAGACACCTTTTCAAGTAACATAGTTGGTATTTTATATTATTCAAAATAAATCTAAAAACGGCTAATGATAAAATAAAATTAATAGCAATAATAAATTTATCTTTGTAATAAACAATCCAAAGGGAACACATATATGATTATTTTCAAAAAATGTCAGCAAAAAATATTCTTCATCTACGATATATCCAGCTTACGGAAAGGAAAAACTTAATTGACCTTCCCTACCTAGATGATTACAGTTTTTTTTTATTTTTGAAGCATATTTTCCTTTTCTCATTTTTGTTTCAATTTTTAGTTTAAGCCACACAACATAAAATTCTTTTTAGATTCTCATCCCATCCCTTCCCACTTTTTACCATCAAATTCACGATGTTCTATATTCAATCAATTCATTTTCAAAATTTAACAAATTCTTCATTAGGGTATCAGTATACCAAATAAAGTATTTTTTTTTATTATGTGATGTTCTATCACGATAGTTTCCAGATGTATCTAGGTCTATCATATTTAACTCAGTAGTCCGCAAGGGGCCTTCGTGGTCGTGATCGTTTGGTAGTTGGATTTACAACTACCTATAGATGCAATCAGTACCTATCACGACTAAAGTTATGAATTCGAATCTCGCCCAGGCGAGAACATTATGTGATCAAGTTTGCCAGTGAATAAGGGTAATAACAAAATTACCGAACTCCGAACAATCTTTCAAAGGGAAAGTTAAAACTCATAAGTATATAAACAGACAAAATCAGTCAACAACCGGAAAAACTTGTGGCAGGTCCGTGGTTTTCTCTGTGCACTCCGTTTTCCTCCACCAATAAAACTTACCCCCACTGAAATTAGTTGAAAGTGGTGTTAAACACCAAACTCAGTAGTCCGTACGTTTCCAATCGTGTTCGTTTACATTCTTTTATGTTTATTTGTTTTTATTGTATAGAACGCTGGGTTTTATGCAAATTCCCGATTTTTTCGTAGCATTACTGAAATCGTAATTCAAATCGTTTGACTGTTCATTTCAATAACAGGCAGCTAACTAAAGTTATAAATAACGTTTTTACCTGCATTAGAATGGAATAAACCTACAAAAATCATGTGCTTTGCCTTTAGTCCTTTACCATTAAAAAGTTCATTATGCCAAATAATTGTAATCTTCAATACATGTATATTTTTACATATATATTACAATAAAATAAATTTGATAATTGGGATAGTATAGTGGTGCGTGTATAGGTCAACAGATAAGAAAAGTTTGTAGATGCCAAAAGGGTTATCGGAAGTCATATATCGAAGAAGGGCAGGCAATGCAATGGCCAAACGAAAAAGGACAAAATGATAAACAGTGGTCTACAAAAAACTATACAGAAAACTGAAGATTGAGCAGCACGAATCCCAGTTAAAACCCGACGGAACTCTGTCGGTGACAACTTGAGTCTTTAGGTTTGCATTGTATGGCAGTTCCAGGTTTTGTACGATGATCAGCCAGTCTAATTGTACAAAATATGTGAATGCTACCAAAATCTGTCGAAAATAATTAAAAATAGTAAAAAACAACGAATTTTCTTGATTTAACTATTTATTATGCCTTTCATAATACATCTGCTCAAAATCTTTCTAAAATAAATGCTATGATTAACTTAGTTCTAATAATAAAACCCTAAATGCTCGCTTACTCGCAAGGGTTATAACGGGATGCCATTACACGTAATGGAGCAGCCGCCGAGATTTGTTGCGCTCGCTTACAGAGTTTCTGACGCCTGCATTTATCAATAATAAGTCATAACCTTTCCTTTTGTCCATTATTATAACAAGTTTTTATCACCTACCAGTATTTTAGAATGTAATTCCCACAAAATAAAAATCCATGTTTACTAAACTCTCTGAACATTTTGAATTTCGTCATTTCCGGCCTCACTATTTGGATGTCAATACCATATTTGGCGATTTGTGGCGTGAATGTTTACTTCAGCGTGTAGTAAGAAATACCATATTTAGAAAAGCTCCGCCTTCCGTAGTTTCCGGTTATGGAAAACGATCGATAAATTTGAACAAGGTTGTTGCTACCTTTGAAAAGCATATATTTCTCAGCCAAACCGATTTAACAAGGACTGAGATCATCAGTAATAGTTATAATGAAATGTTTGAAGCGTAAATAGTGAGTTTTTATGTTTCAACTGCAACTTTTTTTTTGCTCCATTGTGACGAATGGGACCGCGTTGTAGCTCTGCCGAGACACAAGTTTGTCACAGGAGCTACATTATTGCAGCTATGATTAACCCGCTTGTTGTCGAATCTTTAACAGTTAATAACACTACACGAAGAAGGAATATATTATCTTTATAATTTTGTACCAAATAATTTTAAAGAGTATGATTTAGATTTGAAGATTGCCTAAATATAGATAGACCTAGATATATTCATTCAACATTTTGTATGTGGAGACGGGGACTTTATTATTCTATTTTGTTCACTTGGATGTAGTATTTCCCGAAATTCAGGTACTTTAAAATGTTGGAATGAAATTCATCAGTATTGCAGTGTGAGTAACAAAACATCATGTACAATGTACACCTCTTATGAACATGCATAGGCTACACCAATGTACATGTCGATATGGCTTGTAAACGTCTGTTGTATTTCTTAATAATGGTCATAATAAAACTCTTTTCTTGCGACTTGCAGATAATACTTTTATTTTACAAATACTCGTCAACTAAATCTATACTTCTAACACGTAATATCACCCGCGCTGTACTAGTTAAGCTTCAATGTTTGCATCATCCAAGTTTTATAATTCAGTGCCGTCATTAGGTTAACGTTAAGATACAAGCGTCTTTGTGATTCAAACGCACATGTAACCACTTATGGAACAGTAGCGTCACCAAACGGAAGAAGCGGTGAATGATCCCGATTGGAATCATCTCAGCGCTTACCAATCGGCAAACCTCGGGTGAGTCCGCTTCGCTTCCTCAATACCTCGGCTGTAATACGGTATCTAATATGCGTCTACGCGTCACATTTCTTCGCCGGAAGACCGTATCACTTCAATCAAACATTGCGCACCGCGAATAAGTTCTAAAATGGCGACAATAGATGAGTGTATAGAGTTTGCTTTGAAAAATATTGGTCTCTGATGAAGGTACGGAATCAGTCGACATTGCGACGAATGGAAATATATTATTATTGGACGAATATTCGAAAGTGAAATTATTTTAATACCTCCTTCATTGAAGATTTCCAAAAGTAGTTCCAATGGGAGCTATCGTAATACGTACGAGGTTTGATGAAGGTACGGAATCAGCCGAAGTTGCGACGAGTGAGCGCTTACGTGACATGGAATATATCGGTTTTAAACAACAAAGGGAAAATAAACAAAATAGCAATAATACGATTTATTAGGTTTAATTGCCACATCTAGCTAAAAGCATTCTGAAAATAGAACGCTTGAGTAACTACATATTGTTATTGATCAGCGATGTGGACCTACGTGTACGAAGAAGGCCATATATCTCCTTCTTCCTAGTTCAGGACTAGACTCTGAGGATAGAGTGTGTAAGCGTCTCGTAATTGTGAGCGCTATGTACATGGACAATTAACTTTGAAAGTATAATTAAGAAAAAGATTATTTACATATATAGTTGTAGATATAAAGAATATATATACTCTTTATGTTTACAAATGAAAAAATGTTTAGGGTATTTTGACATGTTTGAAAAAATCAATGATTAATCAAGTAAAATATTGGAAAACTTTTCATATCCACTATCTAATTATATAGTCAATATAGCTTTAAAACACACCCGACAAAATGTGAAGTATTATTTACTGCCTGTGACAAAGAACATTTCCTTAATGTTTATATTGATTTTGATCATAAGGTCACTTTACTGTTGTGTTAGTTTGTAATACTTTGTAAATTATGGTACCCTACTTTCCACTGCTAAATATATTTACCAAATGCCAGAGATTGTTCCACTCTGTATCTGCGGTTTTCTTTACCCTGATATGTGCTTGTTGTTGCTCTACCCACAAAACCTTAAGGTAATCCAAATTATTATCATATATTTTATATCATATTAACAAATTTTTTAGTGTTTTTTTTTTTAAAGTTGCCACATGTTATCCCAGTACGTACTACACACTGCTTCATATGGTTGATTGATTGATTTGTGGTGCTTAGCGTCACTTTCAGCAATATGTCATCTATATCATGGCGACCAGTTTTAGTGATGGAAGAAGCCGGAGTATCCGGATAGAACCACCGACCATGCGGCTGCTTCATATGGATTATACAATTATAACATAATAAATAACCAGATGAACTGTGAGCTAATGCTCACTTATGATACCCCCACTCTTCGGCAAGCAGGAAGTAGGAATTTGACGGGTCCAAAAACGCTTCCCACCATATGGGGTACCTATATGACGCTTCTGACCAAATATCAGATTTCTGCCATCAACAGTTAATGAGAAAAATGCGACGAAAAATATCTTGGAAGGACGGACGGACAGACGGACAGAGGTAAAACAGTATACCCCCCTTCACCTTCGGGCAGCGGGGGTATAATAAAAATACAGCACAAAGCTGTTTATCAATCATATATATTATTAAAACATAATACCAAACATGCTACACAAAGCTTTATATTAGTCAGACAAATCATAAAACAAAATTTTGTTTGAAATTGCATGAACGTTTGTTGAAGTTATTCAAGATGCAAAAACCCTTAATCGCTAGGGTTTATCTGAATGTTGACAAAAGCTAGGGTTTATCTGAATGTTGACAACAGTTAGGGTTTATCTGAATGTTGACAAAAGCTAGGGTTTATTTGAATGCTGACAAAACCTAGGGTTTATCTGAATGTTGACAAAAGCTAGGGTTTATCTGAATGTTGACAAAAACTAAGGTTTATCTGAATGCTGACAAAAGCTAGGGTTTATCTGAATGTTGACAAAAGCTAGGGTTTATCTGAATGTTGACAAAAACTAAGATTTATCTGAATGTTGACAAACGCTAGGGTTTATCTGAATGTTGACAAAAGCTAGGGTTTATCTGAATGTTGACAAAAGCTAGGGTTTATCTGAATGTTGACAAAAGCTAGGGTTTATTTGAATGTTGACAAAACCTAGGGTTTATCTGAATGTTGACAAAAGCTAGGGTTTATCTGAATGTTGACAAAAACTAAGGTTTATCTGAATGTTGACAAAAGCTAGGGTTTATCTGAATGTTGACAAAAGCTAGGGTTTATCTGAATGTTGACAAAAACTAAGATTTATCTGAATGTTGACAAACGCTACGGTTTATCTGAATGTTGACAAAAGCTAGGGTTTATCTGAATGTTGACAAAAGCTAGGGTTTATCTGAATGTTGACAAAAGCTAGGGTTTATCTGAATGTTGACAAAAACTAAGATTTATCTGAATGTTGACAAACGCTAGGGTTTATCTGAATGTTGACAAAAGCTAGGGTTTATCTGAATGTTGACAAAAACTAGGGTTTATCTGAATGTTGACAAAAGCTAGGGTTTATCTGAATGTTGACGACCCTCCGAACACGATCGCGACAACGATAGGACAAACATTGTAGGTACTCAATAACAATATATACAAACGTAGATCTAAAAGAGCAGGAACTTTATAAAGACAGACAACACAGGCGGATAACAATAAAATAAATGATAAACATACTAGGAAAGACATCTAATAAAGACGTAAAATAAACACATTAATAAAAATAAAATAAAATATATATATCATTTAGAAACAAAGCACACAGAGGGATGACAAAATCAAGTAATAAACAAATGGGGGGGGGGGGGACAGAAAGATAACAAAATCAAATAATAAACAATTAGAGAAAACAGAGAGATAATAAAAATAATAAATAAATAAACAAAACACAAAGAGATGACAAAACCAAATAATACACAAATAAAGAAAACAGACAGATAACAAAATCAAATAATAAGCAAATTTAGAAAATAGAGAGAAAGCAAAAATAAATAATAAACAAATAGAGAAAACAGAGCGATAACAATAATAATAATAATAATAACAAATAACAAACAAACAAAACAGAGGGAAGAAAAGATGAAAAAGACCAAATAATAATAAATAGAGAGCATATAGAATTAATAAAAATAAATAATAAATAAATAGAGAAAACAGAGAAATAACAATAATAATAATAATAATAACAAATAACAAACAAACAAAATAGAGGGAAGAAAAGATGAAAAAGACCAAATAATAATAAAATAGAGGATATAGAGTTAATAAAAATAAATAATAAACAAACAAATCACAGAAGTATCGGTGCTCTCTATTAACATCAACAGATAGATACACAATTAATTCTGTATCTTAACTGTTATGTTTTAACCACAATCCTACGCGCATATTAAACATGTGGTTTTCCTTATTTTAATATATTAAATACATCATAGTAATGTGTTTTAATATTACTTACATCGTTGCTCTGTCTCAGATGTTGTGCATCCTGGTCTTCTGATGTGGTATCTATCCCCTTTGTTCTTTGCGTTGGGTCAAACTTAGCACAATGGTATGTTACCCCTCCTAGAGTTATCTATAAAAATAAACCATTGCAGTAAAACAGATAACTATATTGTTATTTAGTTGGTGGGGTAGGCATATTGCTTGTTAAAGTTAGTTTAAGCATATTTATTAATATAAGAAACAGACTGCAATATAACATATATATATAAAATTACATATTGTAAGAGTCGGAAACACGCTAATTAATGTTAACAATTCTTGTTTAAACCGGATTTTGACTGGACAATAAATCAGGAATCAATTTCAGTTGCGGATAGTCACACCCATTTAGGAATTGAACTTAACGGAAAACTAAGTGCCCTTTCTAGAACGACAAATGTTTGTAGGAAAGGTAGAAACACGTATTTTACTATTACTAACATCAAAGATGACAATACAAGTCCTTTAGTTCTTGTTAAACTGTACAAATATGGCGTAATACCTAGTGTTGCGAAGTCTAGAACAGATTTAAAGAATAAAGACCTGTTACTCCTGAACACACTCCAACACTTTGTGGCAAAGCACGCACACAAATCCAGTACACTAGCTAGAATATATTGAATGTTGTATGGATAGCAAAGATGAGGTGTACGGGCACGGATGACATATTCATTTCTAAAGAATATACAAATAAAACTATTTAGAACAATACATATTCAAGAGGAAACTTTTGGCTATTTGACAATTCTACAGGCCAAAATATATTTTTATGTCAATGTTCAGATTTGAATACATTAAACTTGAGGAAAATACCAATATTTAACGGAATGTTTTTATCCTTATTTTGTAAATTCATATAAAAATTCAAACCTAATATGTACAGGAAATACTGGAAGTACCACTTGTCTGTAACATAGGTATGACGTTACGCACATTGTTGGAGCCGTTTGAAATATGCTACAGTATATTCTTTTGAACAACTAATAAAAGACAAAAAAAACTTCTGAACAATTATTTCTTGTGAAGTATTTTCGAAAAGTATATAACAAAACATATTTCGATAATTCCGTTTGAGCAAAGCAGAGCACAACAGTAGACATTGTTTTTCGTTGCAGACGCGTAACATAAATTACTTTACAAAGAGTAGAATTCGGTTTCGCGGAAAAAGGAAAAAATACCATTTTTGCGGGAAATCGAACACAGATCGAACGGCACTGCGACGTCAAAAGAGAAAGTGGCGAAAGGTCTATAAGGGTCACAATCGGCCCCACATCAGATGTCGATAAAATTTTCTCCAAAATGTATTCACAATATGTGCTTTTCAGAAATAAATACAGTTAGTTAATATGTGCATCTAATTCCTCACAGCGGACCGACAAAGTCAGGTAATGAAAAGCACTGAACGCCATTTTTTTCAGAATACAGAACGTACGTATCATTGTATTATAATGGGGTTGTACTAAGCTACGAAACGAAACGAACGAAACGAAACGAAATATTACGAAACGCAACGAAATATACTAAACTGCGAAACGAAACGCAACGCAACGAAACGAAATTTACTATAATGCGAAACGAAATGAAATGAATACAACGAAACGAAACGAAACATACTAAAGTGCGAAACGCAATAGAACGATACGGAATTTAGCTAAGCGCGATGAAATTTTCCCTATAATTAGCATTCATCAGAAGCAAGGCAGTTCTCATTATTAATTAAAAACTCAGAATGTAATGTAATCTAATAGCTAATAGTTACAGTGACAATACTCTGCCTTTGAATTTCTCTGATAGGCATCGGTTACGGTTCCATCCTAATACCCGTAATTAACGGAGCAGCGAACATGTTTCAAGTACTATATGCATTATCTGGCGTCAAAAGAAATTAAATATTTTAAGACACTGAGGATCATTTATTATGATGAAAACCCTGTCGCTTCACATTCAAACAAATAATAGGGTTTCCACAAACATGGGTATTGTCTATGTGGCCCCTGTCCAAAATAAAGCGGGCATACATTTCATGGTGAATTTTTCAGACCACGAAGTGCAATGTCATAATAATACAAATTAAAGTTTGTTTTTGCCCGCAAAAACGTATGTCTCCCCCGTCCCACAAACTGTAGTCATAGGTAAAAAATCTATTTGGGTAACAAATAAAATTAAGCTTCAATGAATAACAAAAAAACCTGTTTTTAATCCATGAAACACAAAAAAAGATTTGATCAAAACTGCTAAAGCAAGGGTTACAGGTACTATTCCATATTGTCATGGCAAAGTTCCCCATTCCAGAAAATTGCTCAGTCTATGTTCCAATGATTTAAAAGGAGTTTTGCTCTTCTAAAATCAATGGATTGGTGATGAAAACTTTTTCAGGGAAATAGTGACATTATGATAGACTCTTGTACATATATATATATATATATATATATATATTCAAGTTTCAGTAAGGGATATTACACTAGAGTGTTTGCAAATAACTCCCACAAAATTTAGGGGATCAACATTTCCTGGTTAAATGCACAACTACATATGGTGTCCTTACTACCTACCAAGTTTCATGAAATTCTGTTGAGTAGTTTCAGAGGAGTTGTGCTGAAAAGCTGCTTCAGAAGTATATTTCGGAAAATCTTAAGTTCAAAGGGGCATAACTCCCACAAAATTTAGGGGATCAACATTTCCTGGTAATATGCACAACTACATATGGTGTCCTTACTACCTACCAAGTTTCATGAAATTCTGCTTAGTAGTTTCAGAGGAGTTGCGCTGACAAGCTGCTTCAGAAACAAAAGTAGGGGGAGACAATAGTTATTAGTAATAATAGTTTTTTAGAAACCTTTTGTTTGATCAATTGATCAAAAGGAGCTTCTGTGCTAGTACTGTAAAATTCAATGCTGGTTTCACAAAAGGTACATCGTATTGATTTGATTGATTGATTTTGATTTTTGGTGTTTAACGCCACTTTCAGCAGTATTTCAGCTATTTCAGAGCGACCAGTTTTAGTGGTGGAAGAAGCCGGAGAGAACCACCGACCATGGGCAAGTAACTGGTAAACTTTATCACATGCGACTGCGAGTCGAGTACACCCTTTCTGTAATCTACAAAGCCGGGCGCGAACCCACGCCGTATTGGTGATAGGCTTGTATGAGTTGTTAGATAATCCAACTACCTAACTCATTGAGCCACCCAGGCCCTGGAATAGAGTTTAAAAATAGTTTAAACTCTTGGAATAGAGTTTAAAATTGGACCCTTTTGAAATATGTTACAAAAGAACCACTGCATGGATTGAAACCAAACATGACAGAAATAGACCTTATACGGTCCTCATGACGTGTCCAACATGCATGTATTTATCAGCACCTTAGTTATCCTCAAGCAGCGAGGTTGCACAGGGTGTATTGTATCTGGACTGTCCTCACTCCCTGCATACCAATACCAGTCCTGTTGTGTGTCCGTCCATAACATTAATTCTTGTGGATGTCCTGGATGTTTCTCAACCAATCTTAATCACATTTAGTAAACATATTCAGTATAATATATAGCAGCAAACCCTATTCGAGTTTCAAGGGCATATGCTAAAGGTTAAGATCATGAATACATATTTGCTAAGTTTACAGCGTTGTGGACACAACATAGCTTTTTTTCCTTGGATTTCAATCGGACTTTGTTCCACTCTCTGAAAATATTTTTCATTGAGAGTGGAAGAAACTAGTTGGGTTTCTACGTGTAGGTCAAATGTCCAATTCGTCGTCCTATTTTGCATTTCTTTAACAGCCATGTGAACACAACAAAGATTATTTTTTCAACCGGCCGCAAGTTGGTTGTTTATTCCTGGCTCGTAAGTTATTCCTTATTCATTACTTATTCCTTATTCGCTATTCCATATTTCATTCGATGGATTTCAATTACACTTGGAGAATACATCAACAACTGAGAATGCAAGTATCCTTTTAATTTTTAAATTCAGAGGTCAGGGACATGGTGACATTTTGTCTTTTCATATATAGCCTAGCGGACACAACATAGCTTTTTTTAATTGGTTTCGATCAAACTTGGTTAGAACATTAACCATTTAGAGAGCAAGAAGTTTATCGTATTTTTAATGTGATAGGTCAAAATGCCAAGGTCCCCGTTATATTTTTAATTTCTTTTACAGCCTTGTTGACACAACACAGCTTGTGTTTTTCAATGGATTTCAATCAAACTTGTAAATATTAATCGTTGAGATTGTATGAATGTTTATTTTCAATGTCAATGGTAAAATGTCAAGGCCAAAGTGACATTTTGCGGTCCTTAGATAAACTTAAGTAGTTACATATATATCGAATCGAGAGAGGTCATGAAACACCGGGATTCTAATGATAATCAATCTCAAAATCCAGAGACAAGGACAAGGTCAAGATAGCAATGACAAAGAAAAGACGAAATTCAACTCTCAAAAACTTGAAATTTACACAACAGAAACTAAAGAGTAATCAGCAACTCGGACTCTGCCAAATATGTGGAACTTTGACCAGATGCACCGGTTGGGTACGTGTTCTCTACTTTTCATGAAACATCCACCACGTGCTCGAGTCATAGTCCGGTAAGACGTTGCTCATGTCATAGTTCGGTAAGACGACAGAAAAAACTACGAGTTAATTAGGAAACTAATCAGTTCTAAATTGAAAAATAAACTGCACTGTCCTTGCACCACAAAGTGATCCTCTAAAATTCAAGATTTACTCTTCGTAATTCGAAACCGACTAAACATTATAAAAAAAAAATGCGAATATAAAATAAAAGTTTTGAGAAGATATCGTTTCCGTGGAGATGTTCTTACGATATTCTATTAAGATATCATCGTGACTTTTATTAACTGTGGTTTCATTTAATTTCGATAGGTACCAATTTTCCAACGACCTGTTTATTCTATTATTCTATAAAAGATGATCTGGTAGAATTCCACAAACTACGAAATTGAGTATCCACAACTTGCCATTTTTTTTTTCAGTTTACGAAAATCGATACCCACAAAAATAATTGAATCCATAGTAATCGGATTTACTATAATAAATGATGCGTTATTACGTACTCTGTATGCGTATATCAAATATAAGTATATATGTACGTACTGAAATGTGCACGAATAATAAATTTGCTTCCACACTGATATGAAAACGTCTAGATCGATTGTGTGTCAGACGAATATGCATCTGATAATGCGAATCGAAAACGCTTTTAAATTTTGTGGTAAATTGATTCACTTTTACAACGAACGGATTTCTTTTCTTTTTTATTGTGAAGATGGAAAACGTGGGGCTGTCAGTTGACTTTCATTGAACGCTGTGGAAGTCAAGCAGACCTCTCATTTACTTGATGTCTGCAGGTTTCGGTTGTTCCTCTGACAGTTCGATGGTTTCTTTCGGAAACCCCTTGAGGATTTTCCGCTTTCCTCCATCTTTAATACAGCCGGTTTTGTACATAGTGCATGTACATCGACATCAGTGGTATCTGGGGCTACTCGACTGGATAGTATGTAGTTGTCCAGGTCGGTATTCCCCGTTACAGAGCCTTTTAATGTTTGGGGCTGAATTTGTCCCTCGGTCTGTGGTTCTTTCCCCCGTTTGCACTACACTGTAAATAATGTTCACATCACTGTAGGGATGATCATGGAGTGGCATGTACGTATTTCCTGCACCCCCTTTTAAGCTGTTAGACCAGACGCATAGGCCCTGAGGTCCGACTCTGGAAACACTACAGAAATCCTGACAGGAATGCCTGGATATCCTTCTTACCTCATTTATTGAGGGTGTTCCTTATAGAAAGGAGGATTCTATCTGGCACAATGGTCGTTGATAAATGTTTATTTTGTTTGTTTTGACGAATGGTTCATAAATCTTATACATTAAATTTTTCTCTTGAAGAATGGTTCATAAATCTTCTTATACATGCATATCAGTATAAAATTCTGCTTAGATTTGTTCATCACTTCTCGTTCCATTCATGTTGTTCTTATTGGATTTTTTCGTTTCGTTTCGCATTTTAGTATATTGCGTTTCGCTTTGCATTTTAGTATATTTCATTTCGTTGCGTTTCGTTTCGCATTTTAGTATATTTCGTTGCGTTTCGTAATATTTCGTTTATTTCGTTTCGTTCGTTGCGTTTCGATTTCGTTTCGTAGTTTAGTACAATCCATTATAATGCATATCTTAAAAAAAAAACAAAAAAAAACAAAGCATAATAAAACTCAGTAAACAAAGCATAAATTTGACTTAATATGCAATGTGGATTGATTTCAGGTATAAAAACATGTTTCGAAACTGTATTATGAAATTAAAGTGAACGAATAGTAATGTCGCAACATCACCCATTTTCGACGGTCTCCTGTTTTCAACGGTTTGTTTCACGTGATAAAATCTCTCATTTTTTTGATCGCTTTATTTGTCAGAGGTTATATTATGATGCTGAAATTGAAAGAATGATCTCAAGAAATCTGATCTAAAAATGTCATCTTTAAATGTAAGAACTACGTACCACATCTATTATTTCACGTTCAAATTGTATTTTTCGTAATTCATTTTTTCGTCACCTTAACAAAGCTTTAATCATTTAAAAAATATATCTCATACAGACCAATTTTGGTTTCATCGTCTGCTATGACATTGATAATGTACATATTGAGGTCATATCAATTCAGAAACTTATTAACATTGATTGTCGAAAACTGGTCGAAATTTTGGTATTAACCTTAAAGAAGTAATAAATAGATTTATTTGGATAATAGAACTTTGTCATATTTGAAAAAATTTTAAATACTTTTTTAACCGTACTTTATTCTTAACGACAACCAATGCGATGATATATTCCAGTACATTTTTACGGACAACCATCATAAATCTATAAAAAAAAATGCCAAGGTGCGGATTGAGAGAAGTCCAATATTTAAAGATCGTTTTTTTTTATACTATGGAAATATTTTGGGAAATGGTGTGAAGCAAAATGTTTAATGTGTAACGATTTTAGCTAGGAACCTGTGAGAATTTCTTTTTTTTTTATAAACTGATAACAAGTCATGGAATCAGATATCCCATGGAAAGTGGTTGTCGATAGACAATTGTTTTGCAATCAAGTATTTCATATATATCTATGATGAGAACAATTTTACAACCATATGATTAATCGTGTAGGTAAAATGTGTGTATCTACCATGAGTCTATGTATGATTGTTTTGATTGTCACTAGAAAAAGAGGAGATGGTAGATATTATTTTGCTTTGTGACAAACCAACAACAGCCCTCATAATACAATGTTGCTATCAGAATCTGCTGTAAGTTGTCTTCTACGTGTAAGGAGTGTGTCCTTTACATCCTTCGTTAAGGGATGTATTAAATTCGTTCCTCATAGCTGTCTGGTGTCCCTTTCACATGAAGTCGGCATTTTCCCAGAGGAAGCCATTTGTTATTTTATTGATGCCAAATTCGCAGTCATGTCACTTAAGGTTGTCCAGCAATACGGCTGTTTCGAATCATGTCAATTCCGACCACGTTCCGTCTTTTTCGTGTCTTGACGTCTGAAGTGCTTGGCAGACGACTTCCGGTGTTTACTCTATTATTGTGACAACGTCAGCATTTCATAGTCGTAGATGCGGTAGATTATAAGTAATTGTAATATGGAGACGCCAAGGAAACGGCTGAATAAATATTGATGTTCGGTACCGCAGTATCTGTCTGATATCAGAAATATATAAAGGCAGATCGTTTTCGTTTCATAATGCTGACAGCAGCCAATATAGATACGATAACGTAACCCTCATTCCGCTTGTGCTCCAGTTAGGGTTACGAATCGGTCCCATTCAACCTATGGGAGTAAATTGAAATTTTCGTTAAGTGAATATTTCAACTTTCTTTTTGGATATCTGGTCATAACTTATTATTCCCTACAATTTTTAAGTAATGGTGATACGAAATAAGTGTTACAATACCTGTTTCTACCTTCACGATCGATTTAGTATTCGAAAATTGTTTCTTGTCCGTCATGGCACCTTACGTATACTCTCGTGCTAGGTGGAGCCTATCCATATATGGATCTGATTGCCAAATATGAAAAACTTTACTATGATGTTTTACTAGATCTTACTACGATTGATCCAAATAAGGATATCTCCAAAACGAGGCAAGTGCACGTGAAATAGCAACTTGTAAACAAAATGCCGGACAGAAAGAAGATTTCATGCATTCAAATTTTCAGATGGATATAAGTCTACCATAGATTGATGCAGCGTTTACTTAACACCTCAAGGTTTACCTAAATATATATATCTTTCACCCCCGTTAATTTTCCCAACCACTTACAACGGAATTAGGACAAAAAACCGCCCGGTGTGAATCACTCCGGGCGCTGCTCCCATACGTTGAATGGGACCGATTCGTAACCCTAACTGGAGCACAAGCGGAATGAGGGTTACGTTATCGTATCTACAGCCAATAAAGAAAGAAAACAAATTTCATTTTAAAGAAGTAATTGTCTCTGTATTCAAGTCTTTGATACAAATAAAATAATTTAATTGATATCTGTCTTTTACAGAAAATGTTAAGATTTTTTTAAGCTGAGGATCGAACGTTAAAACAGCACATATCGATTGAAGTTTTTGTTGTGTACATTTACACCGGAAGTTTAGTGCTATGCATTCCCAATCGTAGCTACTCGGACATATAATTATATATTATTGGAAGGGTAGCGAGAATGGCCGAATAGTTACGATTGATGCATTCCATCAAAATCACGTGATCTGGCGGACGAAAATAACAACATTTTGACGGAATTGAAATGATTCGAAACAACCGTATTGGAAATCCATAAAAAAACAACGTGTTTTTACTTTTTGGTTCAATACACGCGAAAATGCATTAATTTTAATCATTTAAGCCATATGTGTGATCTACTCAAGTTGAAAAAAAATATATATTAGGAATCAATCACAGTGTCACGTGATCACATTAAAGAGAAAGTAGCATCGTGACCACTAAAACCGAGCAGAACAACGGCATAACGATGTTCAATAGCAGTAATGAAGGAACCGGCGGATTGGGGATATCCTAGGGTGTATTTCTTTCGTATGTCCGGGATGTGCCGAACCTGTTCTAGCGAATGAAGTGGTACGGAACACTCTGCGCGAACAAACAGAACAGTGTGCGGGGTGTACCACGTTTTGGGGTGGTGCAGAAGGAATCAAGATGGCAGAAGCGACTATCTTTTTTTCTTACATAGAATTCTTTTACACCTTACTCATTTTCCTAAAATTACGCAATACAAAAGAAATGCGTGGATTTCTTAGGGGGAGGAGGGACTTTGTAAATTGTGAATACAGTCCCCTATAGTTTTATAAATCAATCATTTGGTGCAAATTTGATTCCTGGGAGAACACAAGAGCTTCTTAACGTGAAGTTCCCTTTCCTTCCCTCTTTATTCAATTATTGTTTAAGAAGAAAAAAATTTGGTTTGCAGCACCACTGTCCCTGATGGATTTATGGATTTCAAATTATTTTTAAAAACATACAAAATAATTATGCCAGATAGATGTAAATTTACGCAAACAATTTTTTTCATCGCTCCGCTCGGTAATAATCTTTTGACTAACGTCCCTCAATTAAAATCTCAGATCTGCCCTTTTTAAGATCTGCTTTATCTCATACCTAACCTCTCTATACGTTAAAACACTATCTGAAAATTATATAATATAAAGATTACATGTATCCATCATTTATTGTTCAGTTTGCATATTTTTAGGATTTAGTAATATTATAATTAAAGGTTAATTTATGTGGAAGTAGCAACTATGGTTACAGTATGCAGTAACTACTGATTCTTCCAAATTCATCTCATCATCGTCGTCGTCCATTTCGAGTTCTGCTGACAGAAATAACAGAGTTAACTTATCCACCATATTGTTTGTCCAAAAAGTTCTAAACCACTTCATTGACCTAGGGCACATGGAATGTTCGGAACCTGTTCGGAACAGTCCAAAGCAATACACTCCTATTCTTCAAGTTCTATGTTCGAGTTCTATGGGATTTTTCTTGCTACGTTCAATCCCTGTATTTTTTGCCATATGCAAATGTCGTATTTAATGATAAAGTCTGTTGACTGTTAAAATGTTTTCAAGATCAGTCTTCGGGATACCGTTGTGCTATTGCATTTTTTTTTAAATTTAATAAACAAATGCTGAAAAACGATTATTTTAAAACACTTAAAGGACGTTGGGTTTTTGTAATTTCGATTGCGGACGTGTAAATATTCCGGATAAGTTACGTCACAGTAAACGTCATGTAATACAATCGTCGTTTTCATTTTCATTTAATAATCAGCGTAGTAAAAATTTTCCTTAAATACATGTTTTATATATGTATTTCAAAAGCTTCCTTCTTCACAAATTAATTTGTATTGTTTATCTGCTGAAATATCTAAACACCAACGTTACCGTAGCATTTTACATGTGTAGACCCTCTCTACTGCTTTTTGGATAATAACAATAGAAGCAGAGCCGTCTTAACAGCATCACGGGCTCCCGGGAAAAGCAGGGCACTGGTGCCCATACCTACACAACCACTCATAGGAATAAAACTATAAAAAAATAAAAAAATATATATCACACTGTCGGAACAGTTCCAACATTCAATAAAAAAATTGTAGAAATATTATCATTTAGTGTCCGTCGTCTGTTATCCATAACTTTTCATATTAATATTTAATCTTTTCCTTAGAAACTGCAAAACCAAATGCTTTAACTATTTTACGTTATTAAGTTTTGCGACAATTTTGTAGCGCGTGCATATATAGTACATGTTTATGCAAAACGCACATGCATCGACGCTTACCTCACCATGACCAGAACCAAAGGGTCTAAGGTATTATCATCACATTGCGTCCAGCGTGGTCTGTAAATCTTTAACATTAACATTGCAGGGATGTAGGAGAGGTGTGTATTCAGTGCCGTCTTAACGCATGGACACGCGGGGTAGAAGTTTGCCCGGGGCCCCATGAGCATAGGGGCCCCATGCTTATCTATGTATGTTGTGTACTGTATATTTTTCTAAGGTTTAAACACTGACTTTGTTGGAAATACCAATACAATATATATATATATATGTTTAAATTTATATACATTTACAGTTTTATTCCTATGAGTGGTTGTGTAGGTATGGGCCCCAGTGCACTGCTTTTCCCGGGGGCCTGTGTTGCTGTTAAGACGGCTCTGCTTCTATTGTTATTATCCAAAAAGCAGTAGAGAGGGTCTACACATGTAAAATGCTACGGTAACGTTGGTGTTTAGATATTTCAAATGCAATAGTACAACGGCATCCCGAAGACTGATCTTGGAAAAATTTTAACAGTCAACAGACTTTATCATTAAATACGATATTTGCATATGGCAAAGAATACAGGGATTGAACGTAGCAAGAAAAATCCCATAGAACTCGAACATAGAACTTGAAGAATAGAATATCCCCAATCCGCCGGTTCCTTCATTACCCAGTCACGTGACTTTCGCTTCATTTTTGATGAAAAATGACGTTCAACCCTTCGCTTAAAATACGTCGGTTTACAATAAATATTTATGCTTGAAATCAATTAAAATATATGGAAGATGTCTATGGATAAATAGAAATTTATTGTATCACTTGAGTTTTTATTTATATTGTATACAAACATCGAATTTTGCTACTTGAAGTGGACTCAATTTCAAAACAAATGTCAAGGTGGTTCTATTTAAAAGAGATAATTTAATTAAAACAATATGATGGCTTTCTGTAACATACATTGCCTAAGGAAATCATCTAGGATCATTGTCATACCGACAACTAGTGTCAATGTCTTGTGGGATGCAATTGTTCCACTTAGCCCTACACCCACCTTGATCGGATCGACCATTTCACGCCAAACATCGAAATTCATTGTCTTTCGGAACACATCGGTGGTGTTTCTTAACATCAACAATAAACGACACCTAAGCGTACATCCGAAAGAGTATATTTCATTTGGGAAAGGGTGACCGGTGTCTATGTCTTTTTTTTTAAATTTTCTTGTATTAATACCGTATTTTTCAGTTTAATTGAATCATTTGTATTGCAATATTGTTTTAGACATTGTGCATTTTGTAATTTAGACTGGGGAATTACTATTTATTATCACTTTAAATTTAAAAAAAAATCATCTATGATACTAGACTTGCACAGGGAATGTACAATTTAATTTAATTTCAATACAACAGGTACAAGATAAATAGAAAGAAATAAATGTGTGGAAAAAATAAAAGCATGTAAACAAAAATTAAGTGAATTGAAAAAATATGAAAATATTATAAAAAAAAACATGTAAAAAAATTAATAATTTTTTAAAATCTAAAAAAAAGTGAAACCTTGAGACAAAAAGGGGCATAAAAATTGTATTCAAATATCTTAACCCTTCCTATTATATCAAGGCAAATTAAAAAAAAAATCAGTGTAAGCAAATATTTTATTACAGTATCTGAATGAAAGCTACCAAGTTTCATGTTTATCTCACAATGTAAATATCAATGTATTTGGAATATTTATGTGTTTGATACAACTACAGACTAGCTTTTATAACATATATGCCATAATATGGGTGGTCAAGTTGTAATAATTCTTTCCCCTTGACATTCACAAAATGACCAGCATTTACAAATATGGGTACTTAGTTTGCAATAATTCTTTCTTCTTGACATTCACAAAATTACCAGCATTTACAAATATGGGTACTTAGTTTGCAATAATTCTTTCTTCAGGACATTCACAAAATTACCAGCATTTACAAATATGGGTACTTAGTTTGCAATAATTCTTTCTTCAGGACATTCACAAAATTACCAGCATCTACAAATATGGGTACTTAGTTTGCAATAATTCTTTCTTCAGGACATTCACAAAATTACCAGCATTTACAAATATGGGTACTTAGTTTTTAATAATTCTTTCTTCAGAACATTCACAAAATTACCAGCATTTACAAATATGGGTACTTAGTTTGCAATAATTCTTTCTTCAGGACATTCACAAAATTACCAGCATTTACAAATATGGGTACGTAGGTTGCAATAATTTTTCCCCCATAACATTCACAAACAGAAAAACTAGAATTCACATAAAAGACACACACAAAATGACTAGCATTCACATAAAAGACACACAGAATAACTAGCATTCACATAAAAGACACATATTGAATGACTACCATTCACATAATTTTAAGACACATACAGAACGACTTGCATTCACATGAAAGGACAAACCAGAATTCCAAATTTCACTAAGTAAATAAAATGACTAGAATGAATATGTTTTCTGTTGGCAAATTAACCAAGTATTGGTTAATATTGTTTAAAATTGAAGTTAAAAAAACTGTTTTATTTGATCTAATGACTGGAAAAAAGTTAATAAAAGGGCAAATTTTGAAAAATTCTTTTCTGTGAAAGAAAATTTATAAAATTCAGCATTAAAATTCATAGAAAAGAGAATTATATTTCTCATAAACAACAGGCAACAGAAGTACCTTTTCATCTATAAAAAAAAGCATGAATAACAAATTCAACAACATGTTGGAGTGTATACAGGTATAAATGTCTGTAGAAACTTGTTCAACAACTTGGTTCTGGTTCAATATATCTAAAAGAATTTGAAAAGTTTGAGATCTTGTTTCTGCTCCGCTTTCTGACCTAGAAAATGTGTTAAAACAATATGTACCACAATATAATTTATCTTCTGAGCCAAATTCTTTACAGAAATTTAATTCATTCTTGAAATATTTAAGAACAAGTCCTGGTTTTCAATTGAAATTAACCTTTTGTCTTTCAGATGAAGCTTCACAAATTACACAATCAAAAAGTTCTTTTCTGAATGACTAAATATATTATAATGTTTATGACACAAGGTGTCTTGAAAACTCTGAACCTTGTCAAAAAATTTGTCACTTATGCAAATATCAAATACTGTTTGAAAATATAATGTTTCAATATTAGTAGTGTCATCTCCACTCTTTTTACATAAATTAAAATGGTTTAACAAACAGTTTTTTTTTTCATCTTCAACAACTCTTACTTCCATTAGAAAACGCCTTTTTATTAACTGGCTCATCATTTTCAAGCAGACTATTTTCAGTAGACATAGAATACAAAGTTTGAACTTAATTTCTTACAAATACAATACAATTCAGAAAAATGTTAAATTTCTTTTTACAAACAAACAAAATTCAGGAGCATCTGAAACTTTTTGAATTAAATGAATGTATCAGTTAGAGGAGATATCCCACCCACATTATACCCAAGGGCCTGCATTTGTTTGATGATGTACTTTAAAAATAATTGGAATGGTGGTCCATTTTTTTTACTTCATGGATTTTTTAGAAGAAAAAAAACATACAAACGTATCTATATACAGCTATATATATATTAATTTTCAAACCTGTATGAATATATTACAAACCAGTCTTTATAGAAAAATATATGACTTATCATATATTCTTATTTTTATTTATTCAAATATTCAACCAATAAACATCAGAGGAAACTTTGCATTTATACTCATAGAATCTGAAACTAACAGAAATTAAGCATCCATTTTATTTAATAGAATCTATAACTTTGCCCCTTTGGTATCTTCAAACTCTTCTTGTTAAAAAAAATAAACATCCCATGTCCATTCTGTATATAT
Source organism: Bathymodiolus septemdierum (assembly GCA_963383655.1). Classification (NCBI taxonomy): domain Eukaryota; kingdom Metazoa; phylum Mollusca; class Bivalvia; order Mytilida; family Modiolidae; genus Bathymodiolus; species Bathymodiolus septemdierum. The sequence goes on from OY726519.1 coordinate 38,840,290, forward strand.
ATCTACCTACAATGATTTAAAACTAACAAAAAGTGGAGGTTGTCAATACCATTGGCACTGAAAAGTAGCATGTACACACATCAATAAGTATCTCAGGAAAACAGACTGAAAATGAAAAAAAGGGGAAGTGGTGTAAATGCTTGACAAGAACTAAATATGTAGCCTCATCAGCTATGCCATGTTAATCTAGTGTGAATTTAACATAATCTATGACGTATGATGGGGAAATATGCAAGTCACCCATACTATAATACGTGTTTCTAGCTATTTTTACCAAATTTATTAATAACCAGCCAATGGGATGCAATTGTTCCACTTATTTTAAGAATGGATTTTTAGCGCCATTTCATCAGCAGCGGTATCCCGAGTTCCAACGTTGATTTCAAGCAAACGATATCATAAATACACGTATTCACGCGTCAGTCACGTTAAAATTTTATTTAAAAAATGGATTCAATAAAAATGAATGCTTGTTTCAGTTTTATTTATGAAGATATTCAGTAAAAACATCATGGGGTGTCGACGTAAACAATGCATGGCCGCTCACTTTTAAAGCGTCATCTGTCTAAAAAATAGAGTTACGTCCCTTGATTTCGGGATTTAACTTTGCATTGTTGGAGGTACGGAATCTGTGCGTGGCTTCCCGACTGGTTTTAACGTTCGATCCTCAGCTTAACAAAATCTTAACATTTTCTGTAAAAGACGGATATCAATTAAATTATTTTATTTGTATCAAAGACTTGAATACAGAGACAATTACTTCTTTAAAATGAAATTTGTTTTCTTTCTTTATTGGCTGCTGTCAATCAACAGGGGCGTAGCTGAGGCTTAATAGTGTGCATGTCATACTTCTTGAGAGGGAGTCTGGGATTTTTTTTTACGAGATGCAAAATGGTCCGATCTGGGGCCATTTCAGGGTATGATATAGCATAGAATCAAGCATTATTTTAAAGACTTTGATAGATAAGAATTTCCTAAAATTGTCCAAAATCTGCCCATCGTGTCTTAGCAGATAAGAACACCTCCATTGCTTTGTACAAGTCCACTTCAAAATCTCGGTTAATATATGCATCAATCCAAGGAAGATAGCCTGTCATTCTTCATGGTCGACCTAACATAAGTTTTCAAAGGTTTCAGTACACTAAATAGCATTTCAGCAGTAGCGCTTGCTACTGGCATAGTTAACAAAACACATAGTTTTATCAATGTTGTATCTATAGAAGGATAGAGAACTGAATTTACATAATCAAGTGTGGTACAAAGTGTTGTTGGCAAATCATTACGCTTAGTAATGACCCAGTGGGTTCACCATCTGGCTATTTCTCTCCTGAAATCTTCTAATGACAAAATCTTCTCTTGGAGTCGTTTTCAGAGGCTGCCATGTCCTTTGGCGTTCTTTTACATTCCCCGGTTTGGTTCACGCGCTGCTTCAATCGAACAATGACCGAGTGGCTTACATTGAATCGTTCAGCCGTCCTGTCTGTACATCACCAATTACCATTCCAGCCGCTTGCCATTTTTCTACATCTGACAGTTTTCGACCTGTCATGTTGAAATAAAGCTTAGAAAATTTAAAGTGTTACCTGTACTGCACGTGCAGATAGCGATTTGAAAACCCCGCAAGCTTGAGTTTTGCAAAGGTGCAGGTGAACTTATAAAACGCTGTTTCGTCGTTCTTTAATTAATCGACCGATACAAAATTACAGGTACCATGAAAGGATATTATATGTTATTCAGCTATCAGACAGGGTATATAATGTGATATTCCGGCTTAGGATCTATATTCCCTGGCCAATCAAAAATGGACAATTCCAGAGAAACTGGCAACCTAGGCTACACAAGACGAAGAAGACATGAAAAATAAATACGCAACACAATATGCATTGGACACCACAATACGCAAAGAAAACACAAATAACGTTAATAGTAAGTACTGTTAGCATTACGTCAATTGATGGCAAAAACTTCACATCTTCTGAAAACCTCCTCGGTGGTGTAATTCTTAGTGTTCATTCCTCGAGAGAGGTAGATGCTGGATTTGGGTGCTGGTGGAGTCAAATCAACTACTATAAATTTGACATTTGCTGAGTTTGTTAAAGAATAGACTGGTTCGCTAGGAATGAGAATAATGTGTCCGAAGGGAGCGACTTATCTACCGGTGGACTGTTGTTTCAATGAGCTCGCACTATAAAAATACTAGACTAAGCGTGTCGGGCTAGTAGTACAAAGCAAACATCATCATCTCATTAAAATGTCAGTGGCGGATTCAAGGGGGGGGGGGGGGGGGGGCTTTGGGGGCTTCAGCCCCCCCGTCGAATAAGTCAAGCACATATATTAACATACGCTTTTGAAGGCTAATTATGGCTTTTAATCGTACGGTTTCGATCTGTGTGATGAAAGTAAAAGAAAATGCAAATTAATTTCTTTGTATTGAATTAATCTTCAAAGAAGTAATTATACGTAATTATGCAAAATCAAATTTTCAAGTTTATATGAATGTATTGTCAAAATACCAATTAATCAGGTATTGTCTTAAACCGTTATATAAACATGTCTAGTGTCACAATTTCATATAGGTATAACCACCAACACCTGTCAATTGAGGCTCTTTCAAGGAAATTCTTTTTTAAATATCATTTATTTTTACAAAACAAATTAAAGGCAAATTTTGCTGTATTACAAAGAAAAAAACAACAAATACATGAGTTTCCGTTTTGAAAATATATGAATACAGCATATTTTAAACTCTAAATGAAAATATAAATACATATAAAATAATTAAAATGAATTAGAAATAAAATAGACTTATATTATAGATTTTTCCCCTGCTATTGCTCAAACCCTTGAGCACTTTACAAAACTGCCAAAACACACATACACCAAACCAGAAGAAGCTGATGTAACTTCTTTGTTGAATTCCATTTGCAACTTTGATTTTGTCGTAACCATTGTTATTGTTCAAATGTGCCTGGCTTTTAAGAAAGGGCTCAGCAGATCACTAGATTTAGATTAAATTTATTTTATTGTTAACTACATGTATATAACATTTGGATCGGACACAAGTTATTCCAACTTACAAAGGTCCTCTACAAGATCACTACAAGAGAGATCACTTGACATAGGCAGAGCCTTAAAAAGCGTAAGTTTAATTCAGAGCTCACTAGACTGCAGAGCAAATGTTGAACAATTCAAACACCAGTGTTTTGAGAGGAGTGCTAAAATGTGTGAACCGCTAGACATAGAGGTTAAAAAACCAAGAATATGCGGGAGACAAATAATGAGAGATAATGTTGAAGCAGAGAGTCCGGAAGAATACTTTAGGAAGTCAATAACTGTATCTTTTCTCTACTGTACGCTAAATGAAATGAAAACAAGGTTTACTACACGCCAGAACCGCTTTGGGACTACAGTTGGTGCCATCAATTATTGAAAATATTGCTCCATAGCTTACTCGCAAGGGTTATAACGGGATGCCATTACACGTAATGGAGCAGCCGCCGAGATTTTTTGCGCTCGCTTACAGAGTTTCTGACGCCTGCATTTATCAATAATAAGTCATAGCCTTCCCTTTTGTCCATTATTATAACAAGTTTTTATCACCTACCAGTATTTTAGAATGTAATTCCCACAAAATAAAAATCCATGTTTACTAAACTCTCTGAACATTTTGAATTTCGTTATTTCTGGCCTCACTATTTGGATGTCGATACCATATTTGGCGATTTTAGGCGTGAATGTTTACATCAGACGTCGCGCAAGGTGTTGCGTTATCAAACGTAACGTTAAAAGAACGTTATAAACGTATGGTTTAGAATAAGAATTAAAGGTTGAAGTTTTGTTTGTTTTTTAGCGTAATTTTCAATCCTTTTTATATAGGACCATATGAAGGTTATTTGTGTGTGTGTTTGGGATGTCATAGTTTACACTTGCATTATAAACGTCTGTCAAATTTACCTTTCCTCGTTTCAAGAGAATATAAAAATACATTGTTTTATTTTAAATGTGAAATTAAAAATAAGCAGCCTTTTGAAAATATGTGACGTAAATATATCAAACAATTGTTTTACTTATACATTGCTTGTTTCTGAATAAAGAATTCAAACTTCGGAAGATTTGTTTTCCAAATTTGACCCCCCCCCCCCCCCCCCCCCCTCCAAAAAGAAAGAAAAACATAAAAATAAATATAGCATTTCTTATGGTTTCATTTTTCTTTTTCTCTCTCTGATTCCTTTTATAGACGTCCCATTTAGAACTTGATTTTTCCCGTGTTGCTTTATTTTCCGCTTTTGAGTTTTTCTTTCTTTCATTATGAGATTGTTTTTGTTTTTGTCTTTTCGTTTTTGCGTATACTGATCCAGATTTGTTGATAATTCCATTTCTGAAAATAAAGTACATGTATGTAAACATTTTATTTATTTATTTATTTATTTATTTATTTATTCATTTATTTATTTATTTATTTATTTTTTATTATTTATTCATTTATCACTCATTTAAGTTAGTAAAGGGGGGTTTTATTTGCAAATTGTTTGAAGATCGGTGAGGTATTTTTTTTTTCATTACGTCAAGACATTTTGATATTTGACGACGTTCACAGTTCAGCGTGCAATATTGGGCATTTTTTGGGACAAGCATTTTCGGGTATATTTGTTTGTTTTTTGAAGTGCATCGAAAAAAAATTACAAATTTGAAATTAATGTAAAAAACGTATTTCTAAAATGTTTTCATATTTTTTTCAGTTGTGTGAATTATTTTTTTATGATCGTATAATTTTTACCATATGGTTTTAGATTTTAAATTTTAATGACGTTTGACGTCAAAAATGAGACTGGAACATTTGTATGGGACAAGCATTTTTCGTTGTAATTTTTTTCTTTTTACAGTCAATTCCAAAGAAATTTCAACTATACAATGTAGATCAAAAACGTATTTTGAGAATTATTTTCTTTTGTTTGTACGTGGACAATTCAACATGATATGTCGGATTTAATTCTACCATGCGAAGACATTGAATGACGTTTCTGGTTGAAAAATGTAACATTGGACATTTCTGTATAACGGACATTTTTTTATGCAGTTTTCCTATTTCTTGTGAAATTCAAAAGTCATTGTAATATTATAATATATGATAAAAAAAAGACGTATTTCAGTCATTTTATTTATTTTTTCATTATCAGATACGGTATTTTTCATACGCGTGAATTTCGATACTTAACGTCAAGACGGGTTAAATTCACACATTGGACAATTTTAACTGACGTCTTTAAAATGCTCTAATAAAATAAATACTTGACCATTTTTCAAATAGTTGTGCTGAATAATTTGTCATCACAAACGGATTATGACATAATATTTTGGTTACTTACTGAAAATATTTTGATCACTTATTTGTCATCTGTTTCCACTTTGTCACTCATAGTACATCAATTGTGACAGAATTTTACATTGTAGATTTTTTATCGGACATGGCGTAGTTGGCGTCCAAATCTAAAATGACGTCGACCCTTCGATTATGCCGTCATATGAAAGTGTTGTACACAATTTCACGAAAATCCGACGACGGGTTCTATACTTTTGTTACACAGATATAGGAGTAAAGGTTGTAAAATGTTACGCGTGACAGGCACTTAAAATACGTGTATGACTGTTTAATATTCATAAATCTTAATTATGCTTTATTTAATTGGAAGACAATGTTATTAAACTTAATCTGCTATATTCAGCGAATATCATGATATATAAATTGTAGATATTTACAGGCAGGGGTACTCTATATTTTTATTATGATTACAAATTATTCTGAAATTCGTTAAAAACGCAACACCTTGCGCGACGTCATCAGCGTGTAGTAAGAAATACCATATTTAGAAAAGCTCCGCCTTCCGTAGTTTCCGGTTGTGGAAAACGATCGATAAATTTGAACAAGGTTGTTGCTACCTTTGAAAAGCATATATTTCTCAGCCAAACCGATTTAACAAGGACTGGGATCATCAGTAATAGTTATAATGAAATGTTTGAAGCGTAAATAGTGAGTTTTTATGTTTCAACTGCAACGTTGTTTTGCTCCATTGTGACGAATGGGACCGCGTTGTAGCTCTGCCGAGACACAAGTTTGTCACAGGAGCTACATTATTGCAGCTAAGTGATAGTCAACAATTCCATTAATATCAACAAAACGAATACTCATATCTCACCTTAACTCACTGAACACAAAAATACCATATTTCGTTGGAAATCCAGGTACTATCTTGGGACAGGCATACAAATATGGCGGGATTAAATCTATTAATGGGATCCCAACCCTCCTCTCATTTGTATTAAATGTTAGAGGACTAAAGATTGAAATATTACACGTAGAACTGTTTTGTTTTGTAATCTCCAACGTTTTCTTAGTAAAGGGGGGAGGTAAAATATTCGCGAGCAGCTAAGACTCACTCACTGTGGTGTTGGTGGGGGCCGTGTTCCTAATTTTAGTGTTCTGTTTTGTGTTTAATGTTGATTGTCTGCGCCCTGTGTCTACTGTTCCCAATGAAACCAATTTCTCTGGATGTTCCATTCTTGATTGCCACTTCGGTATTCTGTAACGTTTATTCATAAACTGAATAAATTCATAAAGCATATAATAATATAGTGATCAAATTAATTATTCTAATCTAAATGTAAGTATTAAATCAGTTTCAATGTTGCATATATGCTTTTCTTAAAATAAATTCTGGCAATATCCCAAATACTAAGAATAATATCATTCTTCATAAAAAAGATAGTGTCATCTCAAAAGTTTTCCTTTTCCTTAAGTTAAACATCAAACGAGCTACGCCCTGGTCACGTCTCGTGTTTGTCACATATCCAGAAATTGATGTTACTTTCCTCATAAATATTCATCATATTTAAATTAGATTTTGATCACGTGACTGCAGTTTCAAGCTTGATGGATCGTTTATTAGATTTGTCAAAAAATAACCTACAGTACGGAAATTCAATGTGTCCGTCAATGATTCGAAAAAAGTTATTGTTTATTTCCGCAAAGTTTTTCTTCTGTCAAAATTCAAATATTTTTGTTTTGTAACGATTTTAGACATGTCTTTGATATCGCGTTCATGCAAAAATGATCATATTATATTTAATGTGGGAACCCCGAGTTTAGAAGCTAGAAATATAAGGTTAGTCAATATAATTACATATATTTTTGAGGAGTCTAAATTAATTTCAGAAAATATGTCGCCAAATGTCATTCATCGTTAAATTTTGTGTCACACGCCACCAGTTTCATGTATTTCAGAAATTTTTACATAGACTCCTAAGGCCAAAAAAGGGTTCGTCGCCTCGGATTTTCATTTAGTCTATGAACCTCGAATATTTAATTGTTTTCATTAATTTGTATTTCATTTAATTCAGCTTGATTCAATGTATCATTTTCAAGTTCAAAAAATGACACACATGCAATTATGAATGACATCGTCGATATAGATCATATGAAAATTGCAGACATCCCGGCGTCGTCATCTTAGATATACGATTTGTAATATAACCTGACTTCCTTGTTACTTGATGCTCAAGTTACATACAAACAACAAAAAATATTTTATTAAATACTCTTCAATGTCACGTTTACATATTTAGTTGATCTAAATTTTTGATGGTGTGATTCTTCTCTTAATTTAAATTCTACATTTTCGACTTTTCTAATGTTTCTATATATATATATATACACTTCGACAAAAAGCTAAGAACCACCCAGTATTTTTTTTTAAGATGAAAGAAGTTGAACACGAAATGCTCTTTTGGTAATATATCATTATGGATTAGATCATGGGCTACAATTTGAGTCGTATTTGAAGCTGATTAAGAAATCAAATTGTTGCTTATTACAAATGGAAAAAGGGGGATAACATGAACATTCTAAAACTTCAAAAATGTTTTATTTGGTTATTGTTTTTCAACAATTTACGAAAACGAACGAACCATAATTTTTTCGAGAACTTTTGAATGAAGACGGAAGCACATTTAATTAGTAGCCAAAGCTACCGCACTCGTCTGTTTATTCCATGAACTAGGATACGAGGCCTCTCTTGTGGGAATCGCCGCCATTCTTCCACATTTGCGCTTGTTAATTCGGCAATATTTTGACATTGCGGATTACGTTGGTACACCGTCAATCAACAGGGGCGTAGCTGAGGCTCAATAGTGTGCACGCAATAATTCTTGAGAGGGGGAGGGGGTCTGGGATTTTTTTTTTAAGAGATGCAAAAATGGTGCGATCTGGGGCCATTTCAAGGTTTCATATAACATAGAATCAAGCACTATTTAAATGACTTTGATAGATAAGAATTTCTTAAAATTGTCCAAAATCTGCCCTTCGTGTCTTAGCAGATACGAACATCTCCATTGCTTTGTACAAGTCCACTTCAAAATCTCGGTTAATATATGCATCAATCCAAGGGAAGATAGCCTGTCATTCTTCATGATCGACCTAACATAAGTTTTCAAACGTCTCAGTACACTAAATGGCATTTCAGCAGTAGCGCTTGCTACTGGCATAGTTAACAAAACACATAGTTTTATCAATATTGTATCTATAGAAGGATAGAGAACTGGATTTACAGAATCAAGAGTGGTACAAAGTGTTGTTGGCATCATTACGTTTAGTAATGACCCAGTGGGTTCGCCATCCGGCTACTTCTCTCCTGAAATCCTTTAATGACAAATACATGTCAGTCTGATATGCCTCGTATATTGTAGCAACATGATCATCAGTTAATTTGTCTACAGCACGGGGCAGTAGATGATGTGCATGAAGCGGTTTTCCGATTTAAGGAGACGTGATTCAAGTTCGTAATCAAATTGTCCAAAAATGGATAGTGCAAAGAAATTCGCCAATACTGTTTTGGCGTTTCCGCGGGGTGATTGACTCTGGTAGTCTGTCTACCACATCGCCTCGGCATACTATCAGATACACCACGTATACGCGGGTGTGTTAAGGCTGTTTCACGTCGGTTTGTTTCATACAGTTGCTCCCCTTTGTAATAGTTTACGCAATGACGTTGCATCCATGGAAACGCACTTTTCATGGATGAACTGCCCGAAGGAAAAATGTGCTTCTGCAGATCTAATGCACTTATTCCTTGTTCGTTTTGTGACAGTAAGATTAACATATATATTTATTGACTATCCAGATTGTGAATATATCATTATTTTGAATACGTCGATTGTAATATATGATTTTTGGCGCTTGTCAGTCTTGCGAAGCTCCACCCCTTCAATGCCCATATTTGGAAATCGCCATCGCCAAAAAGCTTGTTTGTTGACAAATACGAGAATGATACACACGCACCTGTTTACTATCAATATGATACTTATGTAGCAGAATTTCACAAAAAAAGGAAAATGTACACATCGTCAGTTGCAGACAAGTGATGCTGAGAGGTAAACCTTAGTTTAAATTAATAATGACAATCTCCTGAAGCACATGTATACTGAAAAAAGGGGGTCGTATATTATACCTACCGAACTTGAAGAAAGCACATGGAGAATCAAAATAAGATACATAAGCCTAGAACTCTATCATGTCAATACCAACATTTTCGTGATGATTTTTTTTTATGATCGAGATGTTTGATTTGCATGCAGTATCTATTTTTGCCACAGGCACAGGTGAATCAGACACCCCCCCCCTTTTTTTTTGCAAGTTGTGGAACACAATTTATAGAGGAATAATCAATATAATGACTATAATGAAGAAAACCATTAAAAAACGTTTGAATCTTTATACAAAAAATATCTTGATAGGTTGGGGGTCCTGTTTATTTTTAGTATTTACATTTGTTTTCTTTACAAGTAACATACAATCTCCATAACACCTTGGCTTGGAAAGGCAAATTGTCCATTCTGACAACTTGTGTAGGACCAATTCTCAATGCATACTAATAATCGACAACCAAAAAGTATGTATGTATTATCAGAGAATAACATCCCTTTTCAGAGGTTTTTTTCCCTCGAACAAATCTTCTGTCGAGTTACTGGGGAGGATGACTTCAATTTCATCAACATTTAAGCTTCTGAAATTTTTTTTGGTCAAAATTCATTTGCACATAACAGATTTGATCAAATAAACAACAGGCGAAAACTGATCTGACACCAGTTAGTTATTCTCTAAATCCAGTTTGTCTTTTTACCAAATAACAGATCATGGTCCATACAGTTATTACATAAAACCATAAAACCTGAAATGAAACTTAATTATGTACATTGTAATTTAAATCAAATTTTTAATTAAAGGTGGGTGATCTGGTTGTGCTACAATATCACATTTTGATCAAAGAAATTTTTATTGAGACATATATTAAGACAGATGCTCAATTCCTTTTAATATACATATTGTAGTTTATTTAGTTATGCCAAAACATGTTCAGTAAAATTAAACCTTTACATAATTAAAAATTGCACTGATCAAATTGTATAAGCATTGATACCGGTATTAAGTTTTTTTCTTAGAAGACATACCTGGTTATGCATACATTGTACAATGTACTGTTAGTGTTAATTCTAAAAAATATTGTTTATATAAAACCCGATTGTAGAATTAATTTATCCTGCAATTGTGTGATTTTGAGTACTAATAGACAGGTCAAATAAACTTAAGTGTTATTTAATCATTGTATGTTTTGACAATATATGTTGTAGGCATATACAATGTATACAACATCTTACATTAATAATAATTTTAGAAGATGGTCAATATTCAGCATTTTCATTGGATTTGCAAATGTAGTTCGGTAGCTGAGTATCATATTAACTCTCTCTGCACTGAGCTAAGTTCATTGTTATGCATTCAATCATCTTGGTGATATATTAAGGGTATGATAAATGGGCATCAAGGTAAGATGCTAAACATGTTATACATGTACATATTGATCTATTGATGAAACAGATTGATCTTCAGAGCAGCCATCAATTGATTTTCAAACCACTCAAGAAAGACAACACTATTCATCTCCTGGTGATGGTCAACATCCTTTGATTTGGCCAGAAACACTAAATCGCAGCCGTCAATCCTCACTTCGCGTACCTGCATGCAAAACAATCAAACGTTTGCCTTTACACGAGGGTATTTTTGGGGCATCAGACCCATCATTCGGAAGCCACATATAATCTGTGCAGTGATTTTGGTTAACCCATGTTTCATCCATGTACACGATATCATACCCTGCTTCCCTAAAAGATTTGATCTTTCTTAGATAATTACACCTATAATTAATACTAAACACTTGATCGTACAGAACTCTTCGATTATCACCTATTTTTTATAAGTATGTCCAAGATCAATGAGAGTTAGAGTAAGCTTAGACTTTGATATTTTAATAAAATCTTTTATTTTCTTATGTATTATGGAGACGGTCGGAGCAATTTTCCGTGAATATAAACCGTGGATTGTTCTTTTAATAACACAATGATCAAAGTCGTCAAAAAATTCAGCTCTTTCTTCGGGTCTATTTGACTTACAAGGCCTCTTACCATTCATAATACGGTGCACTGAAGTGTAAGACACACCCAAAGCTTTAGATGTCTTTTGATATACCCTATCAAAGCTTTAGATGTCTTTTGATATACCCTATCAAATGTGACAATTGGCTTCTTCGTTGCCTTTTCCTTACTATAAAAGGCAAACAACTTTTTTACAAACTTTTGGCAATCCGGAGATAAGTCAGACTTTTTACCCATTTTACACAAAATGCAAAATATAACAATAATTTATGAGAGAAATGCTTGTCAGGTTCGTCTAAAGTACACGTGGCCGAGAGAAAGATTTTACAGGTAAGATACATGACGTACGGATGGCTCTTCTATAAAGTACATCTACTCCCACCCGAAAAATGACAACAAAATAGGACCAAAATATAAAATTTCATCTGAGTGCAGCCTCAGCCAAAACAATAAGAAGCATTACTGTAACATATTTAGTTAGCACTTCTAATTCTAAATAAAACTCTCGTTTATTTTGCTGTTCAACAATCTATAGTTTAAAAGATATTTGGAATTTTCGTTATTCTAATCAAAAAATTATTACTTTTTAATTTATCAATCAATACAATTAGTTTCTTGGTAAGCACATGTGTGTACTTGACAAATTAACATAACAAATAATAAGACAAGCTTAAAATAGAACCAAGTAATATATTCCTTTTAAACCATATAGTCGTGTACATAAATAATTGTTCATACAAAAGAAAGGGTATTTTATTTAAACTTAATAAAGTAGATCAAGATCAAATAAAAAGAACAGGATGCCTGTGTAAATCCTGTGTTCATCTTTCATTGTACATATCCCGGATGCAAGCCATATATGCTGATGTCTTAGATAAAAAGGTCAAAACTTTGCAAAGCACATCCTAGTACCATAAATTAAGACCAAATTATGAGGTATAATTCGTAATTGGATAAGTATTTCACCGCATGCCAACTTTTTAATCATCTTTCTTTATGATGGTTTCTTTTTAATATTTTAGGTAGAAGAAATAGTTTTTCATATTCTTGATTGATAGTTAAGTTTTTATAGAACTGAAATGTTTTATAGACATGATTTAAAGTTTTGATTTATTGAAATCTATATAGTCTCTTATAATTCTTTATAGAATGGCACTTGTATTTTATCTATAAAACTTCTGTTTTAATGTATATATTGTGATGATTGTGTATTATATGTATTACAAGTGGTGAGACTTTAATAAAATATTGAATCTGAATCTTTTAAAACATTAATATTATGAAATTAAAAGACGCTTCTTTCTTAATTAGAATTCATTCTTTTTTGATGAGTAACAATAAAGTACAGAGCCCGTTAACTGACATGCTAAATATTTTTATGACGTTATACGAAATAGTATTTCGCATAAACTAAATTAAAAAAAATTCTTTAAACGAAATAAAAAAAAAATTCTCATGTCAGAAAACGGGCTCCGTAAACTATTTCGTATAAACAAAATTAAAATTCTCATGTCAGTTACTGGACTCCACAATAAAGCAACATATTAATATGCATTTAGCTTTTCTATTTTCTTTTTTTCCTTTCATATGAATTTCAAATATAAATATTTGGTGCGGACAGCAGAATCATGAACGCTCAACGATGGAAACTGGCATAACAAACCTGGATATTGCCGATGGCATAGTTGCCTGCAAATTCAATAAGCCATGTGAGGTAGAAATCTCTAAATTAGGCCTGCGTTCAACAACATCGCAACTGTATAGCGAAATCCGTTCACGAAAATAATAAGCCGAATTGTTTTCCTTTTTTTTTTGGAAAATTTTACGTTCACGGTTTATTGCTTATCATTGACTGTATGGAATTAATATTGATAAAGTGTCTGTGTTCAATATAATATCGTAATTATATGTTGCGTCGGTAGAAAAAAAAGTCGCAGGAAAAAAAGTCACAATAAATTTTTTCCACATTTACTATTCCCCGAAAGGTCAGAGTGTGTATAATTATTTTTGCTTTGTTTTTGTTTTTGACGTTTTGTTTTGTTTTTTCTTTATTTGTTTGTGTGTTTTTTTGTCTTGTTTTTGTTTTGATATTTATTCAAGACCTTGATTCAGAACCAAATTCGATTGATGTCTATGTATTCAATCCCAACTCCTTCTAATTATAAAGGAATGATTCTTAATGAGATCTTGATATATGAAAACCAAAATTTGACTCATTGATATTCACCCATCTAATTCTTTCTAATTAGAAAATAATATAAAAAAACAATGAATTAGCATTTACATTTAATTAATCACATCAATGATTGGAGCATTTATAAGTCATAAAACAAATAAGAACATATGAAATATATCAAATCATAACGATATAAAGATGAACATACAAACATTGAATATTTCCAGTTTAAAATTGTAAATGTTCATAATGTCAATTGTCTCTTAAGCACTAATATTGGTGATTGAGTCTGATGTTCCACCCAACTCCACACAAGTACTCGGCAATGGTCTTCTGGCCAGTAGTGAGGTCTCTGCATAGGTTCTGTAAACGCTCCTGGAGCTGAACATGTCTCTGTTGAGTACGCTTAGCTGGTGGATTACCGACGGCATCTTGCTGGATAATAGTACGGACAGTAGCTTCTTCCTTTTGACACCACTCGATGACACGCCATATAGACGGATGGGTATGTCCTACCAGGTTGAAGAAATTGTTGTTCCAGCCCTCGCACATGTTGTTGGTTCTGGCATCACCGTTGACTGTGGCATCATGTACGTTCCAAATGGCTGGTGGAAACAGATGGGCTACGTGTTAAGACCAGACGGACTGCTTGATTTTGTGTTGGATTCTGCTGTCTAAGTCTACCACTGATGTAAGTTGAATCAAAGTAATCTAGGAGCTCAGCTGCCTCTGGTGGGTCATCAGGGCATAGTGTTCTAGGCAGATGAATACCATTGGTCAAATCAAGTACTGGTAAAAAGACAAGACCATCCATCATACCACAGAACACTCTTGTAGAGAGGCACCAAACCAAGCTGCTGTATCTGTCGCCATGATGCTTGTGTCAGGTGGTAGAAACAGCCCTGGTGGTTGATGTGGCGACCAAATACAGTTGTACTGCACGAAGAACTGCATCTTCAAAGTCTGGACATTGAAATGTAGGTTGCTGGCATGACAGTTTAAACAATTGACTGGAAGAGTTCCCTGTAAGTATCTTGACATTTATTTGGCAGGAACGCATATACTGCAGTGCCTGTTACATCTTTGAATGGAACCCGGATGGTGAATAGCTGTTTAAATGGGTGCGGAGGTACAGAGAAGGTACCGTCCATGAAGATGAAGAAGGTCTGGGCATTGGCTAATCTTTCCAAACTCTCTGGTGAGTAGAAGACTAACATTCTGTTTTCTGCATTCTGGCCGTTGTCGTATTGCAGGAACTGTTGGTTGTTGTTGTGTACTCCTCAGGCAATCTGACATCTACATAGGTGGCTGGGACTGGAGGAGTTGGACGCTGGTATCGAATTGTGCGTTTGGGGTTTTCTTCACGGGGCAGCAAGGCTTGGACATTGTCGTCACACTGGGACACAACCTGGGCAAAGATCTGGCTGGGTTTGTCTCTGGTGTTGGTTGCCAGGTCTTTCATGGCATTTCTGGTTTTTGAGTACTTGATGCTTGTATCACTGGGAGCGTGAATGTGTGGCTGCCCAGGAGCTGAATTTTCATTCTGAAGTGTAGTGCTAAGGTTTCCTCTGCATCCTATGCTTGACCGTTTAACACACTTCCACCACTGATTGGTCTCCCTGGTAGCATGTTTGGTATACAGGTACCCCTGGTAGCACAGCTTGGAACCACCTCTGTTGCTTGGTATTATCTCCATTTTCGCTTAATGATAGTGACAGTTAACTGTTTCTTTTTATACAAAAAGTGAAAGAAACCATACATTTTGCTCTGAATTGACTAGGGCATGGAATACACCAGATATGGTTTCACCATATGTTGATGTTCAACAATTTCTTTCATAATTGTATTCTTAACTATTAAAAATGACCTATGTATGTCTCTGTATAAACATTATGACAATAGCAATCAAGTGGCTTCTTTTTATAAATTACCCCTTTCCATTTAAATCATTATGGTTTGAGTCATTTATGAATTAAATACATGTACTAAATAAACAACTGGGTCTCTAATCAGGAAGAATATAATAATTACAGTATAAACAAATTAAAGATTAAGGCATTGAAATATTTTTTACAAAAAAACGTTAATTATCTGAAAGATGACATTATATATGTGACTTTTTTTCCGTAACTTTTTTCCCTACATTCTCTCCATATACATTGTTATTGTCTGTAAGTGTACTGGTATAGTGTAAACGTAAAGGGTCTCCTTTCCAATTCAAATGGACTTACACCCGACTATCACCGCTACAAATTTTTTTCTATTATACTACGCCAAATTGACACGAAAACGTAAAATGTTTCCCTTTTTATATAAGCTTACAAAATAAAGAATAGAACTCTATATTTGAAAAGATCAATTTTCATACACTTCGGTAAATTAATGACAATACCATTTATGATGAACAAAATCATATATTCTGTACAAATAATTATCTGTTTGTCCCATAATTAATTTCTACACTTCATTGTGACATATATGACAATGCAGACTGCAAAGACTCTCGTGTATATAATTTTAGGAAGCTTATACATTCCAAATAAATATTAATGTTAGGCATATTAAACCTTTTAAAATATGTTCCACGATATAGCGTGGAAATCATCGTGGAAAAGATTAATATGTCGTGTTCACCACATTATTAATCTCTGCCACGATGATGTCCACGCTATATCGTGTTCAAAACACATATATTCATCTTTTCCACGATGATTTCCACGCAATATCGTGGAAAAAACACACGTATAATAAAAGTTAATCCCTTCCACGATGATACCACCGCGAATGAAAAATATCAGTTTACCTGTTCCGTCGTGTTTTCATCGTGGAAAGGATTAATTTCCGTGACAGAATAGTGGGAAATGTAAAAAAAAAACCACGCTGTTCCCTTTGTAGATAAACTACTATTGAAACAAAAGAAGTTGTACGTATTGCGGGATATTCAATACGGGCCGCTTCTTTTATTTTAATAATACTGTATCTTATACTTAAAACCATTTCGCTTGAACAGTTGACTACAGAACGACAGGGATATAAATTCCTAACGGTGTATACGTGTATCACATTTCATTTCTTACATTAGCATTAGGGGAAAAGGGTGTATTTAACTCTTGTAAAAAGATTTCGATGCTACATTTTTGTAACTGAAAAAAAAATGCACTCTGAAGCAGAATTTTTGTTCCAATCTCGATCTAGACACCTTTTCAAATAACATAGTTGGTACTTCATATCATTTAAAGGGGAGCTTATTCAAAATAAATCCCAAAACGGCTAATGATAAAAAAGATTAATAGCAATAATAAATTTATGTTTGTAATAAACAATCCAAAGGGAACACATTGATGAATATTTTCCAAAATTTTCCAACAAAAAATATTCTTTATCTGTACGATATATCCAGTTGAAGGAAAGGAAATCTTAATTGACCTTCCCTACAATATTTAACTCAGTAGTCCGTTAGGGGCCTTCGTGGACGTGATCGTTTGGTAGCTGGATTAACAACTACCTATGCAATCATTACCTATCACCAATAACGTTATGAGTTCGAATCTCGCCCAGGCGATACAACATTATGTTATAAAGTTTGCCAGTGATTTGTGGCAGATCCGTGTTTTTCTCTGTGCACACCGTTTTCCTCCACCAATAAAACTGACCCCCACGATATAACTGAAATTTGTTGAAAGTGGTGTTAAACATCAAACCCAGTAGTCCGTACGTTTATATTTTATTTTTGTTTTTTTTTATTGTATAGAACGCTGGGTTTTATGCAAATTCACGATTTTTTCGTAACATTTCTGAAATTGTAATTCAAATCGTTTGACTGTTCATTTCAATATCATGCAGCTAACTAAAGTTATAAATAACGTTTTTACCTGCATTAGAATGGAATAAACCCACAAAAAATAATGTGGCATATATACTACAATGAAATAAATTTGATAATTGGGATAGTATAGTGGTGCGTGAATATGTCAACAGATAAGAAAAGTTTTTTTGTAGATGCCAAAAGCGTTATCGGAATGCAATGCAATGGCCAATCGAAAAAGGAAAAAATGATAAACAGTGGTCTAAAAAAAAACTACAAAGAAAACTGAAGATTGAGCAGCACGAATCACACTTAAAACCCGGACGGAACTCTGTCGGTGACAACTTGAGCCTTTAGTTGTACATTGTATGGCAGTTCCAGGTTTTGTACCATGGTCCGCCAGTCTGATTGTACAAAATAGTTGAGGGCTACCAAAATCTGTCGAAAATAATCTAAAATAGTAAGAAACAGCAAATTTTCTTTATTTAACTATTTATCATAAGTTATGCCATTCATAAGACATCTGCTCAAAATCTTTCCAAAATAAATGCTATGATTAATCCGCTTGTTGTCGAATCTTTAACAGTTAATAACACTACACGAAGAAGGAATATATTATAAGTATAATTTTGTACCAAATAATTATAAAGAGTGTGATTTAGATTTGAAGATTGCTTAAATATAGATAGACCTAGATATATTCATGATTCAAAATTTTGTACTTGGAGACGGTGTCTTTATCATTCTATTTTGTTCACTTAGAGGTAGTATTTCCCAAAATACAGGTACTTTAAAATGTTGAAATGAAGTTCATCAGTATTGCAGTGTGAGTAACCAAACATCATGTACACCTTGCATAGGCTACACCAAGGTACATGCCAATATGGCTTGTAAACGTCCGTTGTATTTCTTAATATGTTCATAATAAAACTCTTTTCTTACGACTTAAAGACTTATACTTTTATTTTACATATAGTCGTCAACTAAATCTATACTTATAACAGGTAATACCACCCCACGCTGTACTAGTTAAACCTTCAATGTTTACACTGTCCAAGTTTTATAATTCAGTTCATTAGGTTAACGTTAGATACAAGCGTTTTTGTGATTCAAACGCACATGTAACCACTTATGGAACAGCAGCGTCACCTAATGGGAGAAGCAGTGAATGGTCCCTATTGCTGGTGTCTAAAAGCTTTTAACTATTTATAGTTTATTTTGTTGGTTCAAAAGCCCATGGAGATTGATACAGCTTTTATGTTATTTTGTTTATATGTTTGCAGAACTGAAATACAAATTATCTTGCTACTATTTAATGGGGAAAAAACTTGGTGTAAAGCTACATGTATCGCTGTAATTCATTGCCTCTTTCTTCAAGTTTATTTAAACTAGCATACACACCAGTGGCGTAGCTTGGGTCTTTTTTCTAGTGAGGCAATTCACCGATCGCAGCGAGGCGAAAAAACGCTAGGGGGGTGCGGAAATTGAAAAAAAAAATGGGCGATTGAAACGCATTTTCCCAAGTTTAAATGGATAATTTATGATTTCAATAATAACCGAAATAACACGCAGAAAACTATTTCGATATGCGTCAAATGACTGTGTTTGTGAATTTATTTCAGAACCTGGGAGTGGCTACATGAAGCTTCTTCCCGAGTTTCAGATAGAATCTATATCTGCAATCGAAAAAAAACGAGAAGATAAAATAAGCTTGTATCTAAGAGCGTATTTAAGCCCGGCGCATTTCCACTTTCAAACTTTGGCACACGGCAACAAACTATAATAAATTATGTAACATGACGGAGCCAAAAGTTTCCGTAAACGATTTCAATTAATGATGTAGAATATATTTTTATTACAAACTTTGACAAAGGTTTTTATTTCTCGTATTTTAATCAATTTTTATAATATTAATCACATTAATTTTTTTTCTGCAAAAAAATCTAGTGAGGCAGTTGCCTCATTGCCTCAATGGAAGCTACGCCACTGCACACATAACGAAAACAATATTACATACATAACATTGAACCATATATATGTAGATATACAGATATACTAAAAATGTATCAGCAGACTCAGTGCCATATTAACGCATGGGCACGCTGAGCAGTTGCCCGGGGGCCCCATGAGCATAGGGATCATATGCTAATCTTCGTATGCTGTGTGCGGCATGTTTTTTAATGTTTAAACACTGATATTTTTGGAAGTACCTATACAATAACTATATATTTAATTTAATCGACATTTACATTTATATTCCTGCGAATGGTTGTATAGGTAGCCGTCTCGGTGTACTGCTATGCCCGGGGTCCTATAATGCTGTTAAGACGGTCCTGAGTAGACTAGCTTTCCCCAGATTCACAAAACATATACAAAACAATGTAACCCAAGATTCATTTTTATTTAATTAAGATTTAATAAATTTAAATATTCCATCAGTTTCATCCGGTTCAAGTTCTAGATATGAAAATTTACAGGAATAGAAAACAGATTTGAGGGTTACGAGTGTTATCTGGTTTTTTTTTCACTTCATCTGTAGGCCATTATAAAAAAGTAACATTTTATTTTGTAAAAAAGAAATGTGAGGGGAACAAAAGAAACAAATATATCATTACACCATGCACACTCAGATATTCACTATGTTTGCAAATATATCAATTTTTGCCATTTTTTTTCAAAAGTATTTCAACTCAAAATATAATTTAACAACTTATTTTAACAGAGAGTTGTCGAATAATTCAGTATGAACATCTACTGATATACCCAATACATGCAGAGACATAATTGTGTTATATGTCTCTGATACATGAATAAATAATACATGGATATTCAATATTTTGTTTTGTACATGACGCCCAGGACCAGGTATACGTACAAGATTGTGTGATACTGATAGTGATAGAAGTTGACATGGATAATTACACCATTTTACAATTGATTAGCAATCACCTCACAGAAACCTTTTTTTCATATATGAAATAAACAATTGATTAATTATCGAATCGACGACAAATTTAGTTTACTTTAATTAAATAAAGCTTAAAATTATATTGTTTTCATATTTGCCTTCGATAGAGTTAACAAATATTGTTACCTCCCTTTATCGGTGCGCCGTATCACTTGAGTGTTTTATTGTTTTCGAAATTGATTAAATATTGAGTACGTACACTTCGACATGAAAGTTCTAGAATATACGCGTCAATAAATTCACAGTTGAAAACATATTAATAAAGAGCAGATAATAAAGATATATGATTTTGCTACGAGAGCAATGAAAAACTTGACAGAAGACGATGATTTACAATTTTACACCATTGGCCAACAGGAATCGTCAATTTTCCGCGTTTTATCTTGTCTTAATCTCCATTGTTGGCTGTATAGTAGCTCTCCTAGCACTTTTCTTAAACAAAAACAAAAAATCTTACAGAAAATATCCAGTTTTTAATTCAACTTCCACACTAAATACTATAACTTTTCGAAATTAGTTAAGACACTGATTGTAGTCACGTGACCATCATTTTATCAACAGAAATCCACGTTGACTCGCACAAAGTTGAAACATTTTCACTTTCGAACATGTATAAATAATGGTTGCAATATGCATCAAATATTGTTATGTTTTACTCATTAATTTGTATTACATACCTGACCCCCCTTTTTTAGTGCATGCAATCTTAGAAACAGCCTTAACACACCTGCGTATCAAAAGATTTGGCTAAGTTAAGTGCAGAATTAAACCGATTCGTCCTGTCGTTCAGCTCTTAGCATTTCAATCACGGTCTTGGATTCTTTGATTGCTTCAAGAAGGTCACATTCGTTATCTTGGAGGAATGTTGGCAGATAAACAGTGCAATGTAAAATATGTTACGCTACTACCAAAACTATGATAAACTGAAACCGCATGATGGATGCAAGGAACTTTGTCATCGCCTTGGTTTTGCAAGCGTTCTAACGCATGGACCACAACTGGATATCGACGTCTTAAAGGTATGTAATGCGTCCGCTCGACTTGTCCATAACATAACTACCATACAAAAGTAATTAGTACGTCTTATTAGCGATATATTAACCTTTTTTTTTTTAACCTGCCGATGTGCACGCCATGGCGTGACAGCGTATATGCACCTACGCCTCTGATTATGAAACGAAAACGATTTGCCTTTATATATTTCTGATATCAGACAGATACTGCGGTACCGAACATCAGTATTTATTCAGCCGTTTCCTTGGCGTCTTCATATTACAATTACTTATAATCTACCGCATCTACGACTATGAAATGCTGACGTTGTCACAATAATAGCGTAAACACCGGAAATCGTCTACGTCAAGACACGAAAAAGACGGAACGTGGTCGGAATTGACATGATTCGAAACAGCCGTATTGCTGGACAACCTTAAGTTACATGACTGCGAATTTGGCATAAATAAAATAACAAATGGCTTCCTCTAGGAAAACGCCGACTTCATGTGAAAGGAACACCAGACAGCTAGCTATGAGGAACGAAGTTAATACATCCCTTAGCGCAGGATGTAAAGGACACATTCCTTACACGTAAAAGACCACTTACAGCAGATTCTGATAGCAACATTTTATTAGGAGTGTTGTTGTTGGTTTGTCACAAAGCAAAATATTGTCTACCATCTCCTCTTTTTCTAGTGACAATCAAAGCAATCATACATAGACTCATGGCAGCGACACACATTTTACCTACACGATTAATCATATGGTTGTAAACTTGTTCTCATCATAAATATATATGAAATACTTGATTGCAAAACAATTGTCTATCGAAAACCACTTTCCATGGGATATCTGATTCCATGACTTGTTATCAGATTATAAAAAAAAAAAATCTCACAGGTTCCTAGCTAAAATCGCTACACATTAAACATTTTGCTTCACACCATTTCCCAAAATATTTCCATAGTATAAAAAAAAACGATCTTTAAATATTGGACTTCTCTCAACCCGCACCTTGGCATTTTTTTTTATAGATTTATGATGGCTGTCCGTAAAAATGTACTGGAAATCTGATGTGCTCGAGACCTATGCAATTTTGCCGGAGCAAAACTAAAAACAACCCGTTCTCACAATTGTAAGCGAAGAATTTTTAAATACATAAAGGAAGTTGAACGCAATAACAAATCATTTCAACCAATCAGAGGAATCCGGGCGATTCATCGAATCGAGACACTGGATTCAAAGCGGGTATTGATAAGAAATTTATCTTGTTATTGTGAGTGGTGTATTGCGGCTGATGGTGTCGAACCTTGTCTCAATCTGGCACAAGTTGGTAATTCTGAGGAAACTGTACTACGTATATCGCCTGGTCCCGATAATGACCAGGAAACCGATCGCGACGACATAGTGGAAGAACAGACAGAATCTGTAGCAGATTTAATTTCCAAAGGATCAATATTTGCCGTTTTATGCAATGATGACCAGCATGATTTCTTTCTAATAAAGGCTCTGTCCGGTGTAAAGGTTTTGTCGAGACATTAGACTGATTTATGAGGTGCGTCGTTCCCACCTAGTGCGCGTGTAATTAGGGGTTTGCACTTCACCAAAAAACAAAATAATATTTTACAGTATAAACTGGTGAAGAATCCACCGGTCATTGTTCCCTGTGTATCCGTCCTATACATATGCCATGAAAGCTCCGTTAAAAACAATATATTTTGTTTAATAGAGGACGAAAAAAACAACATTCTGGAGTGTGTAAACTTAAGTGCTTTAACACCATGAATTTTCGTTGCACAAATATTTTATATTAATAAAATGATACTGCACCAGACATTCAAAATTATTCGATTAATATAGGAATAAACGCATTTTTTCCGGAATTTATTGATGTATCCTACCGTGACATCTGCTCGGTCATGCAATAAAGTCCATCACTTGTTTTGATTTACAATTCTCGCGCAGCACGAGACCAATGACGTCATTCTGTATATTCACAGCGTACATAAACACTGAGGGAATACTTTTCAACGTCAAAATTACAAGATGAGAATAAAACAGAGAAGTTTGAATTGAATAAATTCCATGCAAGTAAAAAAGATCCTTTTTACTAATGTCTTTTTTTCCTGATCATTATGCTTGTTAAATATGTTTCCATCGATGGCATTCCCCAAACATTTGTATTTTTCCGGTTTGTTGACATAATCGTCATCACAGTTCATGACCGTTTCTGGAATGTAGGCCAAGCAAATTGTATTTTAAAATACTTTGAAAATATGATGATTGATCATTCAGATTCCACCATTTTCTAGAAAATGGCCGATTTTACCGGGAAAATACATGCAAGTGCTCCCCATTAGTCACAAAATGGCAGATTATTTTGCATTTCCACTGCTGCTTTAATAACAAATATACCCCTTACTTCTTGGGGTATTGAAATGAAATTCACAGAGAAGATAGAAAAAGAATTAACTTAGCAGCAATAATCAAAATTTATAGCATAAATTGAACAGAGAATTAAATTAAACCAGACAGAAAAATGAGATTATCTGGGTTTAAAAAAACCTGTCATTATTACAAATAGCATCAACAAAACTGTATTGTTACCACTCTGTGATAATAAATGTGATTAAAATAAATTGAAATCAGTCATTAATTGTTTTACCAAAATATGTCGGTCTAATAGATTGTATTGACAAAAGCAAAAACAAAAAATTCACTGGATTAAATACTTTTTATGTGGGCAAGCAAGTTTAATTTTTGCATCAAATAATTAATTTTTAATACTTCAATTTCAAACTATTTAAAAAAAAACATCTTTTGAAATTTTTCAGACAAATCAATTACACTGAAAAAGCTAAAATATTGTACTTTCTTAATCTGGTTTACTTTTTAAGTTTGGTTGGCCTATGACAAAATCATGTGCTTTATTGAACTTTGACCGGCTTTATGTGACGTCATACGACGCCATTTGGAAAATGGATGGTAAACAAATATAGGTCAGTGTGTTATTATTATCGATCTTTTTTCCATGGAACTTTACACATGTGAGCAAGAATAGATGAGGAACATAATTAAAAAGAAAAAAATGTTTACTTTTCAAACATGAAAAAAATAATCAAACATTATCCAATGACTGACCGACTTATTGTCAGACGAAGATATAACCTGGACCAATTCACTCACAAACAAATAAGTATGTGAGTGACTTGGTCCAGGTTATACATCAATAAACTCCGGAAAAAATGCGCTTAATCCTTATAATTCTGTAACTAAGTTTTTTTTTCTTCATTTGTTTTGAAGATTTACCTTTGGGGATCCCCAGTACGCACACATACATTCCATCGATGTGTGTCGGCCATGAATAACAAATTGAACTAACCTTATTTCCTACTTTAAACTAGACGGTGATGTAATTAAGTTACCGATATTTTCCAATTTGATGACATTTTGCATTTAGCTACTCAAACAAGTGAAATGCCCACAAAATCGTAAAATAAATCAGTAACCAGCTTGTGTCAATCAGCGTCCCTTGTAAACAACGTCACAGGATGACGATATATTACAAAAGTCAAAGTCGATAGATGGTTGTCCTAAGTATTTTTTCCGAAATGTTTTTTTTATGTCAACAATACAAGCTTTTTTTTTCATTGGCATTTATTTTTTTATTTCATATCTAACAATAATTGTCGATTATTAACAATAAACATTGTTTCCTTTATCTTTTTTTATTATCGGTAATCCAAGCCGCCATTTTGTTTATATTACGAAAAAAGTAGTCCGCTGAACATCGTCTATCGAAAAATAAACTGACAAAACCCCGCCTCCATTAGCGCTTATACCCAATGAGAGCATAGGATTTCTAATTATGTAAATCATATAAGAATTATTCTTACATAGCTCACCTAAAACATGAGGTACACAAATATATACATAAAAAAGAGTTGAACATACCAAGGGGGCATTCAAAGCATCAAAAATCGAAGAACAGATAACACCATGGCCAAAATAAAAAGAGACAACAACACACAAACGATGGTCTACATAACAACGCATAAAACTGAAGATTGAGTAACACGAACCCCACTCAAAACCGGGGATAAGCTCAGGTGCCCCGGAAGGGTAAGCAGTTCATTTTCCACGCACGGCACCCTCCGTGTCACTCATGTAACAAACTCGATAATTAGTCATATCCGGTGATAGTCGTGAAATGGAAATGGAAATTTCACAATAGGAAAATTGAAGTCGTCTCTTTTGTCTTATAGTTTGGTTCTCGACCGTTCCTCACTGTCAATTGATAATTAGTAGCACAAAACCTTTGTGGTATTTAAAACTTATAAGACAAATCGTTACCAAAAGAGTCACCAACACTGCGTAACGTCTATGCAATTTTGTGGTAAACCTTTGCTATTCTAATCATTCTTGAAAAGTAACATAAAGAAAATAAAAGATATATGAAGGTTGGTTGGTTTAGGTTTATGGTGTTTAACGACACTTTCAACAATATTTCAGTAAAATCGTGGCGGTAGGTTTTATTGGTGGAGGACAACTGGATGACCCGGAGAAAATCACCGACCTGAAGCACGTCACTGACAAACTTTATCACATAATATTGTATCGAGAACACCTCGCCATGAACGGGGTTCGAACTCACAAATAAAGTGGTGATAGGTACTGATTACACAGGTAGTTGTAAATTCAACTATCATGCGATCACGACGGCCCCGTCCATGAAGAGAACATGATAGTGTGTAACATGCCATACGTTCAGATAAAAGATATTGTAGATCTCAATACTTACAAATTAGAAACAATGCATCTGACTCCTATATGAACATTCCAAAAGAAATAGAAGATCTAATTATCAGGAATGATTTTAATATAAAGCTTACATGTCGATATGCACAAAAGGGGGAAACTTTGGTAAACCATCATTGGTAAAGCTTAAACATATACCAATATTTATCAATTCCTTTTTTTTTTATAATTTAATATTGTATGTATAAGCGAAAGATTATTAGAAGTTGTAAATATTAGAAAACACACACACACACACACAAGCAAATAACAAAGCAAAAAACACTATGGTGTGTATTTAACTCAGTATATCAAGTTCACTAGATATAAGGAACCTTAGCTAATTTGTTTACAGATATAATTAGAAACCAAGAGGAGACAAGAAAATAAATAATATTTAAATTACATGTGAATAATTTGAATGACTACTATTTTCAAAATATATAAAACGGGTTTTCATTAAATGAGTATCCAAATATGACAATGGTCAATTAAAAACCAGAAGATTTTATTTTCATCAAAATATATGGTATAATGATTATCATGGGTAATTAATTCAAAGTCTAAATTATAATAGTTCTCATTATTTTGGATTCAAATTTTTACGCATATTTATTTGCCCAAATATCAAAACAAATTTGAAAATTTGATAAACCTGATAGAATCCAACACTTCAATTATTTGTTTACCAGACAAACTATTTTCGGGTTATTAACTCTCTATCCTACCTGTTTGTGCTTTATTAGTCCTGGATGCTTCTGATAGAACTCCTTGATGTCATTTCCTTGTGGTATGGTAAAACAAATCTCTTCTATGTAATCCCCTTCTTCTTGTCCTCTTAAACCATCAAATAATAATTGATGAGTTATTGAGAACAAAATAATAAAATGGATTTTCATATCAGGGTTCGAAAGCAGCTTATATTATTCTAAGGTCAGAATGACTTCTACCTTCCGTGTGAATACTCGGAAAGAATACATACTAAATTACTTTAACATGCATTTTATTCAAAATGTTCATAAAGGTATGACATGACACTGTTCTAATAATAAATAATCCACAACGAGGGTTTAAAGTGCTTTTTTAAAGTCATCGAGATTTTTATTTACTTTTAAACGAATTTTTTGCTGAAAAGAGTGAAAAATATATTGAATATTAATTTAACTGTTTCTATTTAACCACTTTATAGGATTATATTGTTAATGAATGTGGATAGTCTAGTAATTGAACCACAATAAGGAGCATTGTTTCCTATCTTTCTATCAAATCAATTTACGTGCACAAAAGCTCAAATTATTATTTGTATCTGAACATTTCCTTGTTGTAGTACAAGCGTGGTAACACTTCCTTGTTTGAAGCGATTTAATAACGATGTTAACCAAAATAACCTCGAATAAGCATTGAATTACCAGTGAATTAACACAATTACCTGGAATCGTAACTTTTAGCTTCGACAAATATAGAAGATTTTTATTTGTAAGGTTAAAATAAGTATTTGATTTGTATGTGCATTGGTAATATGCTTTATTTACAATACGTCTGTCTTCCATATTGACATTTACCTGCTATTCTATTTGTATAAGAACATCCAGGGCACCTGTAAAGTGCGAAACGAAATAGAAACGAAACGAAACGAAAGGAAACCGAACGAAATGAAACGAAATCAAACGAAACGAAACGAAACCGATCGAAACGAAACGAAACGAAATCAAACGAAGCGAAAAGAAACGACGTTGCATTTCGTTTCGTTTCGTTTCGTTTCGTTCGGTTTCGTTTCGTTTCGTTTCTATTTCGTTTCGCACTTTACAGGTACCCTCTATTAACAGTGGGTTTAGTAAAAATGAAATCTTAGAACTAATTGTATTTAATTAAAAGTTCATACCCTGCCACGTTTCACATATTTTCAGTCTTCAAACTGTCACAACTTTTGAACCAATTATCTGATCACACTGAAATTCGAACTTGATCTGTATTTTATGATACCAAACAGTACAAAATTTGAAATCCGTTCTCAAGTTATATCTGGAAACCATTGGGGGCGGACAGAGGGATGGTCGGACACATACACATCAAACCAAACGAAGGGTATCGCGTAATACCTCGCCACTTAGTGTGGAGGGGTATACTAAACCATCGGCTGAATTAGAAATAAATGTTGATGTAAAATATGTCGGCGAAGACGAACGAACGGACGGATAAAGGGGAGAGTTGGCACGGTTTGAGGGAAATGAGAAAGAGGTAAAGATTTCGGGAAATGGGCAACATGTGGCAAATATTTAAGGATGAGGGAATTGAAACGGCAAAAAGGAATTGTTAAATGTAATTGAGAACACAGGTGCTCGTAGACAGGACCCCATATGGTACCACATGTTGTGGTACCGCCCACCAATTTATTTTCGTTTATTTTCTTATTTCTGATATATTTCGCTTGGAAAATATATGGGAATACTGACAAACAGGTTTTCTGAGACGTCCGGGTCGACTGATGTATATATAGGTAGAAGGTAAGTCACTCTCGTTTTGTTAATTAGAGGTACCACTTGGTTTAAAGCTCAAAAAAATTATTATAACTTTCCAAACACCACATGTCTGTGGCTTCCTTCCTTTCAATAATGAATATACTCCTTAGAATCGGTCACTTTTATCCATTCGAATCACAATTGACGGCTCCGCTGAACGATTTGATCCTTGAAAACACTCGCTGACTTCGACATTTTGATTGATGTTAGTAGAAATGACGGAAGTGGTGTAAGCGCGACCTCTAGCGGCCTTTCGAGATGTTCAGAATTTTGTCTTAAACAATAAAAAATACCGAGAATTACGAACGAAAAGTCCTGGAAATTAAAAGAAAACAAACAACGATGGATGAAGATTAAAAGTCGGCTTTTAATTTGGCTATAAACGACCACAATTTGCTTATAACAGGACAAGGGGGACAGGAACATCCTTTCTTGTAAAGATAATAATTACACATTTAAGGACAAAGGTAAATAAAAAGGTGGCAATAGTGTGTTCCACTGGTATAGCTGCAACAAACTACACTGAATTTGGGGCAAAAACTTTACATAAGTGATCTGGTATTGAGGATGGCAGGCATTTAGATGAAGAACTTATTCATTTAGTTAAAACTGATGAAAGGTTTCTTTCTGCTAAAAGCAATATTGAGACTGTTCAAACACTTATTGTTGATGAAATATCTATGATCGGTGCCAAGGTTTTGAACCAAGTACAATTGTTGTGTAGAACAGTTCGAAATTCTCCTCACCTCTTTGGAGGAATCCAAGTTATACTAGTTGGTGATTTTTACCAACTGAAGCCAGTTGAAAATGAACTGTATTGTGATCCTGGAAAACATTGCTTTGTTTTGCCTTGGTTTCAAACCTACTTTCCACACAAAATTAATTTGAACATAATGCACAGACAGGATAACCCTATGTTGATTACAACTATAAAGAGCTTGAAACTGGTGATCTTTCAGATGACGGTAATGCATTTTTAAAGTCTATGGATCGTCCAATTCCTAATGAGGAGTCAAGTGTTCACCTATTTGCTCGAAATTTAGAAGTTGATGTGTATAATTATCATAAATTACAGTCCCTGGAAGGAGAGATGAAGGCATATCATTCACAGGATGTGTATAATTATCATAAATTACAGTCCCTGGAAGGAGAGATGAAGGCATATCATTCACAGGATGAAGGATCACAACATTATTTAAATAAATTTGTTGCTCAAAAAATTTAGGATTGAAAGTAAATTGTCCTGTAATGCTTATTCGTAATTTGAGTGACACTTTAGTGAACGGGCTTCGTGGTGTAGTAAAAAAATTGGATACAGATTCCATTGAAGTTATTTTTTTGATATATGAAAAGCCAGTTTTTGTTAGTATTTCAAGAGAGATTTTTACAACATTTGACCCAGTTGAAAACATTGTTATTGCAAAGAGAGTCCAGTTTCACTTAAAAGCTGGCTATGGTATAGCCATACATAAATCTCAAGTAATGACTCTACCAGAACTTGTAGTTGATTGTGAGAATTGTGTTCAACTAGGACAACTTGGTGTTGCGGTAGGTAGGGCAGTATCAGTTGAAGGATTAAAAGTTGTAAACTTTAAAAAAAAAACACCTATGCAGAAAGCATCCTTCATATGTGTATAATTTTCATGGAAGCTTTTCAATTGGAGTTGTCAAAAATGATTTAAGTTTTTTGTAACAATTGATATGAAATTTTTTCAGATAATCCAAGTGAATATGGTGATGATGATATTGCTAGTGATGATAATAATGATCATCATGCCAATGACAATTTAGATGAAACCTTGATTCTGGATGATTCAGATTTTTTTTATTCTGAAATAGACAAAATTGATTTCATAGAAAAACATTTTGATTTGGAGCCTATTGCTGATGTTTTTTTTACATTCAAGGAATGTGCTTGATTCTGTTTTACAAACATTTAAGGATACTCCTGTGGAGGACAAAATTGTAGCATTTAAAGATGCCATTTTGAAAAATTATAAACTGTATGATGATTGGTTCCAGTGTCAATCTTCTATTATGGATGATATAGGACTTAATTGTTTTCCAGAAGGGGAGATAAGCTATTGTCAGAAGCATAGAAATGACTATTTCAGGAAATTCAATTAATATATCAGTTCTGATGAAAATGAAGAAAAAGCAATTTCATTACTTAAGAAGTATCAACAAGATGTCAAAGGTCCAGCTTTTTAGGTTTTAACTGCAATAATGTTTAATTTGGAAAGAAGTTTTTTCACAGAACTATCAACTTACCTCCAACTTTCTGAACCCGAGCCTTTCCAGAAACTGTCTGAGAATATTGATTCAGCTGGAAATGCAAAATTGAGATATGTTAGTGGCTATGTCCTAGCAAAACTAAAATACAATTTATCCAAAAATATTCGAAATTGTTTATATGTTAAGGGTAAGGAAGTGGACCTTAGCAACTACCAATGTGAAATGAACATTTTGATCTCTTTATGCTCATCATATGATGAATTGATTGCTTCGACAAAAAATCCAGACACTTTATCTGAAGTGAAAAGAAAGCAAAATGAACGAGAAAGTTTAACAAATATATCAGATTTTACTTTTGAATTTTTCAAAACTTTAGAATTGTTTTGCCGGGAAAGACTCACTCATAAAAGATTAGTAGATATGAGCCAATTTTTGCTTAGAGTGGTGAAAGATGAAGTAATCACTGATTATGAACTTTTTCAAGCTTGGGTCAATTGTGTTACAAATTCTAGACCCCTATGTCAAATAGAAAGGAATAATGATGATATTTCTGAAATTTTGGATGACATAGTAATGTCTTGTGATTCTTATATTGTATTATTTCAATGTGCTGTCATACTATATCTTAAGGTTAGCTTTAGTCAATTCAGGAAAACCTATTTGATATATCTAAAAAAGGAAAAAGGTATTGCCTTAAGAAAAAAGTCATGAAAAGAACCAAACAAATGCCTAAATCTTTCAATATCACATTTTTTAATGAAGATAATTCTAGTAATAAGGAAGTTTCAATGCTAAGGTTGAAATCAGAACTGATGCAAAACAGAAATTTGTTAAATGAACACTCATTCACAAAGAAGGACCTTATATTGATATGTCAGCAATATAAGATTAAAGTTAGTGCTCAGCAAATGAAAGATGCAATTATTAATGTTCTCGTGAAAGGAATTTTAGATTCAGTAAGCTTACATTCACATGAGGAGGAAACCCCAATTGATGGTGAACAGCCTGGACCAAGTGGCATACATCTCCTTTCAATTCCTGAACCCCTTTCGCCTACTAATACTGATTCTACTGCACCTGTACCTGAAAAAAGAAAACGGAAACAAACTATAAGTAAAGTGAACGGAAAAGGAAAGGAAAAGTGGAAAGGAAAACGAAAGAAAAAGACAACAGATGATAATGATGAAAACTGTGCCATCTGCAACAAAGCATATACATGTATGGATGGAGAGGACTGGATATGCTGCAATTTGTGTTCCCTTTGGTACCATCGACAGTGTGCAAACTTAGAGGATGAGTCTGAATGGTGTCGTCTTTCTGGTGACGAGCCATTCATCTGTGCAATGTGCCAGTAAAGGTAAAAATACATTTCTATAATAATAAGGGGGCTATGAGGAAAAACAAAATTATACATGTAATTAAATGACAGTTACATGCCGAAATGAAGAGAAATACAAGACATGTTTTAGAAAATAATATGGACGCCCCCCTTTTCCTAACCAAATAAATATTATGAGATAAAACTTGTTCTGAACATATGAAAAAATAAATAAATGCATGAGCACCCCACAAAAATTTCAAGTTATAGAAATATTGTATGAGAATGTCAATATCATATAAGATTTTCCTCATAGCTACCCATGAAACTACAATGTAATACATGTAAGATGCTCCCATGTGAATTTTTAACTAGAACTTGATACATAAGACATGTACATTTACTTCCTCTGTGTTAGTTGGTGACATATTTGTAAGTTCAACTACCAGTGAATTATGAAAAATTAAGCAAATATCCTAATCTTAAACAATATATATGAACATCTTGATTTATGTAGAAACATTTATCAGTTTTGCATATCTTGAATAAAGGATTAGGTATGAATAGGCCTAATTAACCCTCATTTTCAAATATTATTGAGATACCTGTATTTCATATGTCTTAGTTTTTGGTCTTCAAGACTAAAAATATCAAGGTTTCCTAAAAAGATGAACTTAAACAAAATGAAACTAAAATGTATGTCCCAAAAACTTCTGAAAGAGTAAGGGGAGGGGGACAATATACTGGTGTAGGAGCTGTTGTGTTAAAGGGGAATGATAAAATGAGGATATATCGAATAAATGATAACAAGACACCAGACCACAAATAAACAATACGTCGCACAGAGATTGGCATACAGCCTTCAATGATGAACCGTAACCCATTCTGTATGTCAAGCTGTGTATGGCCCCAGACAAAGTGAATACAAGCGGAGGATCTGTCAATACAGATTTTATAACATCCCAACGAAGACCCTGCTGCAAAATAAATATTAATAAATAAATTCCTTTCTTTTCATTGAACAAATACATTAATTCCTATGCCACTGCAATGTTTTGGCATTATAATACTTTGTTCTTAATAGCCATTTCTTACCTTTTCAGACATCTCGGGTAAGCAGGCACCTGCTGCGCCACCAGTGTTTGACTTTCTGGAAGCTGAAACCTGTTCAAGAATTACAGAGTTCATCGTGTGGCAGTAGCCAATGTATGTAGGATTGGCATTTGCACCATTATGCATTGTCCGTTGCTGACAGAAGATGCTCTCAATAACATCACTATTTACTCCATAGGGTATGATACTAGAATTTGATTTTTTCAGTTTATAGCTACATAACTCATCGAATCCAAGCATAGCAGAAATAATGACTTGACGTGTCTGATGTGAAATCAAACAATTTTCTTTGTTTCTGATTTTTTCATTACTTTTTACACTATTTTCCCATTGAATGAACCAACTCATAGCATCATGATTTTGTTTTAAACGGTCATCACTTGTGTCAGTAATAGGTCTAGGATCCCTGCAGAAATTAATCAGAACACTTTTGCACTTGAGCAACTCAATAATGGCATTGAAAAAAGCACCTTCATTGCCAAGAATTTTTTGATAAAGTTGCATCAAATGTAACATGTCACTATTAAGAGTATCTTCAGCCAGTGGTTTCTCATCTTGGCCTCAGGAGTTAAAATTATGTGCTCCTGTGTTAGTTTATGACGAACAGGAAAGGGGAGACTAGCTATATCCCACAAATATGCCCGGTTAAAATGTTCCCATTCTATGTATTTGTCATCAATCATCAAATGTCTCTTACAATGAGAAACTTTTCCGCTTTTCAATATATTATTGCGAATATTTTTAATCACATGAGAAATGTCCATTATGAAAAACATTTTTGGATTGTCATAACAGTAAATATTTTTGAATCCACAAGTTACAGGTGCCAGTGAGCAAAAATCAGGTATCAAGAGCTTAAACAAATCTCTGTTGGATTGTGCACCATCCATACTGATATATTGTACTTTGAACCCAAAACCAGATAACATATTAACTGCCTCCCAAAGCAAGAGATAAAGCTCATATTCTGATGCGGTAGTTGATGGAAAATGGGCACATGGGAATCTAAACCCAGTAAATCCAAGGAACAGAAATTGAAGTGCATGGGTTGCCAGTATTCTCTGCATTTTACCTGATGAAATTTGATCAAAGACAAGGGACTCTGGGGTACATTCAGCGAAGCCTATTAATTGTATGTCTCCACCTCGTTTTTTAAATTGAAGGTCAGGCTGAATTGACATCTCATGTATGATGAGCCTCCCTTCATATCCTTCTGGAGGAATGTTCTTAAGGGCAGCCTCATTTCTCATCCAATGCAGTATATCTTTTGTGAAACCTGACTCTTGGTCCACCTGATTTTTATACCTCTGCAATAGTTTTTGAGAAGGTAGGAACACAAATTTGCTGTTTCTTATATCAGTATAGCCATGAGGGCTCCTGCACCAAAGACTTAAACACAAGCGGACAATGTCTCTGTTCCACCAACGCCCATTTGGATGCCTCTTAAGTGCCATTTTTTGTGAAAACAGAAAGGTCTTCATTTTATCAGGACAATCAGGAAATATTTTATTCAAAATTATTGACATGTCATTATCATCATTTTCACATAATGTAACATTATTCTCATCAGGGAGGGCCTTTTCACTCAAGGAGTTACTTACTGTTACTTGTTGTATACTTTGAATATCTTGTTTTGTGATGTCAACAGTACAAGTATTCTCTGTTTCACTTTTATTTGACTTTTGTAGTTTTTTGCAGTAAAGACAAGTATCTGAGATGATGTTTGCAGTTTTAAATGGCAATATTTGTGTGCAGCTGTTTGACCGGAAGCACACTTCTGAGGAGTTTTCATATCTCACTTTGGATATAAAGTCCTTAAGGTAAGCCAAGCTTACCTTTGATTTTACAACTTCAGGAACTGCCCTACAGTATTTCACTTGGCGAACAATTTCAAACACTGAATCTAAATTGTATAATTCATCAAGACCTATCTTTCCCGGGTTTACTGTTTTCCTTCTTATCAGAACTTTCCAACTTTTATTACTGCTTAAAATTATTTCTAGAAGAACTTTACTGCCATTTACTATGTCACCAGTGAAATACCCTATTATAATGGTGTCTGTAAGTTTTGACAGCACAACAAAATCATCTGGGATCACTGAAGAAATATCACCGAATGCAATATGTGAATTGCTTTGGGATTTCCAAGTAATACCATAATACCGTTTTGTCCTTTTAGTCCAATCATGCTTAGCACGACCTTGCTCAACTTTGACATTACTGGAAAAAAAAATTAAGGAATTTCCTACCGAAAGTCCAGAAGCCTTGGCTTTATATTTTTTATTTATTTCAGTTAAATCAACATATTCTGTATCTTGTGCAGATTCTAAATTTCCAATAAGCCAATTTATCAATGTTGGGGCGGTAAAATCACCCATATTTGGATGTAAGCAGGTATTTCGTAAGTATCTTCTTTTCACAATTTTTTTTCCTCTTCAAAACAGTCCGCCTTTTCATTTCCAGGACTTTTCGTTCGTAATTCTCGGTATTTTTTATTGTTTAAGACAAAATTCTGAACATCTCGAAAGGCCGCTAGAGGTCGCGCTTACACCACTTCCGTCATTTCTACTAACATCAATCAAAATGTCGAAGTCAGCGAGTGTTTTCAAGGATCAAATCGTTCAGCGGAGCCGTCAATTGTGATTCGAATGGATAAAAGTGACCGATTCTAAGGAGTATATTCATTATTGAAAGGAAGGAAGCCACAGACATGTGGTGTTTGGAAAGTTATAATTTTTTTTTTAGCTTGAAACCAAGTGGTACCTCTGATTAACAAAACGAGAGTGACTTACCTTCTACCTATATATACATCAGTCGACCCGGACGTGTCAGAAAACCTGTTTGTCAGTATTCCCATATATTTTCCAAGCGAAATATATCAGAAATAAGAAAATAAACGAAAATAAATTGGTGGGTGGTACCACGACATGGGGTACCATATGGGGTCATGTCTACGAGCACCTGTGATTGAGAATTGAAAAAAATGGTCCAAATTGTAGGGAATTTGGAATGGGAATTGCTTAAAAATGTGGAAATTAGGAAATCTATATACGCCCGTATCACAATTTAAACACTCGATTCGTGGACCTCTTTTTCGAGAATTTCGCCTATTTAAAAAAAATCACATATTTTCTCTTCTGTTCAATAAAATTATGTTTATATGATATGAAATACCATTAACGTCGATTTTGTGAAGTCTCTGAAAACTGCGCCGTATACTAGGAAATATCATTTTTCAGACACTGCACAAAATCCACATTGATAGTTATTTTGTATCAAATAAGCATTATTTTATCGAACAGAAAAGAGATAAAACAAATATGTGATTTTTCTTGTTCTAGGCAAACTTCTTAAAGGGTGGATCCCGTGGTGGAGTGCTTGTGGATCGATATCCCCCTCCCTCTCATTAAAGACGGTTTCTTCGCTTTACACCACCTGTCTATAAAGAGGAAAGTAGGTATATTTGCATTTAGACATATTCTTACCGAACTGTAATAGTAAATTGCAGTTTCGTCCATGGCTACAACGTTAGCTGTGTTTTGGATTTCAAAGGTGTGTAAACACTTCACTGCCTTGGGATTCAGAATAAAACTGAAGGGCCGAAGATGCACGTGACTTAAAAAGCTAAAAAATCGTTAAAATTGCAAAGCCGCTGAACAACGTTTTCAGTTTCATTCTTCAAAGGAAATTACCGCCTTTGATTGTTTTTGAACAGTTTGTGAGGCCCTCCGTAAGGAGTAGCCAGGGATCGTATAATCACTAATATAATCACATGTTTTGCCACAGTAATCATTAATTTTTCCCTAAACGCGATACTCAAATAATCAGAAATGACTTTGGGAATCAGATAATCAGGAAAAATCACCCCTGTAAATAAAATTATCACTTTTAAATTGCTAAATAATCTAATAATCAAAAACCCTATTCACAGGCTCGTTTGTCGGTGCCTTTCAGTGTTCAGATTTAAGTTTTGATTTTCAGTGCAGTGATATTTCTTCTTCTTTTTTTTCGCACAAAACGCGTTTCTTTATTAAACTCTTCTAAAGGAGTAAGTATAATAAGGGCAGAAATTGGCCTAAATAATAGACAAATTATAAATGAAGCGTATAGCTTTCGTTTTTTCTTGATTTTATAAGACCTTTACCGCAACTACTATTTTGGTAACAATTTTCCATATTTGCACGTGCGATGACGTCACACTAGTCAATGAAAAGTCTATCGTTTCGTGAAAATATATGAAATCTAACAAGAAATGTGTATTTAATGTCAATTTTCAGTATAACTACAAGCAGGTACCAACGGCATATTTTAGTATGATGTTTAATATACATGAACACATATCTCATTTAATTTTTGTGTTGGTACCCGAGTGTGGTGAGTATGAAATCTGCAATCAAAAAATAATATTACGGTCGATTTCTCGTCGGCGGCCATTTTTTATTGACCGTTTTCATCCGTAATAGACAGAAATAGAAATCGATCTTATAATCTCATCCAAAATAAAGTTGGTTATCGTAGTTGTTTTTGCTATGAGAGTAAAACTTGAAAAAATTTTGTGAAACAGTTTTGACGTTATTAAACAACCTTATTAAAAAAAAAACTGCTCGGACGCGCTAATCTGGGTCACGGGTCACTGTAATCGGGCAGCTGTATCGAGAAACAGATACGGTGTTGAGAAAACTGTTGATACTCATAACATATTGATAAATGCTATAAAATTTTATGTTTGTCTTCAAGAAATATGATAGACAAAACCATGTGTGAAGTTTTATGACGAAATATCTCCTATTTCTATGTAAATTTACGAGTTGAAGTTGCGGCTGTATCGAGAAACAGATACGGTGTTGAAAAAACTGTTGATACTCATACAATATTGATAAATACAATACAATTTTATGTTTGTCTTCAAGAAATATGATAGAAAAAACCATGTGTGAAGTTTTATGACGAAATATCTCCGATTTCTATGTAAATTTACGAGTTGAAGTGGGGAAACACCCACAGGTAATTTTAGCGATGTATTTTTATCTTGGACAAGAATAATGAGCGTCCTGATTGGATGACCAATTTAAAACACACAGACACCGCGTGGTAAAAAGATGCATGTAAAAGAAATCTATGTTATATTTATTCATTTGTTTGATTCTGGAATATTGTTGATCATTGATTTAAGCAAGAAAAAAGGGAGGGGGTGAATTTTATTTGTGAATTTTACAGTTAAATAAATGTTATGTTTCGACAGTTTAAAGAGAAAAATAAAAAATTGTTGCGACTGAAGCTTAAATCAGCGTTAAAAATTGAACAAATATCAGTGGTTTTGTAAATGAAATTTATTTTAAATAGAAAATCTGAATTTATTATTTATTAATTTATTATTAATGATACAATTGTATATCCCTTGGGAGGGGGACGGGGAGGGGGACTATGTTGAACATTTGAAATAAAAACACAGGACCGAACTTTAAGCAAAAATAATAATCCAGGATTAGCTATTTATTAAAAAAAATCCAGGACCCCTGTGTCCATGAATTTTTTTATGAAATAAAAGAAAAGTCGTGAGAACGAGTTTACAGAATTTTCCTATTCATGTCATATTATTAAATCAGTGTAAAGTGTGTCCAGTAATTGATAATTGACATACAATATTATCCTGCTGTGATAAGATTTCACCATTTATCTCAAAATCCAGGCTTATGTGTTAGTGTATATTAGGAAGTATCGAGTTATCCCTGTACCGATGTTATGCGTCGGCTTTTTGAGAATAAAGATACATGTATTGATAATTGGGATATCTTAATAGTGCGTGCATAGATCAACAGATAAGAACAATGGGGATCATTCAAAAAAAAACTTACGACAAAAGTCGCTGTTGTCCATAAGTGGTTATCGGAGCGTTACAGTCTCGTCGCTTACTTTAAAAATATTTTATTGTGAAACAAATACAGACAAATTTGCTATACATTTTAACAAAAATAAAATCGGAAAAATCAACATTTGTGTTTAAATCACTAGAAAGCAAAAACCATGCAGACAAAAATTACTATCAGATAAACAAATAAAATTCTAAGAATCCTGCGTGTCTTTAAATACATTTCATAAAAATCTGCCCAGAGATAGTTAAACCGATCGCAATCGATCTACATGTGTATATTTGAACACGCTCTAAAGTACAAATAGAACAATAACTCTCCATTCCTTAAAAATAATGGAGAGTTTTGACAATAGATTTACATAACAGGTGGATTTTAAATGTAGCTCATTCTTCCTGGGCCCGGTTGTTCAAAATACTGGATAAAGTTGTCCACTGGACAACTACTTATCCAGTGGAAAGCTTGCCAGTGGATAACATTGGTTGTTCAAAAGCGAAGACAATGGTTGGCTAGATTTCCACTGGATAAAATGTTGTCCATGGACAACTCCCATAACTCTTTCCACTTCCTGTGTAAAAACCGGCAATCCAGACCAAAAATAAACAAGATTAAAAAAGGGTCTGCTAAGTTCAGCGACATTTCAAATTATTTTTCAGGCAGTTCAATTTATTTGTTGCAATCTGCAAATGATTTATGACCAATCATTTTTTAATAAAGAAAAAAACCACGTGTTTCATATATATTTATATATATATATATTTACACAAGTTTTATAAGCTGTAGTTATCCTGAATTAAAATAAAGAATTATATTCCGGTTTCGCCGAATAAATGGATTAATGAATAAGACATACATTATATTACACATGTATTAGAAAAAAAATATAAACGTTGTCATTTAAGATGAAGCGCATTACATTTCTAAATGCTACCGACAATTGGGCACACATCACTATGGAAAAAAGTTAACCTTTGATCGAAAAACTTCAAACATTACAAAGCGAATAGTTAGTAAATATCGAGAGGGATTTTATAAAGAAACTTGTTTAAATAGAAAAAAAACGGCTCAATTTTGGAGGTGATTTACTGCCGACCTGATTGTGCATCGAGTCCGACGTGGTTTTTTTAATAACCCTCAGTGGAATTTCATGTGTTACTATACTAAAGTATACTTTAATATTATCCCCACAATTCACAAAAGTACAGAAAACAAAACAAGCAACCAAAAAGAAAGTCAAATTATCTTAGAAATTAATTCATTGGACATGTAAACGACACATCGGAACTTTCTATTTTTTAGTAGTCCCTTTACTTTTTATTATTATTATTATATTTTTTTTATTGGACAAATGTATTTCATTTTAGCTCTTTCGCAAAGTGAATTCCCGATGAATAATTGTAATAACGTAAATTTCATTCATATATAGCTTAATTCTACCTTTTCGATATTCAGGTTGCGGTGGCGTAATGGTTAGTACACATGACTGCCGATATCAACATCATGAGATCGAATCGCCGAAATTTTTTTTTATGTTTTTGGGTTTTTTTTTTAGACAAAATTATTATGCATCATTAGAAAAAGTTGTTGATGTGCTAACATTATTTAATGTTAAAATAACCGTTAAGACAAAATATCAAATGTCCATAGATTATAGCACTTCATTTTGGGTTAACTTCTCAGAGCAAACTTTTTTTAAAGCATGGCAAATAAAATAACTTGTTACTGAGGGAGAGCACTTACATAGGCTATGCCTGATGTGCAATCCCATTGGATATTGTATTTATGCATTTATTCAATAAAATATTTGAATTGAAAATTGAATTGAATTGAAATAAAATAACTTGATATTTATTATAGACACAAAATGAAATTCACATGTTCAGATTTTGAGAACTGATTAATGATTATTTTGATAGATTGTCATTATATTAAAGTTTTTCCACATTTTCCATGATATTACAATTTACATACAGATACTTATTTAATATCGGAACTTCAGTATCCATTCATTGGAGTGTTAGAATGTAAGTTTAATCTTGATGGATTATTGCAAGTAATTTATGAACATGGACCATAATGAGAATAAAAACATGGTTTTCCTCCGCAATAAAAAACACAAAGCATCGTTTTAAAAACATTGGAACAATACTGATTATTAAATAGCATGTATGAATCTATTGACGCCTATACATTCCTCAGTTCTTTAAATTGTGAAATGTTGGGTAACATAATAAGATAGAAAAATAGCTGATAATTTTCTAACTTACAAATTCTTAATCATTAGTAAAACTAAAAAGTGATCGTTGCTTACCGCCAAGTGAACAATTCTTCAGCTATACCATGGCGAGAGAAAGTTAAGTTTATTTCAAAATGGTGCTGTCTGGTTTGTTCTAGACTAACACACTTAGTTGGAATTGTTAGTGCCATCTCACTGCTCCGCGGATAGACATGGGGATTATCACATTATCATGATTCCGAGCCAACCAGCTTTTGTTCTAATGCTTTACTGTCGTGTGCTTAGCAGAGATGCAACACATACCAATTGCATGCAACTTTTAATTACAAAAATAAAAAAGAAATAACATTAGAGAAATAAAGTAAGGAAAACGGATCGTTTAATAAAGGTTAACATTGCTATCGTTGCCTTGTTTAGTACCGACTGAAAAAAATCTGATATAATGAACTGAAATTGATCACTTTTATACAATTTAAACCATAAAAAGTGTTTAAAAAAGCAAAGAACACGACTTATTCTCAAAAAGAAATATATATTTACGGTAAACACATTGTGTTCGTATATGGCAGAATATATTTTTTTTCAAATCTTAATAGCATATTATACATGTACATTAAAACTCAAAAGCAGAAAAAGGAGAAACTATAAAGTTCAGAAAAAAAAAGAAAAAAAAACGTTAGAAAGGGTAATATATAAGACTTCCTAAATGTTGCATTATTTTGACCAGAGATTGTTGTGTGGTTACTGTGATGGGCTCGTCATATGGATATTGACTTTCGTAATGACTGGAGTGCAAATCTCACTGACACTAAAAGTTAATTGATGATGACAATGAAGTAAAGCTTCTACTGAAGAATATAATGCACCTATGATATTGGATTTTTTCGATAAGCATTATTATTTTTGATTACCATTATCACAAAGAAGTACAAGTATGTACCCTTGTCCATCGATCTGCACGTCCATACGACCATGCACCCTAGGTTTTGGTTAGCTTATGGATATACGTCAAGATCTTGAATATAATAAATGGTATAATCACGATAGTACATTAATGATATTTTGTATTGGATAATGCCTGATTTTGTCCTTGATATGTCATTGTTGCCTCCGTGTTACCCTTAAGCACCGTTGCTAATTATATAGGAATAGGTTCAATTTTCATTTACTAGATATGTATGATTAAGCAATGAATTTTGATAAAAAGCACAACAGTATTTACTAATGGTTAGGTCACTGTTAACTGAGAGTTCGAATACTATGTTGTGCCTTTAAGACTAGACATCAGCTACTAGATATAGCTTAGCAATCATATGCGGGCATTATATGATTCCCCGATAGTACATTTCTTTTGGCCATTGTGTTGTCTAAGATGTTGTATCTCGGGTATTATTAATTTAAAGGAAAAAAATATCTGAACCCCTAGCCATACAGTGATTTCATAGGTTTTCATGATTTATTTTATTATTGTAACATTCTAGTTTATTTAAGGTATGCAAGTAAAATAAAATTAAGAAGATTTGACATCTCAAGGTCTACGTTTGTCATTTTTTCTTTTCTGTTTGATGTTTACGTGTTACCTCGTTCGGACGAACTTACGCGACGTACGTCCGTCCAAACGATGTTTCCGTACCATAACGTTCGAAGCCTCAACCAATTGATTTGATATATGGATATGTTGTTTATAACAACAAATGACAGATCAACTAGATTTTGGGGTAAATTGAGTGAAGGGTTTTTCAGTTAGAAGGGTATCTGTGTCCATGGACACATTTTAAATTGTGTATTCTAACATAACCTCCTTCTTTCGCTTTGTTAACAAACGAGCTAGTTATTCATTCGGTATAATATCATTAGCACATGCGCCGGTGAATGTGACTGACTTTTCCATTGGCAGCATAAATTGTAACCCGAATAATGCCGATAAAGGGCGCGGTATTATTCGAATTACATAAATTGTGTGCGACATTTTCCACAAGCGTAAATATAAATTACCGTCTTCCAATCAAAGTATACTACCGTATTTGTACTCTTAGACATATCAGAATCGAAATAAATCATGGAAGCCAGAATGTGTTTTGAGTTTTAACATGGATTGGCGGATATTAGTAAATTTTATCCCTCGCTTCTGGCTCGGGATAAAATACTAATATCCGCCAATCCGTTAAAACTCCCAACACATTCTGACTTCCATGATTTATTTCTTAGTTATTCAACATGAATTATATCCTCTTCTGCCGCTGTAGCGCTGCTTTACCATGTTATGCAGTTGACTTGGTTCCTTTGACATTCTAATTACTGAGAATAATTTCCTCTCATGATTTAAAAAATAAAAGGATCAACATTCGGTGATAAAAAGAAAAAAAAGCAATTTACAGAGCTCAGCATTGACGAGTTTCTGTGGTTGCTAGGGATAATATTTGGTTACTAGGGACATTGTAAGGTTTAAGGAAATCTTGTAATATATACTGGTTAGTAAATGATAAGATGTCTCTAAATCTGCTAAGGTGCTGTTGTAGAATTTTTGTTCTTGATTAAATAAAAGGTCCATGAGATCTACAGGAAAATACTGTGCATAGGGAAACTTGTTGCTATGGACGGGGCATAAGTATGAATAAAAATATCAAAATGTATTTTTGAAATATGAAATGACATATGTAGTGTGTATAGCTTGACAAAAATGTACCGCTTAGTCAAATATCAAGTCAAAAGATCGTAGATGTCAAAATTCAACCATTAATTGCAATAATATAGGCTAATTTAATGTTTACAAAACCGTTGCTAGGGTGACAAAACAACACAAAAATACTATATGCTACCATAGAGAATTGGAATATTAATTTTTAGAGTGTACATTTTGTCGAAAAGACTATGCAAGATATGTAAAATAAAACCACCATATTTGAATTTCCAATA
This sequence comes from Bathymodiolus septemdierum, assembly GCA_963383655.1. Classification (NCBI taxonomy): domain Eukaryota; kingdom Metazoa; phylum Mollusca; class Bivalvia; order Mytilida; family Modiolidae; genus Bathymodiolus; species Bathymodiolus septemdierum. The sequence continues at coordinate 38,884,720 of OY726519.1, forward strand.
ATTAATTGGACCCACCTCCATTTACGTTGCTAAGCAACAAAGGACAAAGTGAAATCATCCCAAACAATATTGTTCTTACCTTTCAATGATTGTGTTTAATATTATATCTATATAAACAGTTTCTGAGATTGGGCCAAAATCGACCCTTATCATACCCACTCCTTTGGATAAAATCAATATATTATAAACCCTCTTAGTCTTCATGCCATATTGAATTTTTCATTTTTTTTTCGTTACATTTCGGTTTGGAAACAATTCGTTTCGTTTCGTTTCGTTTCGTTTGATTTCGTTTCGTTTCGTTTCGATCGGTTTCGTTTCGTTTCGTTTGATTTCGTTTCGTTTCGTTTCGTTTCTATTTCGTTTCGCACTTTACAGGTACCCGAACATTCATTGGTTTTCTGTATCTTATATTACAAACGCATATATCTGTTTATTTGATTTGACTTTTTAAATGAGACCCCCAAAATGTGCAATTTCACACATACTTCAATATAACCAATTAACTTTGTGATATACTTTTTCATACATGATTGATTGATTGATTGATTGATTGATTGATTGATTGATTGATTGATTGGCATTTAACACAAACTTAAGCAGTATTTCAGCTTTTCTGTATGCAATATTTTGGCTATAAAGACGTAAGGTCAATTGACATAAGTATTTGTGATTTTCAATACAGCTGCGTCCGACTGCAATACATGTTGATTACGCTAGTGGTCATTACATTAAAACGTCAGCTCGCATACTTATGATACTGCTGTAAAAGGTAAGTGAAAATAAAACGTCTCGTGACCCGTGATGTCATTTTACGTCTGTTGCCCTTACTTCAACACCCAAAACGAACTTATTGCCGAAATTCGATGTATGTGGGAAAGTCTCCCCGTAAACTATATCTAGGGACTTATTAAACCATTGCAACACGGATACGTGAAGTCATTAGGATGAAGGATTACCTCACAAAATATTGAGGTAAGATATTATGTTAAATATTTGTATTGAACGTTTGTTCTTAAGTTCGAATTTTGTTGTTATGACTTTACGACGTCAATATCACGAAACCTTATGTCCATTGACTGTGTACATCTAATCTAATTTAGTGCGCATAAGCCTTTTCTGGGATAACATTCATCAAGTAGTCGAAAGGGGCTAAATTTGATAACTACGATTTCATCATACTAATGTGAGAAGCCGCAAATCGAAGAAGGACGGACAATGCAATGGCCATAGCAAAAGCACAAACAATGATCTTTAAAACACTACACAGACAACTATATATGGAAAAACATGAACTCCAGGAAAAACTGGAGGTGGACTCAGGTGCTCATAAAAAACCGATTCATGATCCCTCTTGTGACTATTCACTACAGGCGCAGCATAATGACGATGGTCTCAACGCTATCGAACAGATGATTCTTTAATGTATATTTAATTTCTTTTTTGTGATAGTTTATCTTATTTTACCACAATTGTACATAGATTGTTGTTCAAATGTGTTTTGGGCAGTGTTTGTGTGTGTGTGTTGTTAAAAACGATAATGATAAATGATTTTGACCATTTTCTACACTTTAAATGATTGTGTAGACATGGGCCTAAATGTCAAAACACAAATAAAGGCCCTTGAAACTATCACGCTTCATAGATATAAAAAGCAAAATAAACATAATTTGTGTAGAATATGTCACAGTGAATTCCATGTTAAAAACCATCTTTAATAATTTTCATTCTTTCTCTCCACAGTGTATGTGAGAAAAGTTCGAAGATATCAAAGGGCCAATCAAAATTATGTATCATGTTTCTTGGTGTAATTATTATTTCTATTTTGGGTTGCTCTTTATTGGCTTTCTTCAGATTCTTTCTGATATTTTGTTTTCAACACGAAAGGTTGTGAATATATGTTTACATGACAGACAAACGTCCTGAAAATCTGTAAAAAAAAACAATGGCTTTAAACCTCAACGTTTCCACAATAATGATGCATTAACTAATATCACCAGGTCAAAGCCGTCTTGCGAGTGAGTGTTTCTCCTGGCTCTAATCCATATACACTATATATATCCTTCTTTTCACAAAGATGTGGTGGTATTCGAAGGATTATTAAATATGTATAATATCATATATCATCTATATAATATCACAGAAAATAAACAATTGACAAAAGTTTTGTCTTTGAGCGTATCTGATGAAGGTTATTCCAGAAACGCGTCGTGCGCAGCAAATTCGATATCTACGTTTTTATTACTAGTAAACAAATTGATCACTGAAACATTCATAAGAAGAACAGTAATGAAGTGCAACCACCAAACATTGCTATAACTGTATAAATAAAAAAAACCTGCTACAATACCATGCTGACAAAAGATATATATTTAGATTACCTTTTAATCTGTTCAATTGCAATTGTTATATTTTTATAGGAGAAGAGAAATGTTTTCATCCAAATTGTTCCACTACTCGACAACAGTACAGAATACAGGAATACACTAAAATAAAACTAAAAGACTAAACAACATGAACTCCGTTATAAACTTGGGGCAAAACTAGTCAATTCTTGCAAGGTAAGCCTCTACTGTCACGTTAGGGGTCATCTGTAGGATGTTTACCTCTGTATTCAGAGTAGTCATCAAAAGCCGTAAACGGGTTGACAGTCAATACAATGACCATAAATTTTTTTGGCATAGATTTGTAATACAATTTGGTTGTCTGTAACATAGATACTACATCAATATAATTTTAAAGGTAAACAAAGTAACCATTCAGAAATGAATAGAAACTTAAATCATAATAAGTAGAGTTTGAAGATACCAATTCAAATTGTTAATCAGAATCCGTATATCAAAGAAGAACAGACAACACAATGGCCAAAGGAAAAAAAACAAAAGGACAAATTCGATCTAGAAAACATACATATAAAACTAAAGATCGAGTAACACGAACCCCACTAAAAACCGGGGGTGAACTCATGTGCTCCGGAAGGGTAGGCAGTTCCTGCTCCACTAGCGAAACTCGTCGTGTTAATCTAGTTACAAACTCGGTGATAAGTCATGAATGAGTAAAAGACCGGGAAGTGTTTACGACAAGTGGAACATATCCGTGGTCATTTGTGACACAGATATTCCATAACGGTCACCCAAGTCATGGTGGAGTCCGTAAAACTTTCAAAGTGATGATTTCAACTTAACTAAGATGACTTTGTTTCATTAGCTTCCTTGTTAGCAACAACCCTCTATCAAGGAAATCCTGATAAGAACCACAAGTTCTGGAATATCGTATCAACTGAGAGATATATGCTCCATATGCTGCAGGAATGTTGCTACATATGAATGGAAAGTTCACAATAGTTCATAATAAAACCAGTTATATGAAAGGGTTGAAGATACCAAAGGGGTAATCAGAAGCCGTAAATCGAAGGATGGTCAATATCATGGCCAATTGAAAAAGACAAGAGGACAAAAAGAAAAAATCTAGAAAATACTACAAACAAAATTCAAGATTGAGCAACATGAACCCCACAAACATCGGGTAGAATAAGTAAGAATGTCCTTCTACATCAGTGGTTCTCGCCGTATTTTTTGAATCTACACTATGCTGTCTATGTACGATTTATTGCAGGATCTGGATCGTCAAGGTGTTAATTATATAATGGGGTTGCCTTCTGACCACAAGCGATAAATTATATCCTTAATTTTTATGGTTTTCATATCTCTCCTCGGGTCTGTAGATTCACCTCCCAGTTCACTAGACATGTCCGGCCTGTTCGCAGCGTTTATACTAATTTTAACCAATATTGCTGAAGGTAAGCAAAGATACAAGTCCAACAGGTGTGCAGATAATATGGTAAATGTTGGCAATGGAAGTGTTAATTAAGTGAATGAAGCAAAAATCCAAATTGACACAAAAAAACCACATTTAAAAGAAGGAAAGATTTTGAGTAAAGGAAATGTATTATTTTTTTCAAGTACTTTTTAAAGTTTTGTTTTAATTTATTAATTGGCTGGAGTTATCTCTCTTTGACTGTGTAACTGAAGACTGGAGGTATGTTTGTTTGCAAAAAAAAATCTAATAAAATATATAGATCTTTTAAAAGATCTTATATAGAAACATACTTTACTATAATAGAAATAGGTATTTCAATATCATTAGGAATAATTCCAGATATATTTTTTGGTGATGGATTTTTCTGTTCTACATTTGTGCTAAATTTTGTCAGTTTAATTTTTTTCCCAGATGTGGATGATTTTTCCTGTGGTTGTTTTCTCTTTTCATGTTTTTTTTCCTTTTGATATTTTGTTTTTATATATTTTATTCAGTTTTGAAAATGAATCTTCATTGCTTTTCTACTGTATTGCAATGCTTGTCGAATGAAACTGGAAACCATTTTGTTCATTAGAATTTTTTTTAAGCTATTTGAAATGATTCAGGTGTAGAAGCAAATCCACATTTCGACCGAGAGAAGAATTTATATATTCTTCCTTCGTGAAACAGATATTGTTATGTCCATCTCTTCCCTGTAACCAAATATGTATATTGCTTTGCAAAATTCTAGTAGCAACTGAAATCTCAGTGCTTGTAACCCATTGGTTACCATGAACCATTTTATTCCGATATGCATGCCTTGAAATATTGGAATGGTGACTAAGTTTTAACTGGTCTTCATAAAAATCAAAGTTGTTGTAAATTTCTGAGAAGATCAATGACCTATAAACCAAGTTTTGTGATAAATTGCCAGTGATGGCTAAACTAAGGGCATGAAAGAAGCAATGGCCATCTCCTGGAACATCATAGATAAGAAATCTTCACTTTCTATTTTAATTCTTCCAGAGTTTGGGGCATTTAAATTATTTTGTGGGGGCTTAAATTGTTCATAGCCCATAGGCATAGGTGAACCATGTACATGCTGTAAATTTGGTTGTTGTGGGGTTATATTTTGTGAATGGTCATTCTCTATCTTTATTTTCTCAGAGTTATTGGCATTTAAATTACTTAATGGTGTTTGAAATTGTTCATAGCCCTTAGGCATAGGCATGGCAGGTGTACCTTGAAAATTTGATGGGTATGAGGTTATATATTGAGAAGGAGAGCTCATCTTAATAATTTCAACATAAATTTCCTTAGGGGTACAGTCGGAGGTTTTAGTCTCAGTGTCTAAATTGTTGGGTAGGACTGTTGCAGGCACAGGTTTTTCATGGGTAGGGTTCTTTTGATTTTTATTTTGAGTTTGTGCCATGGAACTCTTTAAAATATCAACATAGGAATGTTTTTTGGTCACCAATTTACTCATGATCAAAATATGAGATTTAGGTTGACAACAACCCACTTACAAATTCAAAAAAGTTGTGTGCGAAGAAATACTTAGAAATACTTCGGCGAGTTAGATGATATTCGTCTGCTAACAAAGATATTCCATTCAATACCCCCCTTTTTATTTACAGTGCAACTACGCCATTTTTTGTATTACAACCACACTAAAACAACACGAAAATACAGGAAATAACGATCAACTGGTCAAATGCAAATCCTTCAATGAAATTTCAATAATACGATGATTCGTACACGTTATTATCTTTTATTTTGAATGAATTGTGTAGCCGATTTCATCATACCTACTGTATGCCGCTCTTCCGTCGGGAGTTTCGTAGAAAGAGATTTATTTATTAGAATTTTATTTCAAGTTTATTTCTATTTTGCATAGAGTAAATAATTAAAGAATTGGGAATTTTCCATTGAAATATATTTCTTTTGCGTTTTTAAATTATCAATTGATCTATTTTTAAAACTTTCGGTGAACAGATAAGTGGCTATCAATGTCACTGTGTATCATTGATACCGGAAATTGTGTACCAGGCAAGCGGGAGAACAATGACGGATCGCACACACGAATAGGAATTTCATAATTTATTTCTGTTTATACTTGCATTATGTTGTCAAGGAGTTAGATGCCAATTTGAAAGAAATGTAGCAATGAATTGCAGCATATATAGCCATGCAGAATGTTTTATGCGTCGTTTTAAGCTCAAAATAAGTGCATCTGGTACCTGTCAAAACAATCATGCGACGCTTTAAATCGACTCGAGCGTCATTGTTTGGACGCATATCGCGTATTTTACGGAACAAGTAGCAACTATTGGTCATTATAACTTAGTGTCAATTCCACATTTTTGTAGAAATAGCTTATTCTGGACGATTTTAGTCAAAATATGTTCATTACGTTGTACAGCGAATTGAGAGCTGAAACCATGTGACAGTACGGCGGCTTGCAAATGTTATGTACAGCGAATTGCCATACGAAAATCCTGAAAGCGGGATGTTCAATCTGAGATGTTTCTTTTTTTCTCAGTCTTTTGTGCATTTTTTGTGTAAAATTTAAATTTTTCATTGATCACACAACATATACATGCACACGCAAGTATGGGAACCCAAGAGTATAGGGGAGGTGAAAATCACATTCTTCATTGAAGATCATATGGTGACCTCTAGATGTCTATTTTTATGGGCCTGTCACTTGGGAGATGGGCTGTTGTTTCCTTGACTTTTTCATATACATGTATTAACATAATGTATAATCCCTCAGTCACTCTAAGTTCTGCAACATTTTTCTTAGAAAGCTATACCGTTTATCTTTAAGTGGAGGGGTTATATTTTTTCTCGCGAACGGAAAATATTTTTTAACACGTAAAAACTTATTTAGGGGGGGGGGGAGAAGGGGGGAATTTAGCATCAGTGCTGAAAACTGCAGAAACAAAATATTTTATTTTTTTAAACATATTTTTTTCCTTCATAATCAAGAAACAATTTGCTTAGAAAAAAACATAGCCCCCCCCCCCCCCCCCCCGCCCCCCCCCCCCCCCGCCCCCCCCCCCCTTAAATGGTCTGTGTCTTAGCAATTACATATCGGAGCGGTGTCAATGATACACAGTGAGCATTGATGTAAAAAAATATATCGATAAAAATATAGGGTGGTGCTTAACTTAAGTCGGAGTGTATATATATATTAATTCTTTATCACTTTGTTTTGTGTAATTGGTGTTGTTTTACAAACCATTTTAGACGTTTATAATTTCTTTTACTTGTATAGTATCGCATATATATATTAGGCAGCCGTACCTTGAACAACAAAGGTTTTATTAAACATGTAAAGTCGCCATATTGGTCTGATAGTAGGCACTGAAAAAGTTTCTCGGTGAGACGAAATTTTGTCATTCAACGCAGTGTTTAATTCTTTATAACTTGGTGTTGTTTTACAAACCATTTTAAACGTTTACAATTTATTTGACTTGTTATACCGTTTACTATCGCTATACCGTAACGATTGATCTTTGACTGGTTTTTCATATATATTATAATGTCAAGAAATGAAGTCTGCAAAGAAACCCATAGTTAACCATATAGACGAAAACTGCATTTGTTAATTGTGTAATAAAATGTTTAATGGTGTAGAAACATTGTCCCTTTAACATGTCATATTATACAGCGGTACAAACACGAAAGTTAGGAATTCAAATTTAAATGCGGACGTGCTGGTATCAAATTTAAAAATGAATAGTCACGTACACATAAGGTTGTTTTTAAAAATAAACATATATTTCTAATGCTCAACCATCCATATTTTTCTGAAACTGCAAAGTAATAATGCTTAATAGTGTAATTTAACAAAATATGATTGAATGACAAAATAAAAATTCTGAGATAATTAACATCCTGTTCTGACTGTGTGGTATTTTATTTATCACTTTATTACTTACACTTTATTATATTTTCCTTACAACCTATGATATTTCTGTATGGAAATTGTTTCTGTTTATATCTTTAATTACCGAACAAGCTTTTAATATTTAAATGAGAGTCTCAGAGAAGTGAAAATGAATTTACCTACCATCTTTTGTGGCTATGGTTATGCTATTTAACGCCACGTTCAACAATATTTCAGTTATATCGTGGCGATCAGTTTTATTGGTGGAGGAAACCAGAGTACCCCGAAAAAACACCGGCCTGCCGCAAGTCACTGATAAACTTTATCACACAATGATGCATCAAGTACATCTCGCTATGAGTGGGATTCGAACTCGCAACTTTAGTTGAGATAGGCACTTATTACACAGGTAGTTGTATACAACTGCATGCCGTCACGACCACGACGGTCCTCTTACCATCTTTTAATAGACAAATTATGTAAACTTATATGAAATATATATTTTTTTGTTCGCTAGGCTGTCTCACACCCATGTCTCTGCTGTATATTAAGAGATTATTACATGACATTTTTCATTTCGGCCCTGGTATTAGCCCGAGACTCCCGGCATATCAAGCCCGACAGCGAAGCTGGAGGGCTGATATGGGTCGAGGGTTGATACCAGGGACCATATGGAAAATTTCATGTCATAATCTTTTTATCACATATTTTACATTGACCAAGCATTGACTTTTATATTGCAAAAAAGATCTATGAACAGACAAATTGCGGAAATAAATCCTCAAGAAGAAATAGAGGACACTTGTGAAGAAGCTGTAATGTCAGATGCTCCCGTGGATGCATGATGTTTGCTGACTATCTTACAGACAATTATGTTACACAAGAGTGCAAATGGGCAGAGCCTCCCTCTGATGCTAGACGTACGACCAATGGACCAGAGTCATTTCACTCTCATTACAATGCGCAATCTTATTCGTCGCATCCATTTATTTTTGTATTTCTGGATGCCATTTTGCAAATATAAACTGTTAACTATATCAAGATTAGACACATTTCAGATGTTGCACCACAGTCAAGAACTGAGAAGGAGAAACTTGACTTTATGTTTGACTTGTGGAGGAAGTACCAGTCAGGGTGCAACTTTGAGGTGCAAATGGGCATTTTTTTCCCAGCACAAATGTCCTATGAAAAGGCACAAATGGGGCGTGCCGGAAATGAAAACAAACCAACAGGTATAACTTGCTTTGCCAGAAATAATAAATTTAATAAACATAAAGCAAATAGTTCATGGCACTGAGGGTCATATGGCAGTATATGGACCGATCCGTCACCAAAAAAATATTATATGGACCGAAGCTTCTGAGGTCCATATAATATTTGTTTGGTGACGGACCGGTCCATATACTGCCATATGACCCGAAGTGACATGAACTATTTGCTATATTATACTTTTTATCTAAAATAATGCAGATACATGGCCGGTCCATATACGAAAATAGTGACCGGCTGTGCTAACAAAGACAAATAGGGAAAATAAAAACGTAAAGTGTAATATATACATATATCAATCATTATTATGCTTCATGTAAGTTTCTATAGTGATATTTGGTACTGTAATATTTTGGCATATTACCTGGGTAATATTTTGACATATTACCTGGACAATTAGACAGTCAGTATAATAATGATATTAATGTGGTCTTGTCCAGGTAATCGGTAATATGCCAAAATATTACCTGGACAAGACCACATGTTTATATAAATATCAATATTTTTCACAAATCATATCAATATTATAGAAATAACAATTTTTTTGGCAACAGAGTCCACCTATTCAGTGTTCCTCATTTAAGCATATGCATAAACATAAATTAAGAGGTGGGTGGTTTTTTTTAAACAAGTCCCAGCAAAACTTTCAATACAGATACTAACAAACAAATATTTCATGTAATATAACTAACTTTAACAAAGAAATTTACATATATATAACCAAGGAAAAGAAAACCGATTAATTATTGAGCAGATTTCTCAAGTAGGATCAACCTAAACAAAACCGGATCAAAATGGTGTGCCAAATCAATTGGAAAATAGAAATATCACTGTCTTGATAATTGAATAATTAAATTTTTTTAATTAACCCAATGTGAACTTTAATGTTATCAGTTTCCGAGATATATCTATAAACAATACGATATCTTTTTTTTACCTCCGTTATAGGAGATGTTACTTGTCGCAAGTCGTAACTCTTACAATTAGGACTAGTTTAATAAAACGCACGTACAATGTATATGTACACATAAGGAAATCGTAAGAGTGATCTTAGACTTATGATTTACAATGACTTTAGTGAAACGGCTGCCAGGGATGAACTCTGTTGGAAGGGTTACGATTTACAATGACTAGTGAAACGGCTGCCAGGGGTGAACTCAGTTGGAAGGGTTTCCTGCTCCACTACTGGCACCCTTCGGTCATCAAATAAATCCTCATAATACTATTAAAATCTAATCCAAATGTCACTAGGTTACACTTCGGCTATGCGTGTGGTGTATGATAAACAAATTCTGTACTTTCTATAGCTTAAGGGGCTGTCATGGTCGTGATCGTACAGTAATTGGATTTACAACTACCTGTGCAATCAGTGCCTATCACCACTAACTTTGTCAGTTCGAACTCTGCCAAGGCAAAGTGTACTTGATACAACATTATGTGATAAAGTTTGTCAGTGACTTGCAGCAGGTTGATGGTTTTCTCTCGTTTAATAAAATAAATAATATAATAAATAATAAAAATACCAATAAAACTCACCGCCACGATATACAGTAGAGTTCGTTTATAACGAACAGGCTTATAGCGAAGTAAAGATAAATCCCCGGTCCCATCGCTATTTAAACAATGTATTTGCGAAGGCCTATAGCAAATTTTATAACGAAATCAGGCTTATAACGAAGAGAATTTTAAACCCAAACAAACGTTTTTATTACTCAAAATTGACATGATATAACAAAGAAAATTGCTGAACAAACAAATCGTTTACCTGTCTTCCGCTATGCACAGACGATCACATATTAAAATGGTCAAGTGCACTTGACACTTCCGTTATTGATAATTGAAAAATCAATAATTCCACCTTTGATGTTGTTAATGATGTCAATCAAGACTTTTCTTTAAAATATTCAAACAATAAAATGGGTTGTGATTAACAAGTTGTCAATTAATTACACACGTGCTAATTTATTGCATTAAAAATTAATAAAACGTAATCTAAATTTTAATGAATGGATGCACAAGCTAAAGAAATTAAAAACAAAGTCATGCGTGAGATTAATTCATTCGCTATTGTTTATTTTTTCTTTGATGATAGACTCTTTAATTAAACAACAAACTGCATGGTCTCAAGGTTCATCTAAATACCAAAAACAAAAGAAATATACTCGTTCTGAAATTTCGATTAACCTGAGTTTTTATGTGTATATAATACCAAAAAGAAACAATTATTCTTCAAATTCAAATAAAAAAAAAGGAAAAAGGCTACAATCTTAAAATTGGTCATTAAAAATATATATTCGAATTATCAGCATTATACCAATATCGATCCAAGTGTTAGAATAGAATAGAATAGAATATGTTTATTTGTCAATTAAAGACACCCATGATAGGCAGTATAATTACATGAAAATTACATGTTAATACCCGACCTCATATTTCCTGTTTATAAAATAGATCGTGAACAAAGTTGAAAAAAATGTTTCTAAGGAACATTTGAAGATACCAAAGAGGTATTCAGAAGCTGTAGTCTTTGAGAACTGTCTAAAGGATTAACTATTTTTTTTATGATAAAGGCCCACTTTACTGTGCATCAGTTATAATAGCGTAATGAAACTGCCCGGGTCAGAACCAGTTTTTTTCTCTCTAAAATTACGCGACCTCGGTGGCTCGAACTACCGATAGCTAGACCAGATTTTGACAGTCCCTTCGAGTTTGAGCCCGCAAAGTTCTACAGTACTATTTTCAAAAGGGGACGTAATTCTACATTGTTTCTCTTATAACGAACGATGCCTATAACGAACTAAGATCGAGAGTCCCCTGGACTTCGTTATAAACGAACTCTACTGTACATGTAATTGAAATATTGTTGAAAGTAGCATTAAACACCATACCCTTAACCCCTATTTTAAGAAAGTAAAATTCAATATCATGCTAGCTTACCACGATAATTGTGCCTTTATTAGGAACTGGCAGGTTGCCAAACAAGACCTTCAGGAAACTGCTTAACATCGTCAATATATACGGGATGCAGATAGCAACTAATAACAGCAGGTATCTAGCACTCTTAAAAACAGGTTCACCCTAAAAAAACAAAAAAAAACATATAGCACTCTCTAAACATATGTTCTCCCTAGAACAACACAAAAAAATATATAGCACTGTTAAAAATAGGTTCATTCTAAAATAACAAAAACATATATATAGCTTCATCTTAAAATAACAAACAGTATATAGCACTGTTAAAAATAGCTTCATCTTAACATGCCAAAAAATACTTAGCACTATTAAAATAGCTTCATCCTAAAAATAACCCAAAAAATTCTACTACTGTTAAAAACAGCTTCATCCTAAAATAGCAAAAAATACATGGCAGTGCTAAAAATAGCTTCATCCTAAAAATAACAAAAAATATCAAGCAGCTAAAATTGCTTCATCCTATAAACTAAAAATAACGTATCCTAAAATAACATATTCATCCTAAATAACATAAAATACCTAGTGCTGTTAAAATTAGCTTCACCTTAAAATGACAAAAATACTTTGCACTATTAAAAATAGCTTCATCCTAAAAATAAACAAAAATAGTTACCACATTAAAAATAGCTTCAACCTAAATATTAAAAAAAAATTCAAGCACTGTTAAAAATAGCTTCATTCAAAATTAAAAAAAAAATATCAAGCAGTAAAAATTCCTTCCTATATATATGTTACAGTACAAATTGGAATCCAGTAGGATCCAGAATCCTACTAGTACAAATTGGAATTCTGATTTGTACTGGATTTAAACCAGTATAAATCAGAATTCCAATATCTACTAGGACAAATCAGGATATCCAGATTTGTACTAGGAGGATCCTGGATCCTACTAAGCTTTCAGTAGGATTCAGAATATTACTGAATTTAAAGCTTAGTACGATTCTGGATATTACTGAATTGAAAAACATAAAAATATGTGAAATTTGAGAAATATTAAATAAGTCTTGTGCGATAATTTAATTACAAATAGTGAAAAAAATACATTTTAATACAATTTTGGATTAAGTTTCCTATTTATTACAACATTTGGTCAAAGTTTGTTTGTGGCATTTGCTTGAGCAAGGTATCTTAGATTTGCGGCATGAACATCGCATTGTATTACATTTTCCAGCACAGTTACATGTGGATACCAGATTAGCAGTTTCATTCACTGTCCGGTTTTTCTGGCAAGCTGGAATGTGAGAAATTTCCAATAGTAAATTAGGGTCAATAGAAATTAATCCTGGGAAGCAAACTGTTCTTAAGTCAACTAGGTCTTCATCTGAATAATAGGTTTTCAGTATTCCATCTTTTGAAAATATTTTGTAAACAGATTTCGAATCGGTTACTTTTTTTACTTCAAGAACTTTACATGGCAATATGTTTGAGTCAGTATTAGTTCTGTCTACTTTGTGAATTCTTATACCGACAGTGTCACCAATAGAATATGTTTTTCTGATAAATGATGGTTCTGATTCATGTCGAACACATCTCCGTTTAGCTTCTCGCATATAGTTTAAATAAAATAAAGTATTAATTAAAGATCAGTGATCATTGATCATACAAGTATATTTATTTATCTTTTACTGATTTTATCTAAGGGACAGAGAACAGAAGATTTGTATTAAAAAAGTGTTCATATTTATTTTTTCATGTTTCACCTTTTTTCAATTTTTTATTTCAGTAGGATCCTGGATCCTCCAAGTACAAATCTGGATATCCTGATTTGTCCTAGTAGATATTGGAATTCTGATTTATACTGGTTTAAATCCAGTACAAATCAGAATTCCAATTTCTACTAGTAGAAATCAGAATTCCAATTTATACAAGTAGGATTCTGGATCCTACTGGATTCCAATTTGTACTGTAACATATATATGTTAACATATATATACGTCTGAAACATATATATATCATCAAAATTTAATTTTCATGAATCATCACCATCTGTTAAGAAATGTACCGACAAGAGATGTATGACATGTCCGAGTTTAATAGAAGGAACCTCGTTTACATTTAAGAATGGACAGACTTTTACAGTTATGCAAGATATATCATGCAAAACTAAGAATCTTGTATACACAATTATTTGCTCTAATAGTGGAGAATTCTATGTAGGTGAAACCAAAACTGAATTGCGGACTCGAATGACTGTTCATAGACGACAAACAAGGCACCAGGACCTTACTATAATAAGAGCTAATGAACATTTCCATGATTGTTCTGGAGGACATTTCAAAATATTATATATACACTTATAAACATTGTACCTGAAGATCAGCAACAGCAGTGAAAACGTTAGTACAAGAATGTTGTGAAAAATGTTTTGACCAGGCCTGTCTATGATGAATACATCATTAGTTGTCTATGTTTCTGTGTTGACAAGACCTGTCCATGTTGAATACATCATTAGTTGTCTATGTTTCTGTGTTGACAAGGCCTGTCCATGTTGAATACATCAGCTGCAGCTACATGGCAATTTGTAGTTTAACATACATTATGGGTTTTTCTGTGAGATTTTTTCTGCCAGTTTATTCCGTTTAGGAATATTATGAGAGAGAAAAATCACATCAAAATCTGTTGCTCAGAAATTTGAGTTGAAATGATCTTTTCTATCAACTTTAGATGTCAAATTAAAAACCAGGTGAGCGATTACAGGCTCCTGGGAGCCTCTAGTTTAGTCTGTGGTGCATTTCAAAAGCCAAGAAGTAGGCAAAAACTGCAGGATGGTATAGAAAATAAAAACCTTCATCTGTATAGTCATTTAGTTCATATTCAAATTTGATGGGATCTGGAACACAGCGTACATCATCTCCTATAAAGATGACATCATTACAGATGGGACCAGGGATCGGGTCATTATGTACATTACAGATGGGACCAGTGATCGGGTCATTATGTACATTACAGATGGGACCAGGGATCGTGTCATTTTGTACATTACAGATGGGACCAGAGATCGGGTCATTATGTACATCACAGATGGGACCAGGGATCGGGTCATTATGTACATTATCAGGAATGTCATTCACTTGAGAAATGTCTCCATCGGAAATGTTCACACCTTTTCTTGGAGAACAAAGCCCTTCATATATAAGTAATGTATTTTTCTCCAATAGTTCATTCATTACTTCTACAATTTGATCTAAATCATTCTGTACGAGTAAAAACATTATATAACACAGATGACCAGACATGCTATCCAACATACATCCAAGTTCAAATGCACATTTTGCAGCTTCAAGCCTTACAATTTTTTCATTTGGATTAGAAGAATCGATGACATCCGACTTAAATATACCTCCCTCAAAATAAATTGGACTTGGGTCTGCTATATTCATATAGTCTAAATGGTAAAGCATCGATAATCTAATGACGGCAAACATTTTCGTGGCAAGAACTATTTCAAAATTTGAAACATTGAATAATATCTAGTAATTCGGTTAATTTTGTTCCATTTATAGGATTTCTGACGATGGATATTATAGTACTAAATATAGCAGAATATTTACGACAATGTTCGTCATTTTTAATTTGATCTGTGTCGTCCTCAAACAGTTCTAACAAACTGGGTGCATTTTCATCCTGTTTCATTAAATATTCTGCAACTTTAATTCTTTCTTCATTATCTTCTTGGAATGGTAATTGACATTCTAGTAAACTGGAAATAAAATGGTTCGTCAAGCTATCAATTTTGTCAACAATGGTCCTGCGGAGATCTAACGTTGCAAATTTATTGTGAAATAACTTGTGATTATTAGGGATGTAATGCTTGAGAACCTTCTGAGAAATGGCATCTTTCAGTTTTTCAAGACTCAATAACACTAGACTGATTAAATTTGATGGTTTCCATTCCATTTGACTTTCTTCTGATAGCCAGAAATAATTGTTTTTATATGATATGTGCTTAGTTCTTCTGGTGCCAGTGGTTCAAAGTTACATTTAGTGATGCATTTGAGTATGAAAAAACAATGAAACTGAGTTTCATTAAAACTCCAAACAAGCTTCCATTCAATGCTGATAAATGACAATCTCGACTCCAAAGAATATTGTCCAGACTCGTTATTTCCTACTGGAACAACATAAATTGGCAGGATTCTTACTTGACTTAAAATACTTTTTGAATGCCAGCCATTCATACGCTGTCTAGTAACCCACTCCTGAGCTTCAACTGGCCACTCGGTACATGGGATGCCTTCTGTAATATCAAGATCAATTGTCTTTTGGCTGTTATTATCAAATTGAAGTTCCACATGGTCCATGTTCCACAAAATTAGATGTAGATCCATACGATGATTTCCATTTTGAAGAATCAGGAATAATTTTCAAATTTCTGTATTTCTCACTTGAGAGATAGAGGCTCCCTTCGACCTTTTCCAAGAATGTCATGATATCATCCAGATCTGGTTGATCAAGATTTGATTTCAGTACAAGTTTGACATAACATGGTTGATCTTTGTCCGTTTCAATCTGAAAGTGATATTTACTTCGGTCGTTAATATCAACTTCTTCAAAGACAGTCATGTTTTCGACAACAAACATCTGATCAACATGACTTCCTGATAAAATTGAGCCATCAACTGCACTTCCTGTAGAAACAACATGCATATCGGAGAGATGTTTTGTCATCATTTCATAGATTGGTATCCTTGCTTTTGCTATTTCCTTTTGGTTAAAAAATCCATCATGCTTAAGCAAAGGTGTGTAGAATTCAGACAATAGTACAAATGTTTCTTCTGTTGTACTGGTACTCATTGTAAAATGGAAGATAAATTAAAGTAAAGTGAATGACACAAACAGAAAGGGTTCACAAAGCAATCCTAATACTTGTGCATGAGATGACCAATATGAATATGCATAAAAATAGATAGAGATTATTTAACCTAATCTGAAAATTTGTGAATTCGAATCCCACTCATGGCGAGGTGTACTAGATACAACATTATGTTATAAAGTTTGTCAGTGACTTGCAGCAGGTCGGTGGTTTTCTCAGGTATCCTCCACCAATAAAACTGACCGCCACGAAATAACTGAAATATTGTCGAAAGTGGCATTAAATATAATAATAATCTTTATTGCAAATAAAACCCTTGCGGGTAAAGCAATACAATACAATACAACATTACAAAACATATATTCATGAACAACATAAAGAAATGTCATATATTCATAGTTAAAGTTATACATTGACCAATGTGAACCTCATTTTCGCAATTCTAACGATTGCTTTATATAGTCAACAACACTGGGCAAAAATTCTTGATCAGGAATTAATATAATTCTTACTTAGGAAAAAAAAGTCCAGTTGGTCGAAATTAGCATGATACTTTTTAATATTATTTATTAAAACATTTCTAAGATTATTATTTATTTGGCATTGTAGAAAAAAATGAATCTCATCATTAACTTACCATTTTTCATACTTTTATATTAAGTAATTTTAATTTTTGCCCTTTGGCATGGCATTTTTGTCCTGAAAAAAAATCCAAAAAACTTGAAAGAATTCAAGAGCGAGCTCTGTGATTTGTATATGATGATTATTCATCTTCCTCTGAAACTTTGCTTGAAAATGCAAATGTTCCCATCCTACAAGTGAGACGTATCAGGACAATGGCACTTGAGACTTGCACAATTCTACACAATTTGGCTCCTGTATGTTTACAAAATTTACTCCATACTAAAATTTCAAAATATTACTTTAGATACAGAAATATCTTGGATGTACCATAAGTAAGGCCCACTACAAAGTCGAGAGATTCTGAACAGACCAGTTTTTGCGCTAAATATTCTGAAAAGAGTCTGAAAATTCTGAAAATTACTAAAAATTCTGAACAGATTGTGAACAGATTCTGAACATTACTGAAAATTCTGAACAAATTCTGAAAATTCTGAACAGATTCTGAACATTACTGAAAATTCTGAACAGATTCTGAACATTGCTGAAAATTCTGAACAGATTCTGAAAATTGCTGAAAATTCTGAACAGATTCTTAACAGATTCTGAACATTACTGAAAATTCTGAACAGATTCTGAACATTACTGAAAATTCTGAACAGATTCTGAACATGGATTGAAGCAACAAATACCAATTTTATAGTCTTTGATTTGACCCCCACCGGGCCTCGAACCCACGATCTTATGCCACCGATGCGATTCGGTAGTTGGATTTTCTGAACAAGAAAATAAAGCTATGAATAAGTTAATGAGGTTTTTATACAGCAGATTAACAATAATATTCATAAATATCAATTATATCATATAAGGAAACACACAACATAGCAATTGCATAATATAAATTATATAAAGCAATATATATATATACGTCTGAAAATTAAACCAAACAGTGTTAGAATTAGATATTAGAGCTGTCCAATTTTTGTTCTTCCCTCGACGGGATTTGAACCCACACCATGGATACACTGCAGCACCATTCGCTTGGCCAGCGTCCTAGACCACTCGACCACATCCACTCCCTAATATATATATTGATCAATTATGAACTTTTTTTTTTATAACATATTGACAGAGTAAAAAGTCCTTAATTTTTATATTACATACATGTATGTAATTTAATACTTGCCTGATTTAAAATAAAATATTAACACATCATTATTTTATTGTTTAAGAACACAATAAAACTAGAAAATTGTTTACTACAGGTGGAGTGTAAACGCGGTCCGGAACAGAAAATATCCGGATCTAGATTTAGTAACATAGCCCCTATATTGACTGTCAATATACTTAAAAATAGAAACATAGCGTCAATATTAAGCTCGCTTCGTTAAGCGAGCTATTTATGACTGAAACATGTTAAAATTAAATCAATAAAGGAATAATGACGAATACCATTTACTTTGACTAAAACAGAAATCCTTATCATCCATACACTATGCCTATGAAAAAGTTTCAACACATCCGGGTTATCCATACCACTATGCCTATGAAAAAGGTTCAACACATCCGGGACATTCCGGGTCACTGCTTTTCGCGACACCCTCGGGAACTTATGAAAGATGCGGTGTATGAAAGGTATGGAAGAGCGAAATACCGGTATTTCGCTGTTGCCTATATTGTTTGCTTGTGAAATAAACATTAAATTTAATTCAACGTTTTTCTTCTTTGACGAAAATATACAAATTATTTGTTTGAAATGAATATTTAAAGAATTATGTCTGTAAATTGAAACCGATAATTATCGAATCCTACACGGAAAGTAACGAGTCGCTAAAAATAACACGATTGCGCAACCCGATCGTCTGCTCTGGATTATTGCTAAAACAAACGCAAGCTTATATTTATATTCGCTTAATCGCATCAGGTATTGATAAAATACACAATTGCCCAAAATGTCTCAAAGAAAAACACTTTCAAAAGTTCCGTTGACCCCCCAATTTACAACAAATGGTCCAAAGTCCAATCGGAATAAAATCCAGGTCTTAAGCGACCCTACTGTTTGGATTATTTCATGGCGTCTCTATGATCTCCCCTGGCGATACCACTTCATTTTTAACCTTTTCGAAGTTCTATTCAACTATATAATTTTATTCTACATTTACACATGGATCCTGGTGTTAAAATCTACACTATTGGTGAGTTTAGATGTTGGAAAGTCGAGAATCTTGACGATGAGAGGTCTGACGAAAACAAGGACGAAGATGGATGGGTACCGGGTCGTTTCGCCCCACTTAATCGCTATTATATAAAAATAGATGAGATCTTTTTCGACGATTTTTTGGTAATTATTTATTTATTAGTTGTATACAAAAAATAATAATAACAACTGATAGGTGTCATGTCAACAACTAATTTGAAGCCATGCAGAACAAACAATAGTCAATACATAGGATATAGATACAAATAAATTTATTACTGTACTGTATTGTTCAAAGAAATTTTACAAATTTAAGCAGGTGTCAAACAATTTACTTTATAATGATTTTATTGTCAATATATATATACAATTGGATTGGGAACAAGTTTTTACAACTTGCTAGTCCCTCTCCATACAAATACAGTAATAGCATAAACAAAACAAATCAAATGACAGCAAATGTACAGGCTATATCAATAATTAGTAAATTAAGCAAAATCATGTCAAACTAAGCATACATATTAAATATTGTTTTAATATTTAACAGAAAAAAAGAGGGGGGTGGTAAAACAAATAAATTGTGTTGAGATAATTAATTATTAAATCTACAAGTTTGTCGAATAAATTTTTGCACTGATTTGAACAATAAAGTATTGAATTCTTCACTAATTTCATTATATCCAAAGAGTATATATATTCTATAGAGATGGGAACAATGTTAGTTAAACAGAGAAGTTCTAACGTGTTGATAAAGTGGACATTCAAGAAAAAAATTAATAGCATCCTCAAATAAATGACCACATACACAACGTGGATCATTCTTCAAATTTACTCTATATAAATCGGCATTAAAGCCACTACATCTATGTCTTAGCTTAGTATGTATTATGATAGTTTTCCTATCGCTAATATTGTAAAATGAAGCCACCGGAATTTGGACAGCCTGAATTGTCAAACAATGAAAGTGAAGCCATACATAATATTAAACACGTCAAGAAAGCATGTTAATTATGAGGAAGACAAAAATAAAGTACCCATGAACAAGTCTTACAACATTCAAAATACGAATACAGTGCTCTCTCGGTCTATCGCCAAAATTCTCATCTGTCCCGATTTTCCCCATTAAAAATACCCCGTTATACTGCCAACCTCAGCTACCGCCATCCGCCACAGGTTTTCAGACACAAAAGTCGTAAAACCAATTTAAATTCCCCCGATAGTACCGCCCACAACTACCTTTTGACAGCTGTGTATTGATCGATAATTATGGAATGTCAAAACTGGTCATCGGACACGGTCATTGATCTCATAGTTGAGGGTCGGAACAGGTGATCAGTTGTTTTGATTAGAATAATTACCTATATTTACTTTTCTAGTGATTACATTTGTACTTTTAATCCCGAGTAAAATCTGTAATTTAATTAGTTGTCATAAAAATGTCGTGCTTGAAGAGAAAGCGTAAATAATTAGACGACAAACAAAAACGTGCAATTATAAGTTATGCAAAGGAAAATCCAAAATTAACATAGCAACAAAATTGCCGATAATTTGACAATTAAATGGGATCTTCCAATAACCCCACAAATGAAGATGAACTGTTGCTGTCACGTGTTTATAATGACCTTGGTGTACCGAGCTACAAATAACGGTTCAAGAATTTGTCAACATTGACAAAGATCTGCAAACTGTACAGGACATTTCTGATGTGAATATAATTATTCTAATTTATTTATTTATTTATTTATTAAACATGTATTATTTATACTTATGTATTTGTACAAGTGCAAAATGCATGTCAGTCGAGTTGAAAGTTTATCTTTTCATATGATCACATAACTTCCGGTTTTCAATGTCCCTCAGTTTATCGCCTTACTACCGACTGCACAGAAGGTGGCGGTTTAACAAGGGAGCACTGTATTTGCAATGGTATTTTCCATATTTCATTTTTTAAAGCACTATTAATAAATGAAGGCAAAACGACCCGGGGCAAACAGGAATAGGGGAAAAACGACCTGGATTCAAGGGGAGCTTGCGCCAACGGCCTTCAGGCTTGTGTTGTGGACAGGTAGGTTAAACTTGCCTTTGGTGCCATCACAAGATTATGTTTTACAAGATAACAAGAGTTGCACAGGTAGCACCACCTCTGTGTAAACTATGAAATGAATACTGATCAGTGTCTAGATGACATTGAGCTAGAACATTCTTAATCATTTTATCAATATCTGATTTTGAAAAGGCACAAATATCTTTCTTTGTAGATGGCAAGCCAAAAGCTGGTTCTTGTGGTAAAGCAGGAATCAATTTTACCATTCTAGAGTATGCTAATACTGGACATAAAACACAATCTTCAATCCGTTTGAGTGGAATCTGATGAATTTTATTGTGTTTTTGTCTCGTTTTAGACCACTGAATATTAATTATCAATCCTTCAGGTGTGAATTGAAAATCTCCTCTTGTCAATTGTTCCTTCGGATTAAAAGTATTCCTTGAATTATTGGCAAATTGCGATTTCCTGAGCATTCCGTAAAATTCTATTAGAAGTAAAGCCCAGAAAACAGTGTTCTGAATACTAGACAAGTCCAAAACTTTGTAAATGCTGTATAGGTGTGCCGGTTCAAGAGGTAGTCGTATCTTCGGAATATATGTATTTAGTTTTTCCATACCTGATAATGTCATCTTTAGTGTTGGTGAATAAAATTCTTCGACATGAAATTTTAACAGTACTGTCCATGTTTTGATACCTGACAAGTAGTTTCTAACTGAGCCATTGCTCTTGAAATGTTCCGCTAAAAAACATGCATATCCACAAAGTGTCCCTTGGTCGATTGGAAAGGCCAATCTGTTAAAATGTTCACAAAATAAGAGATATGTATTAAGCTGTGTCTTCAAATTCTTAAAAGTTCCTGGTCTAAATGCAGCTTTTAATACATTTCTGGTTTTCCTATACAATGCAGTCCATTCATTTAATCCATTTTCTGAAATTAGATAGAATTGTCCACATCAAACATACAACTTGCAATCTGAACTTCCTCAATAAAGCAATCATCTAATAAACTTGTAATTTTTTCATAAGGAGATCTGATTTCGGTCCAGCGTGACAATAAGTCGGCCACTCTGTTGTCTATTCCTTGAATGTGAATCGCTTTAATTTGAATGTTGAAGTATGACCATAAGAGCCAAATGTTTCTCGCAATAAAGGTAATAACAAAATTACCGAACTCCGAACAATCTTACAAAGGGAAAGTCAAAACTAATAATTATATAAACAGACAAAATCAGTCAACAACCGGAAAACTGTGAAAACCGTAATGACCCTGACTTGGTACAGGCATTTCTAAAGAAATGGTGGGTTGAATCAGATTTTAAGGCGCCAAACCTCCCGCTCTCATTACGGTTCAAAGCTTCCGGCTGTCACTGTAACAGTATTTAAATACAGGAACAAAATAGGTAAAATAGTTGTCAAAGCAGTACCATATTCGGTGACGTAAATGTCAAAAATATTTTTACGTCACACATTGACAAAAAAAATCTTGACATTTTTGACTTCTTTATCTTTATACATTTTCACTATATGAAAATGCATCGCTTATAATTTTTTCTGCAGAGACGGAATATATTTCGACAAGATATTGGTATCGGAATATAAACTTTTTTAGAGATCGAATAAGGCCGTGTTTACATAAAAATAACACGATTGCGCAACCCGATCGTCTGCTCTGGATTATTCCTAGAGCAAACTCAAACTTATAATTTATATTTATATTCGCTTAATTGCATCAGGTATTGATAAAATACACAATTGCCCAAAATGTCTCAAAGAAAAACACTTTCAAAACCTTATGCATATGTCAGAAACCCAGTATGGATAGAAACTGCTGTTTGATTGTTTTTTTTTGTGTATATATGTCATACAGTGATACATAGAAAGTTGCAAAATGTTGTGTACATGAAAAAAAAAGGAGGGATGGGCAATCAGAAGCACCATAGGGCCCTGTCCACAAGTACCTGTGATCTTGAAGAGTGTCTCAGACCCTATGCTATGTGCTACTGGTGGTCACTAGTAAACCAAATTTCTATTTTCAGGCAAAGTTGGTAAATAATTATATGTACATAAGGGACCGACCATTTAACTTGAAGGGAGGGGGTTATGGTTTTTCGTTTCGTTCAGAATTTTTTTTCGGACAACACAAGAGTTAGAATATTTTTTTTTGTCGCGCAAAACGCAAATTTTTTTTCCAGAATTTAACATTAGGTTATATGACAAAAACTCTGAATCAAATTATTTTTTTTCCTCCACCAAAATCAGAATATTTTTTTCACCAACATTGGGAATCAGAATATTTTTTTAGAAAAAAACCATAACCACCCCCTTCAAGTTAAATGGTCGTTCCCTAAGCATAAAGTTTTGCATATGTTTGCTCATCCAAGACCAAGGATATCTAATTAGTGATTAGCTTCGCGAGCTTTCCAGGCAGTGCCTGTTTCATATTATTTAAATATAGGAACAAGTGTAAGACATAATTTTTTCCGGTTGAAATTTTATCCGGTGGAAAGAATTTAATAAAGGACGAAGTCCTTCTAACGGTAAGCTGTCCGATTTTTCCTTCTATATTGATAGCTAAAAATCTGCTCACCGGAAGTTTAAAAAATAGATCAATTGATAATTTAGAAACGCAAAAGAAATCTATTTCAATGAAAAATTCCAAATTCTTTGATTATTTACTCTATGCAAAATCAAGATAAACTTTTGATAAAATTATAATAAAAAAATCTCTTTCTACGAAGCTCCCGATGGAATAGACTGACTCAATCTGTCTCAATCTAGCCGAGGTACGAGCCAGGGGACAGAACTCGTCAGTTTACCGCTGGAAGAGCGGCGTAGGTAAAATGAACGCCATAACAAATCGGCTACACAATTCATTCAACATAAAAGATAATAGCCTCACCGGACGCAATTACGAACGAAATAAAAAATATGTCCCTAATTGTTCCTTCAAAACATGAATTAAAAAAATGCTTTTATAAATAGATACCCCGCTAAATTACTCGTGTTTTGGGATAAAATTATTCATGCGCAGTTGTTGAATGTTGCAGACGACGGGTTTTCATATTTGTAAACAGAAAACGATCGACAATTGCACATGGAATCTATCGCTAAAATTCATTGAGGTTCGCATATTTTGTTATCTTATGCCTGTAATTGGAAAGAATATGATCTCCTGGTTCTATGCATAGGTAGAACACATTGAAATTAAAACAAAAACAGTCAATATAATACAATTTCCTTACCTTGATCTATCCCAAAATGTCAAAATCCGTGATGTACCTTATTCATTGAAGAGTCCAAGAATTTCCGAATGCAAACTGGCACACATTTATGGTATGAATATTTAAATGAAAGGTTTTTATGTCATGTGTATTATATACAAATAGATATGTGAACGTAAATGAATGAATGCTCATTCAATTTTAACAGTTGTCATTAAATAATTTACACTAGAAAGGTTATTATGATGTCGTTCGAAATTGTGTCCGGATCTAGGTCACAGAATGACTAGAACGGGGTCATGAAAATCTGTTCCAAGTTAAAACCCGTAACAATGCATTGAATAATATATGGGCTATGATTCAAAAGGAATATTGATGTTTAATCTGGAATATGAACATGCAATCAGCTTCATCAATTTGGTTAAATTTATAAATTATTATCAAATGCCACGGTCAATATCATCGAAATTGTTCGTAATTGCGTCCGGTGGCGGTGAGGCTAACGTGTACGGATCATCGTATTATTGAAATTTTAGGACTTCGTCCTTCAAACAGGTTGCCTGTCTCATATTATAAAATTTTACACACCCTACAACCGGCTATCTGGACAACAGATGCTATCGGGAACTCAGATCATATCTACGTCACACGGAATGACAGGTTGGAATTTCTTTGACGTTTTTCTTCCATTTTATCTACTTTTTGGATTTTAAATTTATGTCTGATTTGTTGCACTACAAATGAGAAATTTGCATACCAAATATGACAGTATAGGTTTTAATATTTAGTAAGTTTTCAATCAATGAAGATAGAATTCAAACAGAGAATTCTTCAGAACATTAACGTTTTCTCTAAAATTTCAAAAGAAAGCACAAGTTTCTATCATATACATGAAAAATATAGTGTTTCTTCTACCTTCCTGTACAACGGGAACTCGAAGTGTTATGTAGTAAGAATATTATACGCAATTTCATTCCAATGGTCAAAATGTTTTGGCTATCGGGGACAGCAGATTATTTTGAAACTGACTATCACTGACAGCAGATGTTGGCAATCGGGAACAACAGTGACATGAATTCTTATTTCTGGTTTATCCTGTAATAAGTTGAGCCATTAGTGTTTAGAATAATTCAAATATTGAAATGCATGGCTAATGGCTGCCTTTAAATTGGACATTTTTTGGGACAAGCATTTTCGGGTATATTTTTTTGTTTTTTGAAGTGCATCGAAAAAGAATTACAAAAAACGTATTTCTAAAATGTTTTCATATTTTTTTCTGTTGTGTGAATTATTTTTTTATGATCGTATAATTTTTACCATATGGTTTTAGATTTTTAAAAATCTTAATGACGTTTGACGTCAAAAATGAGACTATTGGACATTTGTATGGGACAAGCATTTAACGTTGTAAATTTTTCTTTTTACAGTCAATTCCAAAGAAATTTCAACTATGCAATGTAGATCAAAAACGTATTGTGAGAATGATTTTCTTTTGTTTGTACGTGGACAATTCAACATGCAATGTCGGATTTCATTCTACCATGCGAAGACATTGAATGACGTTTCTGGTTGAAAAATGTAACATTGGACATTTCTGTATAACGGATATTTTTTTATGCAGTTTTCCTATTTCTTGTGAAAATCAAAAGTCATTGTAATATTATGATATATGACAAAAAAGACGTATTTCAGTCATTTTATTTATTTTTTCATTATCAGATACGGTATTTTTCATACGCGTGAATTTCGATACTTGACGTTAAGACCACAGGCGCATGGGGCATGGATTTCGTTTCCTCCTCCCCCCTTTTCTCTACTACCCCCCTTTTTTCAAAATTTTCATATAAATCATTCCTTTTTCAAAATTTTCATAATCATTCGTTTTTTCTTCATTTGACAATATCAGTAGACGTCATACATCATGAATAATACATGTATTCTGTGTCCACATTTTTTCGACTGATACAGTATAAGAGAGAAGGTATGCAACTCCATTTTCATATTTCGCGCCATATCGCTCACCTTGGTTGGGAAACCCCAGTGTTTTTTTACACTTTTTACCTTGTCTACATATGCCACTGTCGTATCAAACTGTTTCTAAGACACTTACCTAATTGCCCATGTTCGAATTTCAGTCTGTACGTCGATCTTTTCCAAGAAATCTCGCCGAGAATAGCGAGGCAGCTTCGTTTCTAGATCAAGCTACATCATTTGAGACGGAAGTGCAAGAACGGGAACCCTGGGATTTTTACGAAATATTCGGAGCGCATCTGGGTTTTTCATTGCAGGTAATCCACCTGCAATGAAAAACCCAGATGCGCTCCGAATATTTTTCCCATAATGTTTTGGCGGGAAATATAAACCGCTGAAAAAACATAACAGCAGACGGATTATTTCGTAAAAATGGCACAACGACCATCTGAATATGGAAACATTGAAATAATTTGATGGTAGATAACTGTTCAAAAAGAAATTCAAACTGAGAAATAGATGATTGAATGGTTTTAACTGAAGTCAAAATTTCAATGAAAAAGAAATATTCAGCTTGCCTCTACTTCAAATTATTAAAATCATACCCAAACAAATACATATACAACTAAAAAAAAAAAATAAAAAAAAAAATAAAAAAAAACAAAGGAAGAAGAAGCTGAGAACAGCAATTGAATGGGACTATGGCATTTTACCCCCTTCCTCAATAAAAGGGCTCCCAACTGACAAAAATGTGTAAGGGAGCCGGAAAGACCATTTAACTAAGGGGGCTATTTCTTTTTCATTTCATGTCACTGATTTTATAAAACAATAATCTGTCTTACAGGGGTAAAAAATAAATAACTTGTGTAACTCCACTTTTCAGCAGTGACAGAAATCAGTGTTGAAATCCAGAAAAAAAATCCTATTTTACCGTATAAGTGGTTATTTTGGTGGGTATTTAATTTTCACTTTCTTCGCGATGATGTTAAATGCGCGAAAAAAGTTCACGAATTATTATTTCACGTTCAAATAGTTAAACAAGTTATTTATTTTTTACCCCTGAAAAAGAAATAGCCTCCTTAGTTAAATGGTCCCTTCGGCTCCCTTACACATTTGTATCAGTTGGGAGCCCTTTTATTGAGTAAGAGGGTAAAATGCCATAGTCTCATTCAATAGCTGTTCTCTGCTTCTTCTTCCTTTGTTTTTTTTTTATTTTTTTTTTTTTTTTTTTTTTTAGTTGTATATGTATTTGTTTGGGTATGATTTTAATAATTTGAAGTAGAGGCAAGCTGAATATTTCTTTTTCATTGAAATTTTGACTTCAGTTAAAACCATTCAATCATCTATTTCTCAGTTTGAATTTCTTTTTGAACAGTTATCTACCATCAAATTATTTCAATGTTTCCATATTCAGATGGTCGTTGTGCCATTTTTACGAAATAATCCGTCTGCTGTTATGTTTTTTCAGCGGTTTATATTTCCCGCCAAAACATTATGGGAAAAATATTCGGAGCGCATCTGGGTTTTTCATTGCAGGTGGATTACCTGCAATGAAAAACCCAGATGCGCTCCGAATATTTCGTAAAAATCCCAGGGTTCCCGTTCTTGCACTTCCGTCTCAAATGATGTAGCTTGATCTAGAAACGAAGCTGCCTCGCTATTCTCGGCGAGATTTCTTGGAAAAGATCGACGTACAGACTGAAATTCGAACATGGGCAATTAGGTAAGTGTCTTAGAAACAGTTTGATACGACAGTGGCATATGTAGACAAGGTAAAAAGTGTAAAAAACACTGGGGTTTCCCAACCAAGGTGAGCGATATGGCGCGAAATATGAAAATGGAGTTGCATACCTTCTCTCTTATACTGTATCAGTCGAAAAAATGTGGACACAGAATACATGTATTATTCATGATGTATGACGTCTACTGATATTGTCAAATGAAGAAAAAACGAATGATTATGAAAATTTTGAAAAAGGAATGATTTATATGAAAATTTTGAAAAAAGGGGGGTAGTAGAGAAAAGGGGGGAGGAGGAAACGAAATCCATGCCCCATGCGCCTGTGGTTAAGACGGATTAAATTCACACATTGGACAATTTTAACTGACGTCTTTAAAATGCTCTAATAAAATAAATACTTGACCATTTTTTAAATAGTTGTGCTGAATAATTTGTCATCACAAAAGGATTATTACATAATATTTTGGTTACTTACTGAAAACTTTTTGATCACTTATTTGTCATCTGTTTCCACTTTGTCACTCATAGTACATCAATTGTGACATAATTTTACATTGTAGATTTTGTATCGGACATGGCGTAGTTGGCGTCCAAATCTAAAATGACGTCGACCCTTCTATTATGCCGTTATATAGGAGTAAAGGTTGTTAAATGTTACGCGTGACAGGCACATGAAATACGTGTATGACTGTTTAATATTCATAAATCTTAATTATGCTTTATTTAATTAGAAGACAATTTTATTAAACTTAATCTGCTATATTCAACGAATATCATGATATATAAATTGTAGATATTTACAGGCAGGGGTACTGTATATTTTTATTATGATTACAAATTATTCTGAATTTCGTTAAAAACGCAACACCTTGCGTGACGTCTTTGCAGACCAGAATTTTTGTCTAATATACTTTATACAGGAAAATTTTATTGGCAAAATTCTTTTTTTCAATAAGGCAATGTTGCGGGCCATATTATTTTTTTCAAGATGCTACCAGGTCAGATTATATTTTTCGGTAAAAATCAGGGCAAGAAAATTGTTTTAAAAAAAAAATCCCAGCCCCTCCCCCCCCCCCCCCCCCCTCGAAAATCAAAGGGTCTGTGCCTTAAGTATCAATCAACAATACCTAAATTAAATTGCAAATTCCTTGCTCCCTCCAATAATTTTTGTCTCACCTCGCGTAACGGCGGCGGTGTAAACTTTACATGATTAAATCCAAAATGTAGAAGTCCTATACCATCCGAAATTGGTACTGAGATTCCTCGTGATGTAAGGAATCTGCTAGCACCATGACATTTGACTTTGACCCCATATTTACCCTTTAGTTTAATACAGAACAATCCGCCCAGTGAGTATAAAGATTAAAGTCAGCCTTCCGTTAGGTATAGAAGAAAAACAACAGGTTTTAAGATAATTATACTACTTTTGACAATTTTTGACGGAATAATGGGTTGTCGGAGAAATGGGCTGTCGGAATAATGTGCCGTCGGAGCAATGGGCTGTCGGAATAATGTGCCGTCGGAGCAATGGGCTGTCGGAATTACGACCTGACCCCTACAAAACATACAAACCCCACTAAAACCGGGGATGAACTTAGGTGCTCCGGAAGTGTTCTTCATTCCCAATCGTAAAAGTTACGACTTACGACAAATAACAAGACATCTCCTATAATAGAGGTAAAAAGGATACACATCATAAAATATATGTAGATCTACATATAGGGCCTACTGCACCTGAGGTATATTCATATTGGGTAACTTTTAAGGCTACATTTATAAGCATATTATCAATCAAAATTACCAATTTTACATATACATGTATCTATTTCCTTAAAAAATTATTGTTTTTGTTTCTTATACATGTATGTTACAAATTTATCTTCTTTTTTTATGTATATCATATATTTGTATGTCGTTCTTATATTTGTTGTCTTCCTATCAATAATATTGCTATATGTTTGTTTGTTTGATGGTGTTTAACACCACTTTCAACAGTATTTCAGTGATATCGTGGCGGTGATATTGCTATAAGAATACTATAACACAAAAAAAATTTGAATAGACACTTTGCACTATATTTAAAAAAGAAACTCCAGTATATTGTGAAAAACCCTCTGTAAATTTGGAAAAACCACTAAACGAAAAATTACAAAGAGGAAAATAATATATGGTAATGCTTCAAGTCCATATGATCTGAGTCAGTGCCGGATTTAGATAAAGAGAGGGCCTAGGCTTCTGCACTTGTGAGGCCCCTTCCAATCCAAAGGTGTAGCATCCATTGAGGCAACCGAGGCAATTGCCTCGGTAAAAAAAGAATAAAACAAAATTAATAATGGAAAAGCACAACCATTAACTGACTTTTGAAACAATGACACCAGCAGAAATTGAGAGAGTATTTGACTGGTACAGTGCCGACCTACCCCAAAATATAACTTTTCAACGGGAATCCACCGCTGGAGTACGTTCCGTCAAGATCTTAAAGACAAGCCATCCTCCCTATTCGTTGCTTTCATTTTAGCCGAATTATTACCCAAACATTCGCGAAATCTTCCACATTCTACTAACCATCCCAATAGGATCCGTACCATGTGAACGATCTTTTTCTGGTTTGAGGCATCTAAAGCAATGGAACAGAACAACAATGGTCGAGTACAGACTAAACGGACTAGCATTATTGCACATTCACAGAGACGTAAGAAGAGTTTGAAGATACCAAAGGGTTAATCAGGATCCGTATATCGAAGAAGAACAGACAACACAATGCCGATGGCCAAAAGAAAATTATCAAAAGGACAAACAACGATCTACAAAACATACATATGAAACCAAAGATCGAGTAACACGAACCCAAATAAAAACCGGGGGTGAACTCAGGTGCTCCGGAAGGGTAAGCAGTTCCTGCTCCACTAGTGACAGGGTCAAAATACTAGACAAATTCGATACGGGTAATAGAAGAATTGGCTCTCTGCACTTGTAAATTACTTTGCTGACATTCATAGTATTATGTACAGACATCAACATTTCAAATATGGTTTTAAAGTTTGATTAGTATATTTGTTAGATCTTTGCTAGTTAGTGTGACATTTGAAGCTTAATATTTTTGTGTATGTGAAGACAAAGCAAGTAACAGTTTTGTTTTAAAGATTGTTTTCTTTTTCCATTAACTGGTTTTGAGATAATGAATACTCGTCTGTACATCCGTCGTAGTTTCTATTCATTCTTCTATCCATTAGCACTAATCTTGGTCCGTCGGTCGTCAATGTAACCGGCTCTCTCTATCAACTAGCAATCTGTCTGAATGACCTAGACGGTGTCGACCCAATAGTCCGAAGGTCCAATAGCCCGAAGGCCCGATAGTCCGGAAGCCCAATAGTCCGAAGGCCCGATAGTCCGAATGACCTTCCAAAAAATTGTCCAAAGCAATGCATTGTTGAAGTAAAAAAGATACGCCTGTCGATCCATTATAATGAAAACAGAGAGGTTCTATGATATGATACTTCCGTAAAATATAATACATGAAAGAGACATGCAAGTTATATAAAACTAATAAATAATATTTGAATAATAAAAAAAAATCAATGAACACATTAAATGTTTATCATCAAGGATTTATTTTTCCGAATTCATAACCATCAATAAGAAATATATATATATATATGTATTGTGTTTTGCTAAATGTGGAAAACGGAATTCCGCACGGATTATGGAAACGGAATACGGAATGCGGAACGGCTGTCTCATTTTTATATATGTTTTGAACACATATATATGTTTGTATATGTTTTTGACACTCAACGAGCTCTCAAAACTTTTGTGAATATCATATATAATTCTCATCTCTGGATACTTGATTTTTGTTAGTTATTGGATATTTTAGTATTCTCTAGCCGTGAGTTGTCTCTATTTTTTCATATATGTGATTTTGCGTAATTCTATTTTCGATGATAGATCAGTATAAAACTTTGCATTACACAACAGTGAACTCAACTCATTAGACTATTCGTACTACATGTAGATCAGGTTGTGGGTGTCAGATGGCATATAGATCAGGTTGTAGGTGTCAGATGGCATATAGATCAGGTCGTGGGTGTCAGATGGCATATATATCAGGTCGTGGGTGTCAGATGGCATATAGATCAGGTTGTAGGTGTCAGATGGCATATAGATCAGGTTGTGGGTGTCAGATGGCATATAGATCAGGTTGTAGGTGTCAGATGGCATATAGATCAGGTCGTGGGTGTCAGATGGCATATATATCAGGTCGTGGGTGTCAGATGGCATATAGATCAGGTTGTAGGTGTCAGATAGATCAGGTCGTGGGTGTCAGATGGCATATAGATCATGTTGTAGGTGTCAGATGGCATATAGATCAGGTTGTAGGTGTCAGATGACATATATATCAGGTCGTAGGTGTCAGATGGCATATATATCAGGTTGTAGGTGTCAGATGGCATATAGATCAGGTTGTGGGTGTCAGATGGCATATAGATCAGGTTGTAGGTGTCAGATGGCATATAGATCAGGTCGTAGGTGTCAGATGGCATATAGATCAGGTTGTAGGTGTCAGATGGCATATAGATCAGGTCGTGGGTGTCAGATGGCATATAGATCAGGTTGTGGGTGTCAGATGGCATATAGATCAGGTTGTGGGTGTCAGATGGCATATATATCAGGTTGTAGGTATCAGATGGCATATAGATCAGGTCGTGGGTGTCAGATGGCATATAGATCAGGTTGTGGGTGTCAGATGGCATATAGATCAGGTTGTGTGTGTCAGATGGCATATAGATCAGGTTGTGGGTGTCAGATGGCATATAGATCAGGTTGTGGGTGTCAGATGGCATATAGATCAGGTTGTGGGTGTCAGATGGCATATAGATCAGGTTGTGGGTGTCAGATGGCATATAGATCAGGTTGTGGGTGTCAGATGGCATATAGATCAGGTTGTGGGTGTCAGATGGCATATAGATCAGGTCATGGGTGTCAGATGGCATATAGATCAGGTTGTGGGTGTCAGATGGTATATACATCAGGTTGTCGGTGTCAGATGGCATATAGATCAGGTTGTAGGTGTCAGATGACATATAGATCAGGTCGTGGGTGACAGATGGCATATAGATCAGATTGTAGGTGTCAGATGGCATATAGATCAGGTCGTGGGTGTCAGATGGCATATAGATCAGGTTGTAGGTGTCAGATGGCATATACATCAGGTTGTAGGTGTCAGATGGCATATAGATCAGGTTGTGGGTGTCAGATGGCATATAGATCAGGTTGTGGGTGTCAGATGGCATATAGATCAGGTTGTAGGTGTCAGATGGCATATAGATCAGGTTGTAGGTGTCAGATGGGATATAGATCAGGTTGTGGGTGTCAGATGGCATATAGATCAGGTTTTGGGTGTCGGATGGCATATAGATCAGGTTGTGGGTGTCAGATGGCATATAGATCAGGTTGTAGGTGTCATATGGCATATAGATCAGGTTGTAGGTGTCAGATGGCATATAGATCAGGTCGTGGGTGACAGATGGCATATAGATCAGGTTGTAGGTGTCCGATGGCATATAGATCAGGTCGTGGGTGTCAGATGGCATATAGATCAGGTTGTAGGTGTCAGATGGCATATAGATCAGGTTGTAGGTGTCAGATGGCATATAGATCAGGTTGTGGGTGTCAGATGGCATATAGATCAGGTTGTGGGTGTCAGATGGCATATAGATCAGGTTGTAGGTGTCAGATGGCATATAGATCAGGTTGTAGGTGTCAGATGGCATATAGATCAGGTTGTGGGTGTCAGATGGCATATAGATCAGGTTGTGGGTGTCGGATGGCATATAGATCAGGTTGTGGGTGTCAGATGGCATATAGATCAGGTTGTAGGTGTCAGATGGCACATAGATCAGGTTGTAGGTGTCAGATGGCATATAGATCAGGTTGTGGGTGTCAGATGGCATATAGATCAGGTTGTGGGTGTCAGATGGCATATAGATCAGGTTGTAGGTGTCAGATGGCATATAGATCAGGTTGTGGGTGTCAGATGGCATATAGATCAGGTTGTGGGTGTCAGATGGCATATAGATCAGGTTGTAGGTGTCAGATGGCATATAGATCAGGTTGTGGGTGTCAGATGGCATATAGATCAGGTTGTAGGTGTCAGATGGCATATAGATCAGGTCGTGGGTGTCAGATGGCATATATATCAGGTTGTAGGTGTGAGATGGCATATAGATCAGATTGTGGGTGTCAGATGGCATATAGATCAGGTTGTGGGTGTCAGATGGCATATAGATCAGGTTGTGGGTGTCAGATGGCATATAGATCAGGTTGTGGGTGTCAGATGGCATATAGATCAGGCTGTAGATGTCAGATGGCATATAGATCAGGTTGTAGGTGTCAGATGGCATATAGATCAGGTTGTAGGTGTCAGATGGCATATAGATCAGGTCGTGGGTGTCAGATGGCATATAGATCAGGTTGTAGGTGTCCGATGGCATATAGATCAGGTTGTGGGTGTCAGATGGCATATAGATCATGTTGTGGGTGTCAGATGGCATATAGATCAGGTTGTGGGTGTCAGATGGCATATAGATCAGGTTGTAGGTGTCAGATGGCATATAGATCAGGTTGTAGATGTCAGATGGCATATAGATCAGGTTGTAGGTATCAGATGGCATATAGATCAGGTTGTGGGTGTCAGATGGCATATAGGTCAGGTTGTGGGTGTCAGATGGCATATAGATCAGGTTGTAGGTGTCAGATGGCAAATAGATCAGGTTGTAGGTGTCAGATGGCATATAGATCAGGTTGTGGGTGTCAGATGGCATATACATGTACATACCCAAGTGAACGCACGTCAGAAAAATCCAAGTTGAACTTTGGACCCAAAATCATTTAAGCATGTCTGGATCTGACGACGGTGCACTGTTCCGTTTATCGCCAGCGGCAAGATCAAGAATATTGACAATTGAAAACTCAATCAAAAGTGAATATATGGAAATGATCCAAAGCTTATCGCTAACGGAACTTAAAAGTTTCAATAAACACACGTATAAAGAAATGATGATCCCTCAGATGAAAAAACTACTACCCGATATTAGTGATACAATAATCAGTTCAACCTGGCATTATATTTCGAATGCCCTAAACAATGAAAGTCAGAAACTTGTTGGCCAGCGCAAACGAAATAGCACAAGGAACAAGACAGAGGAAACAGTATATACATCTACCACAAAAACGGATGCCTTACTTGCACAAGTAGATGATCTAGATCTATCAGAATTATGTAGAACTATCAATGAGCCCTCCGATCTCGGAGATGAAAATATTGATGAAACGGTTTCTGCAAACACTCTGAATGATAGTTTGACGATTGAAAAAGAAATAAATAACGAAGAAACCCCCTCACAGATGACAGAATTTGATATAAGTAGCATAGATAATGAACAAGTTGATGCTAAGAAAAAGAAAGCAAAGAGAGGAAAATCCTCAAAATCCTTGAAAAAAAAACAAATAACGAATCCAATTCAGACGTGCAATGTATTTGCAAAGGTACTGGTAAAAGCAGTCTAATACAGTGTTCATGGTGTCAAATGTGGTTGCATGTAACCTGTGTAAATTTATCCGAAAAGGAGACTATCGGGTTTTGGGTTTGTCCTACATGCAGAGAACTGCCCAGGACCGTTCTCAAAATAAGTGAACAACTTGACGCCGTAATTAAAAATAACATGGATCTGGTCAGAGATACAGCAGCTAAAATAGTGCGAATACATGAACCGGAAGCAGAAAACAAGCGACTTCGAGACTCCGTTAAGTCTATATCCACCAATAATCAGGATACTGAGATACATGTATGTGAAGAATTACATTTGTCGACCAGTACACCAACAGAAAATAGTGATGTACGGAAACCCAAAGGCACGCTTCTGATAGGAAGTTCAATTATCAGAAACATTAACAAGCGACGCTTCGAGTGTGACACTGACCCAGTGTGCATCCGCGGAGGCAAAGTTAATGATATCTCATCTGCTATCTTACATCTTCCAGAGAACACTAATCTTGAAAACATTATCATTCAGTTGGCTGTGTTAGTGATGATTTTGATAAAGATACTTTCCGTGAAGAATATTGTGCACTTGTAGAAATTGCCAGGTCCGCAAGTGACAATGTTGTCATTTCTGGTATATGTCCTAGACTGGGTGATAAGGATGGTCATATCAGTGCTGGAAATAGAATTCTGAGTAAAATCGCACATGACGAAAATCTTTATTTTGTTGACAATGACTCTTGTTGTAGAATGAAGAACAAATCCATCAACATGAGATTATACCATAAAGATGGCGTACATCTCAACCTATCGGGATCGTACAAATTAGCAGAAAACATCAGAATCACATGTAAAACCAAAACTCCATCTCAGAGTAACACACAACAGAAACGCCAGGTGCCAAAGCGGCGTCATACCAACATCAATAACTCTATACTGCCTACTTTTAATAGTGACATTACGAGACGCTCACAACAAAGAACAGATACGAGACCTACCTTTAGGGAAAACCGTGGACAATTTCACAAACAAAACAATACAAACAATATGGAATATTATAATATTAGAAACAGGGACATGGGTAGGAATGATGTATGGGACATGAGTAGGGATGATGTATGGGACATGAGTAGGGATGATGTATGGGACATGAGTAGGGATGATGTAATGGACCTGGGTAGTAATGATGTATGTTGTGGGTATTGTGGGGAACGTAACCACACTCGCTCTGAATGCAAACATGGAACTCACATACAGTGTGACAGTTGCCATGAGTATGGTCACATTGCTAAAATGTGTAAGGTATAGTAGGTACATGGCCATGGTGATAGTTCTATAAAGTACAAATTTTTTGATTTAGATAAAGGTAAAGGTCGTAAGAAAGGTTGCCGCCGCCACCGTAGGGCAGGTAAAGGTAAGAAAAAGAAAACGACATCGCATTTTAATATAAATGTTTTGAACATTAAAGGCATGAAAAGTAAAGTCCATGAAGTCAATAAACATATAGCAGACAATTCTGTAGATATTTTTTGTCTTGCGGAAACTTTTCTTAGGGGAAATGATAAACCCAGAGACCTTCATAGCGATTTTAACTGGATTGGAAAGTGTAGAACACAATCTAAGGGTAAAGGGGGTATTGGTATTTGTGTGAATTCAGACATTAAGATTTTAGATGATAACCTGATCAACAGTCAATGCGATACGTTCGAGCGTCTGTGGATTTTATGTCGTATAAATGGGATAAAAACCGCAGTCGGAGTTGTCTACTTCCCCAACGACGGAGTCGACAAAAATAAAACTGATTTATTGTTTTATGAACTTTTAGAAAACTGTTCCGTGTTTCAATCGCATGGATATGAAACATGCCTGACGGGCGATTTTAATGGTAAAAGCCTACGTCAATGCGAAATTACTGGAAAATCGTTACTTTGTAAAGATAATCAGAGTTATAACGGTATTAGACTTTTACAGTTCAGTGAAGCTTCTGAACTGGATATTGTTAATACATTTAACTGTTGCGACGGCTTCTATACTAGAATACTCAATTATCAAAGATCAGCTATAGATTATGTACTAATGTCTAAAGGTCTTTCAACTAATGTTAGTTACGTTTTAATTGATGAAAAGGGTGTGTTTGATTTGAACAGTGATCATGTCATCATCAGTGTTAAATTAAGGGAAATAACCCAAATTTTAAAAAAGCAGGACAGCTATTCTAGTATTAAGCATTTTTGGAAGTTTACTGATGACACCGATTGGGAACTGTTTAGGTGTAATTTAAAAGATAATTTCCAAGATAATTGGGCTAACGTTTCGAATAATGTTAATGATATATGGGAGACGTGGAAGTACATCGTAAATACCGCTGCGGAATCCGTCGCAAGGAAAGTACCTAAGGTAAAAAATTACAAGAATTTTTGGGATAAAGGTCTAAACAAAATTTTAAAGCGTAGATGGGAGGCTAACCGACTACAGCGTTTACATAACAAAACACGACCATATGATAGTGAACTAGGTAAGCAATTATCTGCCCTATACCAAAAACGGAAGAAACAATTGCATGATGCAATTGTTAATAAACAAGTCAATAATAAAATTAACTTTTTCAATGATAAATGTGTAGGGGGTAAGAATAAATCTAGGATGTTTTGGAACATGTTAAAGGGACCTCGTGTTACAATTAACCCTTCCCAGATCATTGACCCTGTTAGTAAAACTGTCATGTTTGAAGAGAAGGTAGAAATTGAAACCTGTCTCGGTGAACATTTTAGTAAAATTGGTACAGACATAAATATTGCTCCAGGAAGTATGGAGCATATGTCTACATTTGTTAGAGAAATGGAAAACGACTTGAGTCATGGAGATAATATGTTTTCAATGGTTTTCACAAAAGAGTCAATAACGAAAGCCTTAAATAATCTCAAAATTGGTAAGGCTCCCGGTATCGATGATATACCAAATGAGTTCCTAAAATATGGAGGGGATATAATGATAAAATCATTGTCGGATCTTTTTACATGTATTTCAGATTTCAAAATGATACCAGATGATTGGTGTAAAGGTATTATTAAACCATTACATAAATCTGGATCCATATATGATTTGGACAACTATAGAGGTACCGGGGTATTACTCTAACTTCGAATGTTAACAAGGTTTTTTCCAAAATCCTGGAAACATTAATTTTAGATTTTTTAGAATCAAACAATATACTCGGTGAAACTCAAGGTGCCTTCCGAAAAGATAGAAGAATTGAAGACCAAATATTTTCTTTACAGGGTATTGCATCCCTATATAAATCTTCAAGAAAACCTCTTTATTTGGCTTTTTTGGATCTATCAAAGGCCTTTGATAGAGTCTGGCGAGATGGCTTTTTGCATTGTTGTGGGAAAATGGTATAAAACGGAAATGCTGGAGACTACTAAGAAAAATGTATGAAAAGGTTGTAAATAAGGTCATATTTGGTGATTTTGAATCCGACTGGTTCGACCAAGAGTTTGGGTTAAAACAGGGCTGCGTTTTGTCCCTTACCCTTTTTTCTATTTTAATGGCGGATTTAGCAAACATGCTAGAAAATAGCAGTATTGGTGCAAATATTTCGTCAAAATAGATAAATTGTCTTTTATTTTCGGACGATGTTGTCCTCATAGCCGAATCACCCGAAGAGTTACTGGAGCTTTTAAATATTTCGAACGCTTTTGCCAACAAATGGAACCTAAAATTCAACCCTAAAAAGTCTAAAATTTTAATAACCGGGAAAAAAATTAACAAGGAAGGTACCTGGAAATTAGGAAATGAACCAATCGAAGAAACGGGCGAGTACAAATATCTGGGTTATTTCATTAATATATCCTTAAAATCTAACTTACACGTGAATAGTTTTCTTAAGGAAAAAGCAGATAAGCAGCTGAATTGTCTTATCCGTCTACTTGGTGAGCATAGTGATTTCAATCGCATAAATTTTGGTGAATCACTTTGGAATTCGGTTATGAGGCCATCTTTAACACATGCTTGTGCTGTTTGGATGCCTCTTTCCGAAACGTGTAAACAAGCGCTAGAATCCTGGCAATATCGGGCAGCTAAAATCATTAAACAAACTAGAATGAATATACCAAAAGCTGCCCTGTTTCTAGAACTGGGGTGGGAACCTATTCTCGACTTTATTAATACCGGTAGACAGAAGGTCTCATATTATAAAAGGCTCTTAGAACTTCCCGATAATAGACTATGCAAATCCGTATTTAATGAAATGGTTAGAAAAGGTGACAGCTTTTGGAATTACAAGGAACATGTTTCTAGTTTAATAAACCAGCCTGACGTAAATTTTGGTATAAACATTAAGGAATTCAACAAGTTATATGGATCTACCGATCTGTCACAGTCAATGACCAGGGGCGGCGCACTTAAAAAAAAATTGCGCCGAGCGGGGGGAGGCACGAACATTTTTGGGGTATTTCGTGTGAAAAATCACGATTTTACGCAAAAAAAAATCATATTTTTTCCAATTTTAGGGGGGGTGCGCGCCGGGTGCCCCCCCCCCCCCCCTGTATCCGCCCCTGCTGACTACATATATGTAAATTGTAAATTAAACTAAGTTTTTCAAATGTACTTAAATGTGCGTTTTCAAACAAGAACAACAATATTATAAAATAAAATGAAAGAAAATACATGTATTAGTGGAGCGGATAGTTGGTAAAATATTTCACTTGGTGAGAAAAGCACCAAATTTGGCATGAAGGTTCCTTGTCTAGTACCTGAATAGGAAATATCGTTGGCCATTCAGATTTCGGCCATTTTCAAAATGGCCGCCACGATTTTCAAAATGACGTCAATTTTCATAACGTTAATCTGGTATTTTCAAGTTTTTTTTGGAACATTTCAATTTCCTTTGAAATAATCAGTCAAAAAGGGGTCCAGCATACGATTAAAGTATCATTTCATATATATGTTCACTGCGCATGCGCCAAAATACAGGCTGTAGTGGTTTTATAGGACGCGAAGGACCTAAATGCAGAGCAGTTACAGCTGCATAGAGCAGTACAAGGTAATCCTGACCTGAAACATTTGCAGTTGCCAGAACAACTTATTCTACACCCACATTTTAGTAGTTCTTGACAAGATGCTGCTATTGGCGCCAATGATGTCCAGTGTGGGACCCAAACTCCGCTATCTTTTTCCCAACCCCACCTGGAAGGTGATGGTAAAGTTGGCGACTTACATAGCGACTGCCCCCAAATATGTCCTGCTGCAAGACAGATCTTTTGATATGCTCAACAAGAGCAGCTCTTGAGGGAGGAATGCCATTATATGGACGCTGTTTACGGGCAAAAAGGTCACGGCTCGCATCATTTACTTTATTGGTACTGCTGGACCGATCGTACATGATGACAGCAAATTCGTCGAATACACCGATTTCACTTTGTGTCAAGTTGTCACATGGAGAACTTAAGCAATGGAATACTTCTGTTTCATTCTCAAACACATTCCATGCCTGCCATGCTGTATTTTTACCTTTTCCAACAAATGCAGACACGGTATCACAACCTATGAATGCATGAACGAAGGGTAATGCTTTCGACCTAGGACCTAGCGATCTAACAATATCATGAATTGGTATCCATCGCAATTCTTTGCCTTTTCCAAAAGTCATACAAAAGTGATCCACATTCAAATCAGCAAACACAGCCACACCTATAACAATAACATCTGTATCAGAACTTACTATGTTAA
This sequence comes from Bathymodiolus septemdierum, assembly GCA_963383655.1. Taxonomy (NCBI): domain Eukaryota; kingdom Metazoa; phylum Mollusca; class Bivalvia; order Mytilida; family Modiolidae; genus Bathymodiolus; species Bathymodiolus septemdierum. Next base: position 38,926,536 of record OY726519.1, read on the forward strand.
TCGACTTGCTACCACCTATTGCTGCATGTTTTGCATTTAGAAACATACGAGTGTCAGCTTCCTCATGGGTGTAAGGTGCTATAAAGTCGGTATCTATAGCTTTGTTGCTGACAACATTTTCTTCCTTAGTAACGACGTCAATGATGAAATGCTGATGTTAACGTGTGGTCCTCTCCCTTTCGACGAATGATATGCTGACCATGACACTGTCTCAACATCTAACACTTCATTGGTTAAACTTACAAATTGAAGCCACTCATACTCAAGACGAAGGTTTCGAACGAGATAGTCGAGATCAAACATGCTCATTGGTGTTTGTAGGATCGGTGGATTTGGTTTTGATTTCAAGAATGCTGGTTTTACATTTCTGTATGTTTCGGGGAGACAGCTGATAGCTTTTGACTTTGGCTTTTGACCTTTGAATTCAAACGTTCGGGAATTAGAGAATGTTGACGAAACTGGATGTTGAAAAACAGATAGACCGGTGCCATGACATGAAATTGTTGCTGTTGTTGCAGAAGGATCATGATCTATGTTGTCAACTGCAGACGTTGTGAATACACCTTTTTGCAAAATGGCTGGACAAACAACGCCATCTTCCATAAATTGACTAAGAACAGATTCCCCAAGCTGAGTAGATTTTTCCAACACTCGGTCATATGAGATGCAAATGCCATGCTGAAACAGGGCGTCTTTCAGTTGCCGCTTTCTTGTCTTTGCATACAAGAGAAGACCTACATAAATAGCAAAAGGTGGTTCACGGTCACTTGAATGTCTCGAGTGTTCACTTGTGTTTTTGGTCCTTTTTTGTGATTGTTGAAGTACAAAAGTTGTGCTATAGCAAAATCTGACTTTGCTAGACCATTTTCTATTTGAGACTTAATATCAGGTCCGTGCTCAAGCATTAACACAAGTTCAACTAAACAACGTGGAACAGAATCAACGACAGAATCTCTATCAAAATGACCAGACAATTAATTTTGTTCAGCGAATATTTCTCTGCGGACAATTTCACTTGCTTTAGCAAGATACATGGCATTAGTATAGTCACAGGCAGAAACAAGTGCTGGTCCAACATCTTTTTCAAAAACCAGTAAATCCTCTCGTCCTTTGTGAAATGTTTTTAGCTCTGGGATTTTTAACAGCAATTTATTTTTCAGACGGGTTCTGTTGAATGTCGAATTACTTTCAAACTGTTTAAGTCTGGATTCGTATAAATTGCACAGGTCAGCTAGTTTAAATACCACACATCCTGTGCTTCCGCGTTGTGTTTCCACTACGTGAGTCACTAACTCCGCAAAAATGTTAGACATGCCCCATGATACTTTAGCTCTTGTGCCACAACATCTCCTGCGCTTAATTTTGCCAAACGTTTTTGATCTTGCAAGTTCTGTGCACACTGATGGAGTCTTGTGTTGAGTTGCATCGTCATAGCTTCACGGAGTTCAGAACGCGATGCTTGTTTCTCACAGATGAAACATTCTTGAAGATGTAATGATCGCTATTCTGTTGGTGCAGTCGAACTTTTTCTTGTAACTTTGAATGACAATGGTATATCGGAAAGGCTCGTATCGGGAGGCTGATGTCTCTTTTGGACTCTTTGAAGTTTTGTGTTATTGTACATCAGCCTGCATGACTCATGATATTTTGCCTCGTTTTTTATAAAAGCAGCCTCTATTCCATCTCCTTAGTCGATTCGACGTATATCCAGAGGAATTGGCATTTCGTTGATCTTGGCAAACTCGGAAATATTATATAACAAGATTCTGTATCCTGATTTTGCCAAATCAATTTTCATTGGAGGTGATTTGAGTGCCTCATGTTTGTCTTCTTGACAAATAAAACACTTCCACCAATATGTGCTCTGCTTCTCCTGAGCAGACAAAGAAAGCCGAATTCATTTCGACATAGTAACCAATAATCAAAAACAAAAATATGAAAAACAAAAACAATTGAATAAAGAAATGGATTGTAATGTATTATAGACGATATCTCAAATATTAAGTTGAAAGGCCGATGGATTATCCTTTTACCACCTACAACTTACACACCTTTTTGAATGGGATACAACTGGGTTCGATGATGGAATTCCTACACCCAAGTCCGATCGTTCATCCAGTGTTATTCAACTCCCGTGCGATCTGTGCACCATCCGAGGGACTAAAGCCCCGTCCCTCTTGGCTCGGTTCTCCCGCGTTGGCACACTCCGTCAATTCGGATACGACATCACGACCTTCTACGGGGCCGATCGTGATGTCTTTGGGAGAATTTGTTTTAAAATAAAACAAAGCTAATACTGAACCCCATGCCGAGTTTTACGGTAATCAATTGCACCATTGTGCCATGGTAGTGTTTGCAATTTACTCTTTCATTAATTCACAAGTAGAAATCGATATATTTCAGACATAAAATGCGTTATAAGGAAGTCATTTTGCCTTTTTTTTTAAAGCAGGATGATTAAAATATCTTGTACAAAGCTTAGTTATACAAATATATACCACAAAACGGCCAAACAATGATAAATATGACAGTAAATAGACAGTACGTGAAGCCATGCAGTATGAAAATGTCGCCATTTTGTATTAGCGGCAGCCATCTTGAAAATGACGGAAATCGCGATGGCCAATGATGATTTTAGAAACAGTATTATCTGACAGATATGTGTGCCAAATTTCTTGCTTTTCTCCACAAGTGAAATATTTGGGTGAAATTTTGATGTTAGCCGCTACACTATATGTGTATATTTGTGTTTTGTTGGTTTTTTATGGAACAGACATCACGATATAGATTTAATAGGTACTCAAAGCCATACAACTAAAGAATAAAAAGGTGGTTTACTATTACATATAAACCATTTAATTATTGATTTTCTTTATGTGACAAGAAGAATTTAAATTATACATATGGTTCTGTCTGTACTTCCTTGTTCAACCAATTGTGAAGCATTTCGAAATAATTACATGCATAACATGTGTGATATATAACACGAAAGATGTGCTCATTCATAATACATAATACATAAAAATCAGTAAAAAAAATTACTATGAGAATATGAGAATAGAATAGAATATATTGTATTGTCTAATCATAGGGCCCACATGAGGCATCATTAACAATACAAACATTCATGATTGATAAATGAGACATACACAAAAAAGAAAAAGGACATAGTTTAAGGTTTTTTATATTTCTAATAACTGGAGAGGGAGGGGATCAGTCAATATATAAAATCAATAAAAAAAATTACTATGTGATAACTCGAGAGGGAGGGGATCAGTTAATATATAAAATCAATAAAACAATGACGTAATAGTTATCGACTGAGATCGAGGTGTTCAAGCTAGATGAACACCTGAGCCCGTGCAAATTGTGCGCCGAGACCGCGTAGCGGTCGAGGTGCTCAAAGCACGGACGAGGGTGTTTATCTAGCTTGAACCCGAGATCGAAGTCGGTAACTGACTTACACTCTAGTGATATTGTTTATAAAAAATATGCACAATCATTACATCAGCATTATTTTGTTCTACTTGTTGGGTGAAAGTGGCCAAACACTAGGAAATAGAAAATGCAAATATGCCCGGTAAAATGCAAATAATTAAAGATTACCAGTTATATTAGCGTTTACCAGTTAAATTAGCGAATTGTCTTGTTATATTTGCGCTTTACCTTTTAAATTTGCATTGTCGTGGCATTTTAGCGTTTTTCCTTTTAAATTTGCATTGTCGTGGCATTTTAGGGTTTTTCCTTTTAAATTTGCATTGTCGTGGCATTTTAGCGTTTTTCCTTTTAAATTTGCATTGTCATGGCATTTTAGCGTTTTTCCTTTTATATTTGCATTGTCGTGGCATTTTAGCGTTTTTCCTTTTAAATATGCATTGTCGTGGCATTTTAGCATTTTTCCTTTTATATTTGCGTTTTTCCTTTTAAATTTGCATTGTCGTGGGATTTTAGCGTTTTTCCTTTTAAATTTGCATTGTCGTGGCATTTTAGCGTTTTTCCTTTTATATTTGCGTTTTTCCTTTTAAATTTGCATTGTCGTGGGATTTTAGCGTTTTTCCTTTTATATTTGCGTTTTTACTTTTAAATTTGCATTGTCGTGGGATTTTAGCGTTTTTCCTTTTAAATTTGCATTTTACCAGTTAAATCGCACGGTCATCTAAATCACCCGCTGAGTAGAGATTACGTAATACTGTAGTCGTCACTAGCTCATTGAATATGACGATCTATAGTATTATATTATCGTGTATCTATACGTATTTATTTATTTATTTATCATTATTATTTATGTCATACTAGTCTGGCCCTTAATAAATTTAGTGTATTCAATACACAATAATCCATCAATTGTTGTGTATTTGATTTTCATGTCGTATTTTAACTTAATGCGATGTTTATTAAGAAATGTGACTTTAAATGTATTAAAATATTAGCAAAGTGTGATACACGTACAGAATACGTATACTGTTGTCACTTCACTATTACTTGTTTATCATGCGAGAAATACATTAACCTTGTAATACCTATGCTGAGACTATTTACTAAAAAATGAATTAAGTATATATTAAACTATCGGTTTCTATTAAGCTATTTATGTCTTGTTTTATAGCACAGGATTGCGTATGTACAGCGTCAAAGTTATTGTGCTTTAAAAGTTCTGATTATTGTAATGAGGCACCTTAATGAACAATAAATATTTTTGTTTATGATATAAAACAAATAATCATAACCCTATGTAAACGCCGTATACGTAACGTACGCGCCCTTGTCCGATCCCACAGAAATATGCGATTTACATGTAAACACTATTTTGTCAGTTAATTAGATTGATCAATAAATACAGGATTTTCTTCAAATTCTTCAAATGTTTATATAATTCCCTGATAAATATAAGAACAATCTATAATAGTATTATATTATTGTTTATTTATTTGTACCATTCTGGATGATAATAACTTTAGCTATTCAATACACAATAATCCATCGATCGTTGTGTATTTTACAGTAGTTATGTATATTTTATTTCTTGATTTTGTTTTTCAGGATCTAGAACTATGCACTCATATTTATTTCAATTTGATGTTGATTTAAATGTAAACGTTTAATATTTTCACGGAGATTCAACATTATAATTTATGTTTATTTATTTTACAGGCGATTGATGCATTTTAGTGGCCTTACCGTTCATCATTACGAACATATTGTTATATGGTAAATTACTTCAAGCCTTACAAATCGGGTAGCCTATTGTGCGACATTATATCCAACTTAATCATGATTAGCTTCGATAACTCTGTAATTTATTACGGGCTTGTTTTCGATAAAAAAAAATATGTATATGGATATTTTTTTTAAATAATCGCTAATACAGTGTTAAACATAGATTTGTATGCATCTGAAAGCAAAGCTCGGAGCTAAGAAATTATTCATATGAATATTTTACGTTAAGTTTAACGTTTAAAAAATGAAATTCACTTCTGTAAACATCTGTTTTATAGGCCTTGTATTAAAATATGTGTTGAAATAGTGTAAAACAATTGAATTTTCTATAATTCAGAGAGAGAACACATTTGTTGTCCCCACAAGAGTTACATGCCTAGAGGCCTTTTCCTCAGGTGTACCACCTGGTGTGTTTACTGCTAAAGTGTATATTGTATTGGAGTGAGCTGTAAGTAATGAATTTATACCAAAGTAATAAAATTTTATGATTTCGTGTATCCCTCAAGGCCAAGTTACAGTTAGAGTATATTAAGTGAAATTTTAATGGTTAAGAAGGGGCGGAGCGAGCGAAGCGATGCGACCCCCTTCTTAACCAATAAAATTTCACTTAATATACTCTAACTGACTTAGAATGTAACCTACTTTTTCATTGGTTCAATGTTCCAGACATTTCATACGTCACACCCTAGACGTTTGCTGGAAAGTGCGCGGCACGGATTTTACCACGGCATGATGGAGGACGTGTTGAATGACGAAAGCGAAAATGTATCTTAGTCTCAACTACTTGACATCCCCACACAACAGCTGCATTAAAAATGAAACGCGTGTGTGCGAAGCCGAAGAATTTTTTTTAATTGAAGTGCCTGACAACGTAAGGAAAATTGTGATCGTAAAAGCACAGGTACATGGGGTCATGACCTACATTACCCCCCCCCTTTTTTTTTCTTTTTTTTTCCATACACTTCTCAACATAATTTTGGTATCAAATAATCATAAATCTACTATTTCTTTCTCTCTATATTGATTTATAGAGACTTACGATTATTTGATACCAAAATTACGTTGTCGGGCACTTCAATTTAAAAAATTCCTTCGGCTTCGCGCACATGCGTTTCATTTTTAATGCAGCTGGGCCCGTATTCATAAAGCCACTTAAGTTAAGATTTTCCTAAGGGAACACTTAAGTTAAGGAAACTCCGCCCATTTTACTTAAGTGGTATTCATAAAACTTCTTATTTTAAGTATTTCCTAAGAATAACCTTAAGTTAAGGAAACTCCGCCCATCATACTTAAGTGGTATTCATAAACGTCCTTAAACTAAGAAAACACTTAAGATTTCCCTTAACTTTAAGGTAGATGGGTAGGTTCCTTAAGTTTTCTTGAATTGCTATTTTATATTGATTGTGAGTTATGAAAGTGATATTGTATGAATAAAAAGATAACAACAAACCATATTAGCAATATTTCATAGGCATTCGAGTTTATCATCAAATCCATATATCTTACATGTACATAAAATTCACCATCAAGGTCATTTTCCGGATGAGTAAATATTCTTACAACCGTACCATTTGATGGCACGTGCTTTGAGGGTATATGAAATAGGTATAATTAAAGCATATTAGTATTGCATTATTACCAATATAAACATGTTCCATGTCGGACGTTTTCGGTTGTTTCATGCTGGGAGAAGAGCTTTACGTAGAGAGCGAGTATTCAGAGATCGTACAAAACCTCTTGATATCTACGATGACTTCGAGTTAATAGACAAATACAGATTTGACCGACAGTCTATTATGATGATATGTGATATGTTACAGGATGACTTAGAAAGCAGTACATTTAGGAATCGAGCCTATTTTTTTTTTATGTTTTATTTACATGATATTTCCATACAGTCATTAAAATTAGTTTCGTATATAACTGTTGAACGTAAAATCCTCCAAATAGATGAGGGAGGTGCATCCAAACTCAAAAGTGGGAAGTTGAGGAACATTATGATTGTGTCCCTGTTAAACATACATGTACCTAAATTTTAAAGAAATATAATTGTTGACGAAAATTTTGCTCTTAAAACGTCCTTTCTTTTCTCGTATTCCTCCATTAGTATCATCTTCTCTCAATCGGTCCAGTTTGGCTTTCTCTTGGACATGTTTAATAGTTAAAGATTTTGATACGACTTCAGTTTTATTTATATATGTATGTATGTATTGAAGTGATCAAGCAATGCACGTGAAAGTTAGAGTATATTAAGTGAAATTTTATTGGTTAAGAAGGGGGTCGCATCGCTTCGCTCGCTCCGCCTTCTTAACCATTAAAATTTCACTTAATATACTCTAACTATAACATAATATCAAAGAATGGTGTCCTTCCTAATTAAGAGGAATTAAGGGGTCCCATTAAGGGTGAATTATCAGGGTAATCACATGTTAATAAAGGTAAATTTGATTCTCTTTTGCTTTTTCTACATAAATGGAATTACATAATATACGAAAACAAATTAATGAATATGTATTATTAAACTCTAAAACTATAAAATTACACATGAAATATGAAAATATAATACTGAATATTTATTATTAATTTTACACCAATATAAACACACATCAAATATGAAAACATAATAATTAATATTTATATTAAACATTAATACTACAGAGTTCGCGAAATTGCATATGGGTTTGGTGGTCCTAGTGAAAAAAATGTCAGTCCTCACTACAGCCAGCATGGGTTACGCCAAATCCGCGCGGTTTCGCGGACGATCGCGGCGCGGAAATTGACTAATTAGCATCGGGAAGTCCGCGATCGTCTCGCGGCCGAACGCGGCAGTCATATTGTCCATCAGGACATTCGCGGACAACACGTTATTAGCGCGGCAAGCGAGGAAAGTAACCACATAACAATAGTTTTGTTGCAGTCATACAGAAACGATCTTTGTTTATTATTATTATTTACTTTTATTTGTTTTCTTCATTTTTTTTTTTTTTTTTAGATATGGATGCAATGAAATTATCTTTCTCGTTACCAAAACAAGAAAAGTATTCTCTGTTTTGTACATCCATAATCGATTTATTTTACAACTCTCTCACCTTGTCAATCACGTGTTAATTGCTCCTTATTGGTCTCTTTGATGTATAATTGACTGACAAATAGGCGGTGCTTATTGTACAGATATAGAAATAGAATAAATATAAGTTTATTAACAAAATCAGGGCCCCAGGAGGGCATATACAATTAACAAGGGGGAAAAAAAGATATTATGTATATATTTTTTAATGTCGGACTTAAAAGCACATTAGAGCTTATGTTATTGTTGTACTCATGTACCGACGTTTAAAATAAATTACAAATGATGCCCACCGGTGCAAACGTAAAAGTCGTACAGTTTACTTTGTTCAGTCAATCCCATTTAACTTTTGCATTTGAAATTACTGAAATTAATTTCATGTGATTACAAATCATTGACACACATTCAACCTGTACCTGAAATATCGGGACCACCAATCATCAGATTTACGGCAACGTAAATATTTACATGTATATTTTTTTGTATATATCTCATACTAGACGGAATTAGCATTAGACTTTACGAATAAAGTTGAAACAAAAATTTGAAAAATGATTAGGTGTTAAAATATATCTTCGCATGTTCATGTATAGCATAACATAACATAAAATAACATAACATAGTTTATTAAATCAATCAAGAAGCCCGTGAGAGCACAGAATTAGACATTTACATTTTACACTTACAATGATTTTGATGATGTATGCAAAAGGGGGTAACGTAAATACGACTGATAAATTGTGTGTTGAAATTTACTGAAACTATCAACCTTTTCCGACAAACATTCATGCAAATGTTCTGTTAAATTTTCTTACTTATATAAATATGAGATATTTTTGTCTTTATTTTGTACGTAAATACCCTAGTGTACTTCTACCTTGCCCCACATTCGCGCCAGGAAAGGTAGCTCAAAGGTCAATATATAACTGAAATATTGTTGAAAAGTGACGTTTAAACACCCATAGCCTCATAGGAATTATTGCAATAAAATATCGATTAAGTAACGAAATCGATATAAATTATTTTCCAGTTTATTTAGTATAAAAAGCTTGTTCCACACGTTTACTGTGAGATGTATTGCAACCGCCATGTTTTACTACAACCACGTGCGCATGCTCGTGTTTGATAGAAAAGCTATAGCTATATATAGATATTTTGTGATAATAATTTTATATTGTAAATCGATCCACCCTGTGATTTTTTTCAACAAGATACATTTTTTATAGTATATATTTTATTATTAAATACAATATTGAACTGATTTTCGCTAACACTTCAATCATTGAATATTGATTTTTTTCGGATGTTGAATATGTTTTCCCCAGAATTGCACCTCCTGTTAGTATACATAAATTTTATTGCTTTATTTAAAAAAATAACACCAAAAACATCGATGATACGAGTGTTCTTATTCAGAAATAAACCTACAGCAAAATAAAGGTATACTGTAAACAAAATTTATTGTCCGAAAAATACGGTACTCCTCTACTATACTAATTTGGATTAGGTGATGGGAATTAGGTGTCATCATCAAAATAAAGTATTTTATGATAATGATGGCTGATTAAAATTGTTTGTCCTGCATTGGCTGTCAGTTGTAATATACAGGATGTAACCAATATACAGGAAGAGCTCCTACTGTGAAGCCATCTATTTTGAGATGTCATTCAATGAAAATAACAACCTGACCATATTGTTACATAATAAGAATAAGAATTAGATAAGAAATTAAAATTTATAGAAGGCAAGGATTTATATAATTAACACATCAAGTCACATTTCATTTATTTAGCTTGGGTCAGTTATAAATTTATTTTTTAAGTACAAATAAATTGGAAGACGGCTTGAAAATCGAAAACGCAAAATAGTTATCTATGTTTATAAGTCTTAGTAAAAGGAGTCTTGAGCAACGTTTTTTTTTCACACCTGTGATAGGTGTATTTGTATATCATCAATGCACGATGCGACGACATGCTGAGATGGGTGATGTTTTGACAGGTAAACTGTAAAAAAAAACGTAGAATACACCAATAAAATATTATTTCACCTATATCAGGACTCCGCAGACTGCCAATTTTCAAGAAAGAAAAAAACGGGATTTACGGATTTATGACCCATTCGCCATAAACAAAATAAAACTTAAATTTTACTAATTAATTTTAATCCAAATTTGCCTTTAAAGAAATAAATGTATAAATTATAATTATTTACCCGTGTTCGTTCGTCCTACATTTGGTGAACACGTAAAAGAGCAAACGTACGCACCCGATATCGTAAACCGGAAACTGTCTGCAGCAAGTGAAAGGGACTTCTTGGCATCGATTGTCGCGAGTACATAGCAACATATTAATATTCACTTCTAGTTCACTTAAAACATGGGTACTGCATGTTAATACATTTTATTCATGGATATTATTGTATATATCGCCCGTGACAGCCGTTAACATATCTATACTTTCCGTACTGTATATCACTCATTTACTTCAGCTTTACTAAGATACGCATGTTTCTTTATGCACGAATTTATTGGTTAGCAGAATTTGGGGACGTTTCCTGTTTACTGACTATCTGAGAGTGGAGACTCTCACTCTCACTCCGACCTGGGAGAATTTTGTCGGACAATTTTAAGAGTGACACTCTCTTCAAGTCCGACGAAACTCTGTGTCCGACCTGAGAGTATGATCGTTGATACACTTGGAGGGATCTGTATGTTTTGTTTTTGTTTTTGTTTTTTTTTAAATCTGTTCCAATAAGTATTTACCTAAATAACGATATTGTGTTTGGTATTTCTTAATAAATTGTATTAAACATCATTTTAATTTATTAATTAATAAACTTTCTGGATACAAATTTATTTTCAATAAAATTTCTTATTATTTCATCTCAATGTGTTGTCTCCTCTCTAAATACCATAGCGATGTTATTTTCGGTCTTTGATCTATGGATATTGATTGACAGGTGCCATCTTTGTGTACCGACAGTTCATTGCGAAGGCACCAGCAGGTACAAAATCATTCAAATACCAGAAGTTCCTGTGCCATCACTTTAAAAATAAAACCCACTACTATGTCATGAAGCAGATGCTGCTTTAAAAAAAAATCACGTAAGTTATGTATTACAAATAAATACAAATATAAAATTCACAATAAAATATACCCCATTCAGCACTCTGCACGTTCTGGAAAGAGATGCATTGAGGTAACAAACCGAGACGAATATAAGAATATAACTACACGTAATGTTGTTTTTTATTTCGCTGTCCATCATGGATATCGCGGCTTATACGATGACACTACAAACCAATTGCCGCGATCAGACTTTTGTGTCCATCGTGACTTTCCGCGAATTACAATCGGTGTCCGTGATGGACGCGCGGATATGGCGTAATCCATCCTAGCTGTAGTGTAATTAATATTTATATTAAACATTAATACTATAGAGTTCGCGAAATTGCATATGGGTTTGGTTGTCCTAGTGAAAAAAATGTCAGTCCTCATTAATTTTCTATTGCAAAATACCAATCTTGTGTCAGTCCTTAGCAAAATCTGCCCAAATTTTGCTGGTCATGTCTGACAGGACTGACACATTTCCCGAACTCTGATACTATATAAGCAAACCTGAAATATGCTCTCCAAGCTGGATTTTTCACTTTTTTTTTATAATTAAAAAGTCAAGTTATGAAAGAAATAATTTTCTTATAAAAATTAACTTAAAAATAGAACTTCATTTCCATTGTAAGAATATATATATATGATCTATTTTCTTTCCTTAATGTATACATATTTTACTGTTTTAAGATGTATTATTTCTGTTAAAATTTTAATTAATGGTTTATTTTCCTATTGGATTATTTTAACCAAAAAAAAAAATGACTACTTTACTCTTAAATAAAATATATTATTTCATTTCTCATTAATTTTATAACTTTTCTTTATTTCAATTTTTCTTCTTAAATCAATATAAATTTACTAACTTTGAATCAATATTTTTATTGAACTACTTGATGATGCAAATACCACATGTTCAATCTTTAAAAAAAATAATTCCACATATACTTGTTTTATTCTTGTAATTCAACATTTCATTGACAAAAATAAACTTTTCAAAAGAAAATATTATTATTTTTTTTATTCAAATTGCATATTACACCCATATGGGTCAAGCAATTACAATACAAAAGCATGCAAACATATAAAAGAAAAACAACACAAACATAATAAATATGTAAATGTAGGAGAAATATTTGACCAGCATGAACCCTATCATCTCAAGTCTAGCAATTGTTTTATGAAGGTGCAAACAACCGATAAAAGATCTGAAGTTGGATTGAGTCTATTCATGGGTGACATATTAGTAAAAGAAGGACATTTATTTTCAATAGTATTTATTAGTAAATTTCTAGGTTGCTGGTTTAAATGACAATTTAAGAAAAAGTGATATTCATCTTCTAAGATATTACAAGTAGTGCAAAGTCTTTGTTGATGGGGTATATTAATATATGGACCAGTTTCAATTTGCAAACAATGGTCACTTGTCCGAAATATAGCTATGAGTTGTCTATTTTTAAAGTTTTTTTCCTTTATCAAATACTCTTCCAAAACAATATCATGTTTTATTTTATTATACAAATAAAGTTGTGAATTATCTGTTAATTTTGAAAGTTTGTCTTTAGTTTTCTGAATGTAATTATTATGGACAACCTTTTTAAATTCTTTTTTAAATGGAACTTTTATCTTATGGAAACACTTGTTCATATTAGAAAAATCTTCAGCATTCAAATCAAATTCTTGAAAGACATTTAATGCCAAAGTATACCATGTGTAGAAAGATTTATTAACATTAAGGGATTCTTTAATTAATGGGTTTATATTATTAGTATTTATTCTTACAAAATACATCATAACTTGAGTTTTAATAAAGGAAGCAATAGGGAGTCGCCCCAACTCTGATAATGTCGAAATGCTACATGCAGTTTGTTTAAGGCCTAAAACTGTTTTACAATATTTTTTATGTATTTTTTCATATGATGATTTTTCCTGTAGGGCTAAAGTATCACAAAAAGTATTATTTCTGGTTGCTCGAAGCATGGCTCTATATAAGGGGAGGTATTCGTCCATATACCATATTTCACAATTATAACTTAAAATGGGACGGATCAGCGTGTCAAAGAGTTTACACGAGAGGTTGACAGGTAGTTGTTCAAAATTTGAGAAAAGTTTTCGCATTTATAACCACGAGACTACATGACCCCTCGATGACCCGAATGCTATTCTTAAAAAGTTTATATTCCGGTACCAATATCTTGTCGAAATATATTCCGTCTCTGCAGAAAACATTATAAGCGATGCATTTTCATATAGTGAAAATGTATAAAGATAAAGAAGTCAAAAATGTCAAAAAATTTTTTGTCAATGTGTGACGTAAAAATATTTTTGACATTTACGTCACCGAATATGGTACTGCTTTGACAACTATTTTACCTATTTTGTTCCTGTATTTAAATACTGTTACAGTGACAGCTGGAACCTTTGAACCGTAATGAGAGCGGGAGGTTTGGCGCCTTAAAATCTGATTCAACCCACCATTTCTTTAGAAATGCCTGTACCAAGTCAGGGTCATTACGGTTTTCACAGTTTTCCGGTTGTTGACTGATTTTGTCTGTTTATATGAGTTTTGACTTTCCCTTTGTAAGATTGTTCGGAGTTCGGTAATTTTGTTATTACCTTTCTTTACTCTTATCCAAACATATCCGGGTATTTAATAATAACACTTTTTTTTAGCAATCAATTTTAATCCTTTCATTTATATAAATCGGTATTCAATAATTCGTCTATTTTATTAACAAAAATAAACTATTGTAAAGAAAATATTACTTATTAGCAAAGTGTATCAATGGATCAGAGACTATATTATGTAACCTTGTACATGTCAATAAAAAAAAATGTCGGATGTAAAAATACGGATGAAAACACATAAATTGACGCTACATTGTAGGAATAATGACATTCTTTTCATAAGAAAGGATAAATACAGCAAGCAAGCTTGTTATACATTTAAATTTCACCCCGAGATCAAAATATTACTAAAACTAGGATGTCAACAAACAACCAACAAAACACGTGACGCTATCAAAAAAAAAAAAATGTCGTTAACTAATGAAATAGAAAATTGAAGTACAACTTTTTAAAATATTTTATTGAATAAAAATACAATAATGAATGGAGTATGTGATCTGAGCTCTTCCTGTCCAAAAATATGTAGAAGAATATTCGATTATTAGCATCGTGTTATCGGTTTTCGTGCTATTATCGATTTTCAGATATAGCAATTAACAGTGTTAACCCTTCATTCATATGACGATTGGAATTTTCAAAGAATGCCTAGTTAAATATTTCTTTGTACATATGATTGTTTTTAAAGCCATTCTTGTATTTTAATATACTCTCGATTATCTGGCAACTTTTGCTGTCAGTAAAATGGCGTCATCTGTTTTCGTATGAAGTAAAAACAGGAATCGGACTAAACGATCCGTCTTTAATGAGACACATTTACAAAAGATTTTTTTCGAAAATTGAAGAACTACGAAATTATTTGAAAAAAAAAGAACAGACATCGGAACAATGCCATGAGTTCGTAAAAAAATAAAAATAGGCCTATGCTACGGAGCAAAATTGTTTTAATGCTATTATTTATAAGATCGCACTTTGTAATCGATCGTTCATGCACTACAATAAAGCTACACATAAGCTCTGCTTCTTAGCTAAAAGCACAGAAAGTTACAGGGTTATTGAGAGGATTATGTAAACATATAATTTGTAATAGTTTTCATTTGACAATTACAGACGATGCGTATTATAAATACTTTTAAAGTATATTATACAAAACTTCCGGGTACATCTCTTACGTAATATAAAAAATTGTTTATGGAAATACAATATTCTTACTTGCCAACAGTAAAAAGATTAATCTGTTTTCATAACGGTTATTTCTGATTTGAACAAAGCGTAACATATAATATGTCTGCGTAAAGAAAACATTTTTTGTTTATTTTAATAACGTCTTTCGATCTGGCGGACCCTTCTGATTAATCTCAGAATAGTCATAAAAAATATGATTGTTGTTTTTATAAGGAAAAATTTAATATGAATGTTTTTTGTCTATTTTGCTTTTTAGGGTTTGCAAGAAGAATGTTCTACCCTGCTCTGTTCACCCTGCTTTACTTCATAATTTTGGTTGTTGCTATATCATTCTGATGATGCACAAAAAAATCAAGATAAAAATGAACAATCCAATATAACTTGCGATCAATGTTAATCTTAAGATTTTTTTGTGAAAATAGCCCCAGAATCATTGCTGCATCAGGCGCAGATCCAGCAGTTTTGAAAACGGGGACCCAGGCTCTTGTTTGCCAATTTTTACCCAATTTATACACGAATTTTACTAAATTGTCGAACACCCCCTTGATCCGCCAGTGTGCATTAATATGCACCCATTCCTCATGTATACTTGATCACCTATTAGAACCTTTAAAATGTGTATTGCATCTCCTATTCTAGTCACGGGTACCGTTAAATGGTCACAAAATGTGTATTGCGTTTCTGATTATTGCCAAAGATTGTGACACATGTATTCATGTATTCGGTCAGAGTCCCGTCGACCGGATGTAAGATGACAATTTTTGGCATTACAAAAAGTACGGTTCAGTAGGTAGGTTCACTGTTTTTGGTACTTGCGTCTTTAAAAGCAAACTTTAACATCTTTTATGAATTTATTACACAATCACTTTGTGCAGATTTACGTTTTGTTTCTATATACTTATGGCAAAACAAACGAATCGGAGAAAACGATCCGTCTTTAATGAGACACATTTACAAAAGATTTTTTTCGAAAATTGAAGAACTACGAAATTATTTGAAAAAAAAAGAACAGACATCGGAACAATGCCATGAGTTCGTAAAAAAATAAAAATAGGCCTATGCTACGGAGCAAAATTGTTTTAATGCTATTATTTATAAGATCGCATTTTGTAATCGATCGTTCATGCACTACAATAAAGCTACACATAAGCTCAGCTTCTTAGCTAAAAGCACAGAAAGTTACAGGGTAGGAAGCCATAAAATTGAGAGGATTATGTAAACATATAATTTGTAATAGTTTTCATTTGACAATTACAGACGATGCGTATTATAAATACTTTTAAAGTATATTATACAAAACTTCCGGGTACATCTCTTACGTAATATAAAAATTTGTTTATGGAAATACAATATTCTTACTTGCCAACAGTAAAAAGATTAATCTGTTTTCATAACGGTTATTTCTGATTTGAACAAAGCGTAACATATAATATGTCTGCGTAAAGAAAACATTTTTTGTTTATTTTAATAACGTCTTTCGAACTGGCGGACCCTTCTGATTAATCTCAGAATAGTCGTAAAAAATATGATTGTTGTTTTTATAAGGAAAAATTGCATATGAATGTTTTTTGTCTATTTTGCTTTTTGGGGTTTGCAAGAAGAATGTTCTACCCTGCTCTGTTCACCCTGCTTTACTTCATAATTTTGGTTGTTGCTATATCATTCTGATGATGCACAAAAAAAATCAAGATAAAAATGAACAATCCAATATAACTTACGATCAATGTTAATCTTAAGATTTTTTTTGTGAAAATAGCCCCAGAATCATTGCTGCATCAAGCGCAGTTCCAGCAGTTTTGAAAACGGGGACCCAGGCTCTTGTTTGCCAATTTTCACCCAATTTATACACGAATTTTACTAAATTGTCGAACACCCCCTTGATCCGCCAGTGTGCATTAATATGCACCCATTCCTCATGTATACTTGATCACCTATTAGAACCTTTAAAATGTGTATTGTATCTCCTATTCTAGTCACGGGTACCGTTAAATGGTCACAAAATGTGTATTGCGTTTCTGATTATTGCCAAAGATTGTGACACATGTATTCATGTATTCGGTCAGAGTCCCGTCGACCGGATGTAAGATGACACTTGTATATTCTGCCTGGCAATATTAGGTACCCTGCTGAGTGAACCGGTGTGAATGTACCTGTCGTTTTCAGAATGAAAATAAAAATAAGTAAACCCGCCTTTCACTTCTTATTTCAGGAATTATTTGCCTTAATTTATTGAAGAATAAAATATTTCAAATTAAAATATGGTCTCTCGCTTTACGGCGTTTACATAGGGATATGTAGTAGTATATGAGGGTTTAACGTCCGACTGACCTATTGAGGTATTGCAGACGTTACGTATACGGCGTTTACATAGGGATATGATTATTTGTTTTATATCATAAACAAAAATATTTATTGTTCATTAAGGTGCCTCATTACAATAATCAGAACTTTTAAAGCACAATAACTTTGAGGCTGTACATACGCAATCCTGTGCTATAAAACAAGACATAAATAGCTTAATAGAGACCGATAGTTTAATATATACTTAATTCATTTTTTAGTAAATAGTCTCAGCATAGGTAATACAAGGTTAATGTGTTTCTCGCATGATAATCAAAAACAAGTAATAGTGAAGTGACAACAGTATACGTATTCTGTACGTGTATCACACTTTGCTAATATTTTAATACATTTAAAGTCACATTTCTTAATAAACATCGCATTAAGTTAAAATACGACATGAAAATCAAATACGCAACAATTGATGGATTATTGTGTTCAATACACTAAATTTATTAAGGGCCAGACTAGTATAACATAAATAATAATAATTAATAAATAAATACGTATAGATACACGATAATATAATACTATAGATCGTCATATTCAATGAGCTAGTGACGACTACAGTATTACGTAATCTCTCTACTCAGCGGGTGATTTAGATGACCGTGCGATTTAACTGGTAAAATGCAAATTTAAAAGGAAAAACGCTAAAATCCCACGACAATGCAAATTTAAAAGGAAAAACGCAAATATAAAAGGAAAAACGCTAAAATCCCACGACAATGCAAATTTAAAAGGAAAAACGCTAAAATCCCACGAAAATGCAAATTTAAAAGGAAAAACGCTAAAATCCCACGACAATGCAAATTTAAAAGGAAAAACGCTAAAATCCCACGACAATGCAAATTTAAAAGGAAAAACGCAAATATAAAAGGAAAAACGCTAAAATGCCACGACAATGCAAATTTAAAAGGAAAAACGCTAAGATGCCACGACAATGCAAATATAAAAGGAAAAACGCTAAAATGCCATGACAATGCAAATTTAAAAGGAAAAACGCTAAAATGCCACGACAATGCAAATTTAAAAGGAAAAACGCTAAAATGCCACGACAATGCAAATTTAAAAGGTAAAACGCAAATATAACAAGACAATTCGCTAATTTACCTGGTAAACGCTAATATAACTGGTAATCTTTAATTATTTGCATTTTACCGGGCATATTTGCATTTTCTATTTCCTAGTGAAAGTCGTAAGTACATGTACATTTATATTGTAGTATTTGAGAAAAAAAACATACATGTTACATAATATTCTGGAATAAACTATTGTTTTAATTCTATAACAGTAGTGTTGTTACATAAACATTTAAAATGAAATTCACCCCCCCCCCCCCCCCCCCCCTCCCCTCCCGGGCCAAATAAAAAAAAAACAGTCGTACCAACATAACATCGTTCTCTCATTTTTGCTATCTGCCAGTTTGTATTGGAAATTTAATATTACAAGTCCGCAACTTGCACGATGACTGCACCTCATTAAGTATGATTCCTGTGTAAATTAAATTCGTTTTAAATTTGGAGAAAAGACGAATTATTCATACTCGCAAATCATTTTTGGATGAAGATGGTGTTTGACACTATGCTTTAAAAATTTTGAATTAACATTCAAGTTCCAATGAAGCCACAGATTTTACAGGTTTTTTTTAAATTATTTTGGTGTTTTTTTTGTGTGTAAGGTAACATGATCTCATTTTGTGGTGTATATTTTCATAATTTTACTCTTTGTCATTTTTACGCACTTGTTATATTATTTATTGGTATGTATTGTATAACTTTTGGAAATGTTTATTTGTCAAAATAGCCGCACGTGTGTTAGGCCCAGACCACATGGTGACGTCACTTGAACACCTCGGCACTGTGCCAGGTGTTCAAGCTTGAACCACCTCGGCAATGTGCCAGGTGTTCAAGTGACGTCACTATTTGTCCTAAGACACGTGCGAATTCTTTTGACAAATAGGTATTTGCAAAATTTGAATACCTATCGATAACAATAGAACTAGTGTGTAATGTTTGATAACTCGACGAGAGACCAATCAATACATAAAATCAATTAAAAATAAAAGTTAAACTAATGTTTTACAACATAAATAACCTCAAATAGTATATTGCATACAGCGACATTTTTGTATAAATCCATTCTCCATGTTTACGGTTCAAACTTATATTTATATTGCGTTTGATGATCGAATGGCCAAGTTAAGGTCCTTTGAAGTTGACTTCTCACCTGGGTTCGAGCCCCCATACCCACATGAAGTGTTATAAAATATGTCAAGACATCTACTCAAGACCAGTGTTTCATCGGCCAGTTCATTATATTCCTCCCCTAATAAGTCTGGTAGTATTAATAAATGGGTGTTTTCATAATGGCCATGTTATGTGTCCAAGGTCTGTGATCTAAATCGAAATATATATAGCCTATTTAACCAATCCCGATTTTCAGAAAATCCACCGTTGTCTATTTAAAAAAAAGATGACGATTTTTAAGTAAAAAACGAAAGAAACAAAACTCAAGTAACATGTTAAAATTTGGCGGTCATTGTTTTAATAATTGACCACTTTCTCCATAATGGCCCTGTTTTCATGCCCCGTAAATCCTGTAATGGTCCTGCCAGGAAATTTATAAAACATATGCATGTACAATCATAATATAGTAAGTTGGTTAATAAATAGTTGTAGAATTGTTAAAGATGAATATACACACAGTTATAACTCAACCCTGTTTTATGCATAAATATTTCCAATGTTACAGGGGCTTCTCAAGAAAAACGAAAAGAAGCTAGCCCGATCCTTTAATTTCACGTTCCGCTATATAGATGATGTTATTTCAATAAATAATTCTAGGTTTGGTGATTTTGTTGATCGCATCTATCCCATTGAGCTTGAAATAAAGGATACCATAAATGCAGATAGGTCTGCTTCATACCTTGATCTACACCTCGAAATCGATAGTGAGGGTCGGTTAAGAACGAAACTTTACGACGAAAGAGATGATTTCAATTTTCCCATTGTGAACTTTCCATTTATATGTAGCAACATTCCAGCAGCACCTGCATATGGAGTATATATATCTCAGATGATACGATATTCCAGAGCTTGTGGTTCCTATCAGGATTTCCTTGGGTTGCTGCTAACAAGGAAGCTACTGAACCAAGGGTTCCCTTTGGTAAAGTTGAAGTCATCACTTCGACAATTTTACGATCGCCACCATGACTTGGTTGACCGTTATGGAATATCAGTGTCACAAATGACCACGGATATGTTCCACTTGTCGTAAACACTTCCCTGTCCTTTCCTCATTCACGACTTATTACCGAGTGTGTAACTAGATTAACACGACGGGTGCCACTAGTGGAGCAGGAATTGCTTACCCTTCCGGAGCACCTGAGTTCACCCCCGGTTTTAGAGGGGTTCGTGTTAATCGATCTTTAGTTTTATTTGTATGTTTTGTAGATCGTTGTTTGTTCTTTTGTACTTTTTCTTTTGGTCATTGTGTTGTCTGTTCTTCTTCGATATACGGATTCCTCCACCAATAAAACTGACCGACATTATATAACTGAAATAGCGTTTTAGACTTACAGGTGCAATGAAGGAACGACTAACTCGTACTTTATTTGTAGTTATAGATGTAGATTGAAAAGGGGTCGTCATGATAGTATGGTAGCTGCATTTACAACTACCTATCAGTGCCTATCACCACTAAAGCTGTGAGTTCAAATCCCGCTCATGGCGAGGTATACTCGATACAACATTGTGTGATCAAGTTTGTCAGTGACTTGTGACAGGTCGGTGGTTTCCTCCACCAATAAAATGGACAGCCACGATGTAACTGTAGTATTGTTGAAAGGGACGATCAACTCCATTACCCTAAGCCCCTGTAGACTGAAAGATACCGCCAGTACTTAAAAAAAAAATATGTGAATAAATTCTCAAAAAATAACAACAGTCTGCAAATTATGTCGATTTACATACGAGATGGCTTAGTTAATTTCCGAATATTTTATTCAGAGAAACATGAACCGGTCTGGCTTCATATACGAGATTGTTATGTAACAGATATGCTGTGATTTATTACCTCCCTTTACAGTCACATAAAGAAAATTCCTTTCCTTTCTTTATCCTCTTAGTAAATATTGGGTGCCAGTTCACTTACGTGGTATTAAGTTTCCTATGATTGACTTTTATTACCATAATCATACAATGTATATAACTTGTTTATAGTATAAATATAGCTTCTATTAATTATATACCCCACTGCACCTCTTAGGCAAACAATTATTAAATACCGGGTATTATTATTCAAATTAGGAGACACCACAACGAGACAGCGCTACACCTGCTATGACGGTTTTTTTGTGCAATGGGACTTTTTGTAAATTCCCCGTCAAATAGCCAGTGATATAGGAAATTTGATTCTTGGGTGAATTTTTTTTACTATTGTGTGTTTTTTAAACTGTTTGATAAGTTTATATGCTTGTTACCAACTTCCAGTGTAAACAATAACAACAACACATGTGATTTTATTTACATTTCACTGTCATGTGATTACCTAATTTGAATGTCACCAGAACCCAAGCATGCATGAGATGTTCATTTCACCCAAAGTTTAACTTTTTACATTTTATTGGAAATTATTTTAGAAATTTAAAAGTAAAAAGTATAAATGCAAGCCTTTGAATTTTAAATCTTTTTCTTTAAATTCTAAATAAAATCACTTTTGTTTTGGTGTTTTCTAAAGCCCAGTATTTGAACTCAAAGAACATGGTTATAAAGTAAGCCTATGTGTATTGACCAGATATACCATGTTAATAGCCCATGCTTTGCATGCTTTGTGTATACTTTTAGAAAATGAAAACAAGTTTTATGTATGTTATTTAAGCATAATAAAAAAAAACAAGTAATTAATATATATTTTTTATTAATATAATAGAAAAAATATAAAATAAAGGTAGAAAAAAACAACATTTTTTTGGCTTTTCATAAATTAATATTTACAAATTAAAAATTATCTGCCCTTATTTAGAACTCTACCAATACTTATATAGAAAGGATAGTCATGCCTCTCAAAACTTCAGATGAAAAATAGGATTTAATACTAAAAGTGAATGATTATTTTGAAACCGAATCAAAATTGTCACTTGGTGAAAGTGAAATGAACATTTCATGCATACTTGGGTTCTGGTCTGGGTTCTGGTGACATATTCAAATTAGGTAATCACGTGACAGTGAAATGTAAATAAAATCACATGTGTTGTTATTGCTTACACTGGAAGTTGGTAACAACAAGCATACTAACTCCCTCTGCACATATCCACATTTGGTACAAATATTTAACACCTGTCTACCTGCTGGTTCTGAATCAGGATCATGTGTCAAGAGTGTAGCTACCTGTCTACCTGCTGGTTCTGAATCAGGATCATGTGTCAAGAGTGTAGCTACCTGTCTACCTGCTGGTTCTGAATCAGGATCATGTGTCAAGAGTGTAGCTACCTGTCTACCTGCTGGTTCTGAATCAGGATCATGTGTCAAGAGTGTAGTTACCTGTCTACCTGCTGGTTCTGAATCAGGATCATGTGTCAAGAGTGTAGCTACCTGTCTACCTGCTGGTTCTGAATCAGGATCATGTGTCAAGAGTGTAGCTAGCTGTCTACCTGCTGGTTCTGAATCAGGATCATGTGTCAAGAGTGTAGCTACCTGTCTACCTGCTGGTTCTGAATCAGGATCATGTGTCAAGAGTGTAGCTACCTGTCTACCCGCGGACTGTTGTTTAAGAATTCTAGTCTAGTACAATGCAGACATCAACATCATTTCATTGAAATAAAAAATATGGAACTTGTTCTCACCATGATATAGCTGACAAATTGCTCATTAGGCATTACACAACAATGACTCACTCATAATAAACAGGGCAAATATCATGTCGGAGTGGACTAGACAGGGTGTGTCCGGTGAAGAGGGTGGAGTTTTAATTGTGGATCAGACAGTGTGGCGGGTGCCGGAATGGACATGGAGGTGGGTGGGAAAGTTTCTGGAACTGCCAAGAAAGCAAACAAAAAATATAATAAACAAAACAAATTGTCCGCCTTGTCCCAGCCCCTAAGCCAAGGCAATATCATATATAAAAAAAAAAACAAAAAAACCTAAACTGTCACATCAGATATATCCAAAATGAATGATATGAAAATCACATATATCCCTAAAACCACTAAATATCAGTTTTTCTCATCGCCTGTTAATGGTAACTACAAACTTAATCAAATATTTTACCATATAACTATATCTGTGGACTGTTTTTTTTTTCTATCCTGATTCAGATTTCAAAATATTGCGCCAAAATAATATCCGGAGAAATTTTTGGAACTTTTCTGACCCTATCGTTGAAGTAATGCATTCGGAATTCAATGGTCGTAACGGTCCGTTGATTTCATATCGAGGGTACTATACGAAATATTTGGCAATAAAGGTGTGAAAATCTTACAATTCTGGAGAACTGAGCTATCGTACATGTATGCACAAAACAAAATTAGTGGCGAAAAGGTGCGTCTTTTAAGAATGGATACATGTCCTAGTTTGAATGACATAATGGAAATAAGGTGCAATAAATGTACTCGAAGCGAGCAGGTGTACGATTTTTAAACCTGCGGAGTTACATGCCTTGTGGATTAGTATCTAAATAGGGTCGACACATGCAAGTTGTTGTTAACATAAGATTGTATGAATATTGACACGAACAAGTTCAAATAAGGAAAAAGAGATGAAATAATAAAGAAATAAAGAAATTTTATTGAAAATAAATTTGTAAACAGAAAGTTTGAAAAAAAAGGGGGAGGGATTGGTAGGTTCGTGCCACGAGCACCTGTGAGTTCTTCTTCTTCTTTTTCCACTAGTGTGCATGATTCCTCTGGAACATTTTCGCACAATTGACTATGTACACGTGAGGGAGGGTCGGTTAGTGTATTTACAAAAATTTACAGGTGCAGGATAAAACGATCTGGTTAAAAACATTTGAGGCTGGTCTAGTGGAAACTGGAAGCAATCCCCCCCTTGAAAGTCTCTAGGGGTTGCATTCTTGTAATATCTGATGGAAGACTGTTCCAGAGTCTGATGGTAGACGGGAAGAAGGAGTTATTATATGAGTTGACACTTGTGAATGGTACTAGGAACCTCATTTCATGTCCTCTTGCTCTTACACCAGTTGGTTGTAAAGAAGGTGCTGATGGTATTGCGACCAGTTGATGGATAACTCGGTATATCATGGTGACTTTGGATTGATGTCGACGGGTGATGAGGTCGTCCCACTTAAGTTGGTGAAGCATAGATGATACACTGCTTGTTCTTCTATAGTCACCGAGTGTGAAGCGTGCCGCTCTTCGTTGTACTGCTTCGATTTTACTGATGTTTGTTTGTGTCCACGGGTCCCACACAGTGGCCGCGTATTCTAGCTGTGGTCTTACTAATGTCTTATAGCATGTTGATTTGGACACGATGATAGGTGCCTACGTAGGAAGGCTGTGGTATTGTTTGCCTTCTTAGTCATGATATCAATATGACTGTTCCATGAGAGTGTGTTATTGATGGTAACTCCAAGGTATTTTGCTCTGTTAGTTTCATGTAATACATGGCCATGGATGGTATATTTGGCAACTATGATCTTTTTCTTGTTTGTGATTCTGATGACTTCACATTTGTCAGGATTAAACGACATCAACCAGTCTTTCTCCCACTGTTAAACGGTTAAACAATCAAAAACCACGCTTTTCCTAGTTAAATTGTTAAGCGAAGTATGAGATTGTTTAACCGCTTAACCGGAAAACCGTGGTATAAATTATTTATAACATGAAGCCTAGATACGATAACGTAACCCTCATTCCGTTTGTGCTCCAGTTAGTGTTACGAATCGGTCCCATTCAACGTATGGGAGAAAATTAAAAATTTCGTTAAGTGAATATTTCAACTTTCTTTTTGCATATCTGGTCATAACTTATTATTCCCTACAATTTTTAAGTAATGGTGATACGAAATAAGTGTTACAATACCTGTTTCTACCTTCACGGTCGATTTTGTATTCGAAAATTCTTTCTTGTCCGCCATGACACCTTACGTAGACTCTCGCGATGGGCGGAGTCTATCCATAAATGGATCTCAATGCCAAATATGGAAAACTTTCACTACGATTTTACGGCAATCGATCCAAATAAGGATATCTCCAAAACGAGACAAATGCACGTGAAATAGCAACTTGTAAACAAAATGTCGGACAGAAAGAAGATTTCATTCATTCAAATTTTCAGATGGATATAAGTCTACCATGGATTGATGCAGCGTTTACTTAACACCTCAAGGTTTACCTAAATATATTTATCTTTCACCCCCGTTAATTTTTCCAACCACTTACAACGGAATTAGGACAAAAAACCGCCCGGTGTTAATCACTCCGGGCTCTGCTGCCATACGTTGAATGGGACCGATTCGTAACCCTCGCTGGGAGCAAAAGCGGACTGAGGGTTACGTTATCGTATCTACATGAAGCCATGCAATATCGCATCTAGGTCGTTTATTATTGCACGGCTCTCTGAGAGTAATAAAACTACAGCCCATATTTAAAGTGTGCAACATATCTCGTATATCTGCGTGTATTATTTCATAGTTCTTAGCCGTTGCTTACTTTCTGGTATATAAACCATAAAAGATCAAAGGAAAAGAATGCATTCCTGTTACAATAATGTTACATTGAACAAACATAAATAAAAACTATGCATTGTATATATGTCTTTTTAGTAATTAAAATTTACCTACCCCCAACTTTCAAATTTTCCAAAATGGATTCATTTTATAATACATTCCTTATTCGACGTGATGGTCTACTGTAAATAACATACAGAGGCTTACGACTGGATCAGAAACTTTCTGAGGGAACATGAAAGTGGAGGGGGAAGCTTTGTAAGTGAACTGGCTCCTGCACCCCTGTCCTATCTAACCTGGTCTTGAAAGCTGCCTAAATGGCAATTACTGCAGTTATAAAGTCATATTTATTTCGAATTTTTTCTACTCTTCTCAATAAAATCTTATTCAGAGTTTTATGGTTTGAAACACAACTTTTTGTGTCTCTATGGGGCCAAAGTAAAAATAAAAAATACAATAAAATGCAAAATTCAATGAGAGACAACGAAAACTAATTAATATATGCCATATAGATGAAACATAATTGGATCTATACTCTGTGTCACCAAATCATGGACTTTTCGGGCATTGTTTATACCGGAAGTTTAACCTGGGGCATTTGGTCGGAAGTCCTCTGAATTCTTTTAAATGTAAATCGAAGACAAATGGAAGGCGAATGATTTGCAGTCGATGTAAGAAAATATTGTCATTATTCAACTCACAAACAAACCTCAGATTAAAAGAAAGTTTCTATTGAAAATATGAAGGCAAAATTAACGTAGCGAGATAAACAAATATGGCCATTAAATGATTAAGGATCATATTATGTTATGTTCTTTATAGAAAGTCAAGCATTTTATTCATTCCAGCATGTATACCATTTATCTTTTGATGGTGTACAGTATTTGATTGAATAGATGTGATACCAACCATGAAACATGTCACACAAAAATATATTGCGAACGTGAGGAAGTCTTTTACATACAATAGAAAATCTTTAAACATGATCAGGTAATTTTATCAAATTGATCAGAATATACATTTTATTTAAAGAATAAGATGCTCTATGCGAGGGAGAAGTGATTATGGTATAACCCTTGACAGAGCCCCTCATGAATAATTAATTAGCTTGTTCCCGCGCGCGTGGGGTCAAGGGTCATTCTTGTAGATAAAACGAGAGATAAATCCATGTCAATTTATGATCGAAGTTTGTTGTGAATTTTTGTGACAATTTTTAATTGTTTTGTTATATTTTGTTGAAATATTGCTCTCTTTATATCACAGATTCAAAATTTGTATACATGTTTGATATATTATGGACTAGACATCGTGTTATCAAGGGATCATTTAATATTCATCGCAGATCACACGAAGAACAATGGCGATTTGATCGTACATTAATTAAATTTAATAGTTGATTGTGTCGGACAATACATTCCTAGGAATGTTGTATCTGTTTTAGGAAGAAAAACAGTATATTTTAAAAAAAATTGTGAACAATTTGAGTCATAGCCAGAAATGATGGGTACTTTGCTCATTTGCATATCTAAGATGGCGACGCCAGGACGTCTGCAATTTTCATATGATCTATAAGACGATATCATTCATAATTGCATGTGTGTCATTTTCTGAACTTGAAAATGATACATTGAATCAAGCTGAATTAAATGAAATAAAAATTAATGAAAACAATTAAATATTCGAGGTTCCTGGACTAAATGAAAATCCGAGGCGACGAACCTTTTTTTGGCCTTAAGAGTCTATGTAAAAATGTCTGAAATACATGAAACTGGTGGCGTGTTACACAAAATTTAACAATGAATGACATTTGGCGACATATTTTCTGAAATTAATTTAGATTCCTCAATAATATATGTAATTATATTGACTAACCTTATATTTCTAGCTTCTAAACTCGGTGTTCCCACATTAAATATAATATGATCATTTTTGCATGATCGCGATATCAAAGACATGTCTAAAATCGTTACAAAACAAAAATATTTGAATTTTGACAGAAGAAAAACTTTGCGGAAATAAACAATAACTTTTAATTTTTGAATCATCGACGGACAACATTGAATTTCCGTACTGTAGGCTATTTTTTTGACGATCCATCAAGCTTGAAACTGCAGTCACGTGACAAAATCTAATTTAAATATGATGAATATTTATGAGGAAAATACCCTCAATTTCTGGATATGTGGAAAATAATAAACATTAACTTGTTATATAATATGACGATGTTACTCTGTGACGTATTTACAGTATAGAGGGCGCTTCAGATGTGACGCAAGACAAGAAGTAGAGTGCACATGCGCAGTCATACACACTTGATTTGTGGAAAGTCATGATTTAGCATACGGATATTTTACTGTAAAACATGACTTTAAATACACGCAAATCAGACACACTTTAAAATACGCACAAATCAGACACACTTTTAAATACGCACAAATTAGACACACTTGAAAATACGCACAAATCAGACACACTTGAAAATACGCACAAATCAGACACACTTTAAAATACGCACAAACCAGACACACTTTAAAATACTCACTTGCGCTAATCTCGTTGAGAGTAGTATTCCGAAGAAATTTTCTGTCTGTATCTATAGATCTAGTCCTAGGATGTAAATACAGACAGATCATTTCTCCAGAATCGTAACCTGAACGAGATTACATTTGCGCCAGGCCGGTGTTATCTTTTTACATAGGTCCACCTGTTTTTTTTCCTTAACTTATTCTCTTCATGAATATAGATAGCTGACAACCTGGTCACTTGGTTAGTGTAGCAAGAGTTCAATCAGGTTTACGCGTAAGGTGATTAGCGGCGAATTGTCATGATCACTGAAAGTGGGGGATTCGGGAGAATAGCTTGCTCCCTGGAAAGCTTGCACATTTTAATGATTTGAGTTAGTTATATTTACATTAGATTTGTAATGAAAGGCAATATCTGTTTGAATGATTGAACAGTAAATCACATTTTTCAAATGTCTA
The DNA here is from genome assembly GCA_963383655.1 of Bathymodiolus septemdierum. Taxonomy (NCBI): domain Eukaryota; kingdom Metazoa; phylum Mollusca; class Bivalvia; order Mytilida; family Modiolidae; genus Bathymodiolus; species Bathymodiolus septemdierum. The sequence continues at coordinate 38,955,742 of OY726519.1, forward strand.
TAATTCATTAATTTGTGTATTTCTTGATGACTCGAACATCACCGTTGCACCAAAGATCGCTCATCATCACATTTTCAGTTACAATAATTTCAAATGACTTGATTCTAGAAACAACCAGAGTGCCTCCATTGAGCGTTGTATGGTTACATTTGGTCCAAATTCTTAAAAATCGCGGCTCGGTCATTAAAATGGGCGCACCGTTCACAAGTGCTTGAGGAAACTCGCCACTTTCAATGTGAGTTTTCACCATAGCCAGAAATGATAGGTGATTTGCTCATTTGCATATTCAAAATGGCGGCTCAAAGAGAATTTGGATTTTAATATATAGTTGAACGGGAAACTTTCTGTTAGCTTGGGCCGGACAATTTGCCGGGATAAAAAATCAAACTATGCACCGATTTGAACAATATCTCAAAATATTACAGCTGTACCATGAAAACTCAAGGTTCCCACCCAGTTTCAAATTTTGAAGCGTAAGCGCCATTCAAAAGCATTGAGAAGAAGTGAAAAAATGCATCCTGCACGGTTTTCAAGACCTAAAAACACTGTTCTTACAATCCCCATGCTAATTGCCGGGACAAATTCGGTCAGTTCCGGTAACATTGTTGAGGAATCTTTCTTCGATAAATATTTTGCTGAAAAATTAAAGATTCCCACGATAATTTAAAAGAGGGCTTCAGAAGTTTTTTTTACCTTTCTAGTATAGATTCAATAGGGGTTCACGCAAAAAAATCTACTATTTCGTAAAACTGCTTCTGCTAGACATAGCATTATTTGAGTAAGCACCGCATTCCATTGTAAATGTAAATAAACAATTAAAAAAAGGCTCCACAAGGGCATTTTTTTATTTCGACAAAACAACAGAACAAGTAACTAGATTTCTATAATACAATTGGTAACAATACTGCTGATATATACAGTTAAAAAAAAATAACAATATATATACTAAACGATTTCAATGACATACTAATACTTATGTGGATTAAATATATTTTCGATCTTTTACACACATCATCGGATTCCTAATAAACATATGATGACAATTAATTTTGATACGATCACAAATAATTATGTGATCAAAACTGTGATGAAATATTATTCAAAAAAAATAGATACGAGTTTTCATCAGCGTCTTCCAAATATGGTTCAACGTTTATTTGCTGACGTCATACATGACGCGATTTGGTTTATGAATATTCATGAGCAAAATCACCCATGATTTCTGGCTATGCAACAAGAACAATCATTGATGGTTATAAAGTTCCGTGTAAAATTATTTTGTGTGTACAATGTATATATATGAAGCACACGTATAGGTAAAGACTGATATTCTCAATATCACCCCGGTTATAAAGGCTGATATTATAAATATCACCCCGGTTATAAAGGCTGATATTCTCAATATTATCCCGGTTATAAAGGCTGATATTATGAATACCACCCCTTTATAAAGGCTGATATTTTCAATACCACCCCGTTTGCTTCAAACTAACAATGTTGTAGTCAGTGTTAAAATAGTACTCGACAAACATAATTGATTTGCACTTTTCGCCCATAAATGGAAAACTAAAATTGAATTCTTACATGAAATTACAATAAAGCATAGCATGTATCAAACAATTGTTTAAAGATGAAGAACTATGCTTAAACAATGAATGTAGTACTCATTATAGACCAGGAAGTTTAGCATAAATGGAGTCGCGTGGTTATCTATTTTACCAATTATATCTGTAATGGTTCTTTAACGTTAATATTGTAACGATTATAGATAGATCAAACTTATTTTTATTGTTAACTATTTAACATTTGGATCGAACACAAGTTATTCCAACTTACAAAGATCCTTTCCATATATTTACATACAATTATATAATTATATATTCCATGCACCAGCAAGTAATAATGTATATATGATAATTACATTTTATAACAAACAATGAGAAAAAAAAAGGGGTATTTTTGGAATTATATCAAATTCAATATATGAAGTGTGATCACTGTGGGGTAAAACGATTGCTATTCTATTCAGAGTACTGGTACTCAGGCATTTATTTTGGACAAGGAAGAGGAAGTTCGAAATACACGCAGACAGTAAATGTCAATATGAATATGATTTTAAAATTAGTTTTTAGTCCTTAATTTGAGGATTATAAAGTCACGCGCCACGACATTAAAGGCGGTTCATTCAACCTCAGCCAACATTTAAAATAAAGAGTATAAAAAGGTAAAAAAAATTGGTGAGTCGCGCAATAATAATATCAATTTTGAATGTAAGACAAGTAAAGGTCTACTTTATTGTCATATTTTCTGTAAATAACAAAAAATATGAATATAATAAGCACTATGTGCAAGCATCACATGTAACAAAATGCCAAAAAATTGTTTAGCATAAATTTGATAAAAAAAAATATGAATTATAATATTTTTAAATTTTGGTGATTAGATGAATCTAACACAAAAAAAAATTAAAAAAATTGCACATTTCTTAAATTCATGCTTATGCTTTTTTTTAATTATGAATATTGATTGTAAAGCTTGTACATTTTGTATATTTTTGCTGATACAGAATTATTCCAATATTTGACTTCGAGATCTACACATCCAATTTCACCAGATATTAGCACACCTATAATTATCATTAATTGTTATTTAAATAATCACCTATTGTAATATGTTTGTTGTCATACCTTGAATATGGTTTGGTTGGTTTCGTTTTATGGTGTTTAACGCCACTTTCAACAATATTTCAGCTATATCGTTGCGGTCAGTTTTATTGGTGGAGGAAACGGGAGGATCCGGGAAAACCACCGACCTGTCGAAAGTCACTGACAAAGATTATCACATAATGTTGTACACCTCGCCTGATCGGGATTCGAACTCACAAAATCAGTGGTGATAGGCACTGATTGCATAGGTAGTTGTAAATCAAACTACTCATTGAATATGATGTTTCAAAATGTTGGCATAGATTGAAGACACATAAAAGCATAGTCATTTGATTATCAAAGGTAATTTTGGAATTTCCACTTTTCTCTTCAATTTTAGCTACGAAAATAAATAATAGTGCCTCTGCACTTAACTATTTGTCTTGTCCACAGGCGCTCGTGGCACGGAATTACCACCCCCTTTTTAACTTTCTGTTTTCATCTCACAAGATGGATTATTAGTATCTATAGGGTCGATACATGCAAATTGTTGTTAACATAAGATTGTATGAAGATTGACACGAACAAGTTAAAATAAGGAAAAAGAGATGAAATAATAAAGAAATAAAGAAATTTTATTGATAAATAAATTTGTAAACAGAAAGTTTGAAAAAAAAGGGGAGGGGGTGGTAAGTCCGTGCCACGAGCGCCTGTGGTTAGACCATGGTTTGTAAAAGTTCACTATTTTTAAGTTGATTACTGCATAAAAACATCAAAGGAAAAATGCGTATTTATGTTACAATCCAATTTAAATAGATTATTTTAGTTCTATTTTTGAGGATTACAAAGTCACACCCCAATGAACACTGACAATATACACATATAATTATATACCTATATAAGACATTTTTTCTGTTTTTACTTGGTCGTAGACACATCTCTGACTGTACATATTCATACAATCTTATGTTAACAGCAATAACTCACAACATCAGTGGTGATAGGCACCGATTTCATAGGTAATTTTAAATCCAACTACCATACGATCACGTCGACGACACCCCCTGCTAACATAAGATTGTATGATTACTGGCACAAACAAGTTAAATTAAGGAAAAAGAGATGAAATAATAAAGAAATTTTTATTGAAAACAAATATGTAAACAGAAAGTTAAAAAGGGGGTGGAAATTCCATGACACGAGCGCCTATAGCTATAATACATTGTATAAAGTGATTAATTACACCTTATATAAGAATGCTGGATTCTGATTGGTTAATAGCCGTGATATTTTTTACAAATTCAGGCCTTGCATTGTGAATTTGCAGAATTTTTACTTCATGTAGGTGTATTTGCATAAGATTTAACTTTTTTTCATGGTATTTGCAAAATCGTATTTGCTGTTTTTACCCTTCACCGAGAAACTTGTAACAAAATTTGTAAAACGTTATCAGTTGTGCGTTTTATGTAACATCATTCGGTAGAATTAAACAGATACATTTTAATTAATTTAAACATATTTTATTGTCTAAATAATGACAAAAGGATCAGACACAAGTTTTTCAACTTAGTATTGTCTTCTCCATATACATACAATATACAATATACAATATGATGAGCATTATTATTGCATTATTTCTCTAAAATTTTCGCATGAAGACATGAAACAAAAAATGTAGCAATAAAGCAGAATGCAACAATGGAATACCATTAAATGTAACCAATCAAACAGACCCGAGTATCAAAAAAGAAAACTGGGACATAGACCTATAGCACGTGTTGTTAAGTTATTGGATTGATAATACATTATTTCTCCAAATGTAAGTACTTTTAGTTCACTTTGTGTATTATAATATGGTATTAAAGATGAGTTATCCATTGTCGCATACTGTTGTAAACAAAAAGAAAAAAAGAACAATAGAAATAAACTTTCGAGGTCAGTCGCGAACGGTAAACAATATAAACATCAGCACACATTCTCATACAGTAGTCAATTTATTGTGAAACGACCTGTGTCTTGAATGAATTTTTGAACTTGTAAGAAAATTTTGGTATTTTTTTCGTCGTTGAGAATTTCATTGCCAGATAATAAAGTAAGCTCATCGATTGGTAAATCATTACTAATTTCTAGAATTCCTATAAGAAAAATATTTCTTTGTACAATATAATGTTTACAATGTAATAAAAAATGTTTAGCAGTTTCATCCGATTTTCCACATGAACATAATGCATTCGGAATCAAATTAGCACGATATAAATCACTATTTAATGCACTACATCTATTTCTTAACCTACTTTGCAAAACATTCAAGTACCTGTCACCTGACGAAAAGTAACATGGTATTTTCTTATTTCTAAAATATTTAAATTGGAGCCTTTTTTTGAATGTGAAAAAGGTTGGAACTTCTCGAATATTTAAATCAAGGGTATTCCAGGTCTTAATAGTCGACGGAAAGAATGAGTTTTGGTATTTTGATAGTCTGTTTGCTGGTTGACTTATATTGTGACGATTTCGTAGATTATAGTTATTCGATTCGGCAACTGTTGGGGGTATCAACTCTGATAAATATTCTGGGGCTTCATTATTTATGATTTTATAAAATAAGTTAAGTTTTTTAACTTCCCGTCTTACAGTTAACTTTTGCCACCCAGTTTCACAATAAATAGAATCTAAGCTAGCATGTGAAGTAAGCCCTGTTACTATTCGCGCAGCTTCAGTTTGTACTTTTTCCAATCTATCAGAGTTGACAGCTCCACAATTATCCCACACTTCAGATCCATATTCTAATATAGGTCTAATAAATGTAATATAGATATTTTCCAGATATTGCCTATTAAGTTTAAATTTTAATTTTCTCAAAATATTTAATTGTTTTGAAGCTCTTTCAATTATGGTATTAATATGCTTAGTCCACTTACAATCACAACTAAAAATTACTCCTAGATGTTTGTGAGTGTTTACTGTTTGAATAAGTGTACTATTAAAATCAAAAATCAAGTCGTTCTGCTGATTATTAGCACTGAAAACCATAATATCAGTCTTACTTGGGTTAAATTTTACAAGCCATCTTTTTGACCATTTTTGAATATATTTGAGATCAATATTTATCATATTTTTTAGTGTATTTTCATCATGCGCGGTATGTCCAATTGACGTGTCATCAGCAAACAGTCTACCAAGACCTAGCATGTCATCCGCTATATCATTTATAAATATAAGAAATAACAAGGGACCAATACTGACCCCTGGGGCACACCAGCCTTGAGCTCTCCAACACTAGAAATTGCATCTTTAATAATAACCCTTTGACATCTATTACTTAAGTAACTTTTCAGCCAACACAATAATTCTCCCTTTACACCATATCTTTCCAGCTTTAAAATGAGACCTCTAATCCAAACTCGATCAAAAGCTTTGCTCACGTCAGCAAAAGTAATACTAGTCATTTCTTTGTTATCTAATGCAAGCAAAATATTATGATATAATTCAACTAGTTGATGAGTTGTAGAATATCCTGGAATGAAGCCAGATTGAAACTTATAGAGAAGGCTGTTAAATATTAAGTGGTTGAAGATATATTTGAAAGCTATTTTTTCAATACATTTGCTCACGCATGAAAGGAGAGATACTGGTCTATAATTTGACGACAAAGACTTGTCGCCCCTTTTAAATAACGGAATTATAAATGCAATTTTCCAGTTGTTAGGAAATATTTTACATTGAAAAGATTTGTTAAATAGTAAAGACAATGGCTTTGCAACTTCGTTCTTAACAGCAATTAACATTTTATTACTAATAATATCAGGTCCAACAGCTTTGTTGGGATCCAAGATATTTAGAACGTCAATTACATCTTGTTCACTCACTACTATTGTAGTTAAAGTATTACAACCCCTATCGTCAAAATCAGGGAGATCTATCCCATCATCTTCTAAATCTGTTATAGAACAACAATATTTATTTAATATCTCGCATTTCTCGACGCCTTCATTGAACAAATTACTGGTAACTATATCATTAGGATTTCGTAGAGGGGGTACGTCATTAGTTGGGCGTTCACTTTTGAGCAACATATTAATAGTTTTATAATACAGCTTACTATTTACAGATTGTAATAGATCACTTAAGTTGTCATTAACATTTGCATAAAACTTTTCTTTCGCCTGTTTCTTTTTATTATTAACTAAATTTCTCTGTCTTTTATACAATTCTTTAGAAGAATCGTTCTTAATTAAAAGATATTTTTTCCGTAATCTATCGCGTTTTCTAATTTCTTTCCGTAAAATAGAATCGAACCATATTTTGTCATTACTCCTAATAGTTACCTCCCTTTTTGGAATACATAATTCGGAAATATCAAGAAAAGCTTTCGTAAAATTTGTACATGCAATGTTCATATCACGCTCATTTTGTATAAGTATTTCCCAATTCTCGGCAGTTATTTTTTGTTTCATTAATTGGAAATCCGCCCGCTTGTAATCCCACACTGTATGCTGATATGACTTCAAGTTGCTATATCCACACCTTATTGTTACACAAGTCCCCTCGTGGTCGCTAATTTTTCTATCAATATGAATTGTATCAGAATCAATTAAAGGTACATTATCTGTGATTAAAATCGGATCCAGGAGAGAAGAATTTCCTGTTCGTGAATCAAAATGTGTGGGCTTATTAATAATGTTTGTTAAGCCATTAATTGAAAAAATATCATTTACATTATTTGGTAATTGACCCATGAAATTTTTATTTAGCACCAAGGCAGATAATTCGACTATTTTCATCCAAGGCCTTTGTTATCATTGATTCGAACAACTGCCAGTAATTTATATGAGACTCTCTTTCTGACCTATAATTAATATTTATAAGAATAGGACCAAGTTTAGTTTTTAGTTCAAACCACATACTTTCAACTTGAGAGTGTTCCAAGTCAAGCCTACGTGAAATGTTAACATAATTTTTATAATACAATATAATACCACCACCACTCGAGTTTCTGTCTTTCCTGATTGGAGTTTCAAATCCTTCACATTTAATATTTACATTCGGTATTAAATAATCTAAGTGAGTTTCTGTAAAAAATACAATGTCAAAATCTTCAATAATATCTGATATATAATTTATTTTATTACGAAGGCTTCTTATATTTGAATGAAAAATAGTTAAAGATTTGTTGTTGGTTTCCGAGACTGGTGTGCCCATAGGGCCAGGGTTTTTCTCAACATCCCCCGCTAGAAACAATAATAATAAAAACATCAGCATAATATTTGACATCATAACAAAATTTGTTCTAGACAATAACATACCCTTTCTAATAATAACATACATGCAATTCAATATAAAATCTATAATATCATTCAAACTCATAGACACTTTGGAAGTTTTCCTAAAACTACTTCCACTGATTTTATGGTAGAAAAGCCCAATTACAACTCTATGTGATGTTATATCACTATCCATTATCAAAACAAATACATAAATAAAACAAATTGGGCTTATCTGTCACATAAATAAAAAAAGAAACCAATCGAACCGACCTCGAAAGACTAACACAATTGAAAAGGACAATATATAACGGTAAAACGTACAGAAGTATTATGTACAATATTGTGTTTGGCATCGTGTCAAACAAGTGGTTTGTTAAGGGAGAAATGTTTTGATAAGTTTAATCAATAGAACTTTTTAGGGAATATTGCTTGTACAAACATAAAAACAGCGTCATTTAAATGTAGAGATGGATAGAAAAAAAAGAAACACAATGAATTAATCAAGTGTGCGTTGAAGCGTTGCACTGAACTAGTGTATATAAAGGAGTAAACTATTTGGTAGTCACGAGGTCTTATGGATAACTCACTTTCTATATTTAACCACGTACAATCAATGTTTGTCAATAAGAGCACGTGTACAATGTAAACATAAACACTGGTATGTAAGCATTTGAACTCAATCTGGCACCGTAATAATAATAATAAAAAAAAAAAAATGTAAATAATTTTGCATATATATTCTTGGGGGAAAATGAAGGGGAGATTATAACAATAACAAATCAAGAAAAATAATAATAAGTCAAACTATAACATAATCATACAATAGTCATGGAAAAAAAGAAGAAATGTTACAATGCGAGCAAAATATCAAAATATCTTTAATTTTTACAGTATTTGTTTTATTATTCCATTTTGTCAACATCTGACTGATTCTTAATCACTTTGACTTTGGAGTTCTCCCTTTCCTTTACTAGTATGGAGCCATCATGTGTCCAGAAAGAATGAACCTTATTGATCTTTTTCATGCCATTTAGCTGTCTTAAAAGATCATATCTATATTTAGTGAGATTTTCAGCTATGAACATTTTGTCTTTGTTACCTTTTAGCTTCCTTTTGTTACTGAAAACCATGTGTCGCTGCCTGTAAGTAAGAAACCTCACTATGATGGATATTTTACCATCTTTTGCCTCGCCTATTGGATGAGATCTACCTATATCGTGGATGTCTAATGGCACAGTTAGATCTTTGTTGCAAATTTTTAAGATAATACCGTCTGTATCGACTGGTTGGATAATGTTACCTTTCTGATCAGTTGGTACTCTAACATTATGAAAACGAAGGCTGGTCCTTCTAGAGTATTGTTCTTGCTCTTCCAATCTCATGTCAATTAAATCAATTTTAGCTTTTAGATTGACGTTGTTATTTTGGAGTTGACTAACTGTTTCTTCGAGTATGACCTGTTTGTCCAGCAATGGTTGTAGGTGTGGTTGTATTGCATCTTTCACCATTTGTTCAATTTTTGGTTGCATAAGTTGGATGACTTTCTCTGCTATGGTAGGTATGATTGATGAAATGAAATCGGGATTGTTAAGGGTAGCACAGACCACATCAGAAAGCTGAACAACCGTATCACTCGTGACTTGGTCAGCAATGACATTGTCGAGTGATTTCGGCAGAGGAGAGAAAGTTCTAGGTTGTTTCTCGAGTTGTTTGTCAGAAGGTGAGTAGCTATCAGGACTGTCCGGATTGTTTCTTTTTTTACCAGAAATATATTGAGACTTTTGAGGAGTTGATTGTTCAAGCTCCGAGGGATCCGTCATTTTGTTTGTTGTTGTTTGTGGTTCCATTGTTCGTACGTTTTATGTAGATATGTCACATACAATTCACTTGTGTATACTATTTTTGGGCTTCGTGGCTTTACAAACGCTAATAAATGTTAGATATACAAATATGAACCACTATCCTTATGAATAATACACTTTAAATTAACATTTCTCCCAGCTCTGTCTCCCGCTACAAAATGTTCATGCCTTCATGTTAGGTCCTGAAAACGACAAGCGAAAGGTATTATTTATTTAGCCAGTGTTCTAAATAATATTCGGTGTAATTAAACAGATATATCATGTTTGGGAGGGGTATTTGCGAAAAATACCAGTCTTGAGACTAAATTTCCCTCGCCATTCGGCTTGGGAGATTGTTGGTCTCTCGACTGGTATTTTTCGGAAATACCCCTCCCAAACATGATATATCTGTATAAAATACTGACAAACATAGCCATATATAAAAACATTGTACATTAGATTGTTTAATAAAAAAAAACATTTTTTCATTGCAGACAAAGCATGGAGAAATATTGATAGCAGTTAATCCATACAAAAAACTCAAGATATTTGAATTGGAAGTAAGTATTAAGAAAAGTAAACCGGCGGATTTCCATAATTGTTGTTTTTTTCATTTGGGCAGATTTTTTTCAGATGGCAGATTCCCCAAGACAGTAGATGTTAAGAGTTTGCCAATTACATTGTCCAGCTAAGAATTCTGCCTTCGTTATGGGTAGCAGTGTCGGCACTTATTTGTAAGCTGACGAACAATTGTCCAGAATCCTTTCATAGCCATTTAAAGAGTTTTACGCTGCACACGTCCTTCCATTGTTATCTTTATTGATGTTTTAAGAGAAACTTCAATCCACAAGGTGTATCAAAGTTCACGAAGTTAGCAGTCTTCAGAAAGATCAAACATGTCACAAGCATTTCTTATCAAATAAGTATGAAATATGCACATAATAGATAGTGGAATCAACATAAGTTCTAATTAATATGTTTTTATCTTTTTAATGTTTCTTTTATTTGTACATATAACACAATTGTTTTATAAACAAATGTTTTATTTCTAAGAGTCTGGTAGAAGTGGCAATAAATTTGCAAAATGTGTTCACGCCACGATATAGCTGAAATACTGCTAAAGTTGGCGTTAAACACCAATCAATCACCAATCAATGTACTGTGGACTCCTGTTATGATACATTTATCTTGATAACATCAGGATGGTTATTTAAAGCACATCGATATTTGTTGTAAGTATGCTGGTGTTTATTGGAGATATCATCAGTGATGTGTGATGGAAGCATCGAAGTGTACTCGGGGACAGGATAGTCCCCCCTTTTTCTCTTTTATTTCTTCAAAGCTGCGGACCGTAACCGTCAGCTATTATTTTTCGGTTTATTATACTTTAATCTTATAATACTTTATTATACTTTAATCTGATATATATCTTCATAACATTCCCCTTTCTGTATCAAACAGTCCGTATAGATACATAAATCGAAAATGGTTTTATTTAAGCCACTATGATGAGAAAGGGACAGTTTGTGATAATTTGTATCAAAGCAACTGCATGACCACAAAATAAGGAAATAAAAAAAAAAGGTTATCCGTAAACATATGACGGACGAAAAAGGGACCCGAGCTATAATCCGACGCATCGGTAGTCAGACAGTCAGATAATCCGACAAACCTTTCAGCAAGCCTTTCATACTTGTCGAATTTTACAGGCTCTTGTCGTTGATGTTTGATTCAATATAGCCATTGACCAGTGCCGTCTTAACACATGGGCTCGCTGGGCATTTGCTCGGGGGCCCACGACCATAGGCTCCCATTCTAATCGATGTATGTTGTGTACGGCATGTTTTTTAATGTTTTTAACACTGATTTTGTTGGAAGTACCAATTTAATAAATATATGTTTAATTTTATCGACAATTACAGATTTATTCCTGTGAGTGTTTGTATAGGTAGGGGCCCCAATGCACTGCTTTGTCCGGGGGCCTATTATGCTGGTATGACGGCCCTGCCGTTGACCCATATATGGATGTATCTTATGCTGATAAAGATTAGTCAGTGTAGATAAAAATGGATAAAATCGGGCTGTGTTTACTACGGAAAGCGAGAGGTATCTTCAGACTTCAGACTTCTGACTTCAGACTTCGGACTTCAGACTTCAGACTTTAGATGTTATATTTCACTCTTTTCTACTTCGGACTTCACACTTCAGACTTAGTGCTATTGTTATATAAGCGCTATTATCAGCCATTGAAAACACGGCATTTTATTTAGACCGGTATTGCTACATTAGTAAGATGGAGTTGTCCACAGAGGAAAGAAATTGTATCTGTAAATAAATGCAGCGATTGTTGCTGAATTCTGTAATCTAAATTTGTGGAATGCAAATATGAAACCGCATATTTTTTTAATCTTGAAATATAATTTTGTACTCAGTCCTACATTTTTGTATGTCATGCATCGAACTTTTGGCAGCAACGAGCCAATTTTCTACACAGATTTTTTATTTTTGTCGGACTATCGAATTATAGCTACGACGCTGACGAAAACATATGTCGCAACGATATCCATATATATACGCACGTACATGATATTGCAGTATACACACAATGGGGGTTAGACCTATAATCCGCGGCGACAGCCCGATAGTCCGACCGTTCAGTAGTCAGACTGTCCGGTAATCCGACAGTCCATTTAATAGCTATTCTATGAAAATAAAATATATGTTCTTTATGAGAAATGTTCGCTTAGTCAAATTTTGTGTGTGAAAGCAAGGTCCGTCGTCAAACTGGCGTTGAAAGATTCTTATAAGGTTTACTGAAGCATATATTAAAAATAGTTTCATCAAATTATTTTTCAAGACATTTACTTTAGAGAATTAAAAACAGGTCTGAGTATATTGTCTAGATCCGGAATACTTAGTCTTTACCTTTTGTTCCGGTTAGTTCAACTAGCCAAGACAGTCTTTTCAGTCTGGAACAAATCGCATCGGTGGAATAATGGTTAGCGTGCTCGTCTCGAGTGCGGTAGATCGTGGGTTCGAACCCCGGTCGGGTCAAACCAAAGACTATACAATTGGTATTTGTTGTTTCTCCGCTAAGCACACAGCATTAAGGAGAAAGAGCAAAGACTGAATGGCTCGGAATCAGAATAATGTGTCCGAGTAGAGCGACATGTCTATCCGCGGACGGTTGTTTCAGTGAGCTAGCACAATAAAAATTTCACTCCGCGTGTTCGTCTAGTACAAAGCGGACCTCATCATCATCTCATTGAAAATTAACTTGTTCTCCCCATGATATATATAGCTGAAAAATATAGCTGAATTGGCGTTAAACAACAATCACTCACTCACTCACTCACTCAGTCCGAAACAAAATCGTATGGTCGTCAGTTTGACATTATCATTGAATTAAAGAAGTTTTCTATTTCTTCATTAAAGTGAATGAAAAAATTCCGTCATACAAGTAAAATTCAAACAAATATTCAAGAAAATTGGTCAACCTAAAGCTTTAGATCTTTAGATTTATCCCCCGAATTTGTACTTTGTTGCTGCTCTTACTTGAACAGTGAAAGTGAAAATCAAGCACATCTCTATCGGACTATTGAACTATCGGACTGTCGGACCAGCGGGCTGTCGGACTAACTAACAGACTGTCGGATTATAGCTACGCTCCCAACACAATGTGTGGTATTGTCTAGATATTTCACAAATAAATGATACTACAAATGTATATTGCACGAGCCTGTGAATCTTAGTCTTAGATTAACATTCTGTGAGGGACAATACCTCACACCTTATAATCCAAAAAACACCTCGGATATATATATTTAATTGTTGGTACATCGATACTGGTCGACATATCCAGAAATTGCTGGTACTTTCCTCCTAAATATTCATCATATTTAAATTAGATTTTGATCACGTGACTGCAGTTTCAAGCTCGATGCATCGTTTATTAGATTTGTCAAAATAAATTTGTAGGGAATATCACATGCTACATAAATAAACATTAGAGAAAACCGATGGGGCAATCATGATCAGGAATTGGCAACATTGGTATTTATATAGCTTTAGGCTTAGGTTTCATTATTGTGCTTAACGGCACTTTCAACACTATTTCAGATATATCGTGGCGATCAGTTTTTTTTTTGGTGGAGGAAACCACCGACCTGCCGCAAGTCACCGACAAACTTTATCACATAATTCTGTTTCAAGTACTCCTCGCCTGAAGCAAAAAACACAACACAATATGTGTTAGACACTACTATACACAAACAAACACAACACAATATGTGTTAGACACTACTATGCACAAACAAACACAACACAATATGTGTTAGACACTACTATACACAAACAAACACAACACAATATGTGTTAGACACTACTATACACAAACAAACACAACACAATATGTGTTGTACACTACTATACACAAACAAACACAACACAATATGTGTTAGACACTACTATACACAAACAAACACAACACAATATAAGTTGTACACCACTATGCACAAACAAACACAACACAATATGTGTTAGACACTACTATACACAAACAAACACAACACAATATGTGTTGGACACTACTATACACAAACAAACACAACACAATATGTGTTAGACACTACTATACACAAACAAACACAACACAATATGTGTTAGACACTACTATACACAAACAAACACAACACAATAAGTGTTAGACACTACTATGCACAAACAAACACAACACAATATGTGTTGGACACTACTATACACAAACAAACACAACACAATATGTGTTAGACACTACTATACACAAACAAACACAACACAATATGTGTTGGACACTACTATACACAAACAAACACAACACAATATGTGTTAGACACTACTATGCACAAACAAACACAACACAATATGTGTTGGACACTACTATACACAAACAAACACAACACAATATGTGTTAGACACTACTATACACAAACAAACACAACACAATATGTGTTGGACACTACTATACACAAACAAACACAACACAATATGTGTTAGACACTACTATACACAAACAAACACAACACAATATGTGTTAGACACTACTATACACAAACAAACACAACACAATATGTGTTAGACACTACTAAGCACAAACAAACACAACACAATATGTGTTGGACACTACTATGCACAAACAAACACAACACAATATGTGTTAGACACTACTATGCACAAACAAACACAACACAATATGTGTTGGACACTACTATACACAAACAAACACAACACAATATGTGTTAGACACTACTATGCACAAACAAACACAACACAATATGTGTTAGACACTACTATACACAAACAAACACAACACAATATGTGTTGTACACTACTATACACAAACAAACACAACACAATATGTGTTAAGACACTACTATACACAAACAAACACAACACAATATGTGTTAGACACTACTATGCACAAACAAACAAAACACAATATGTGTTAGACACTACTATACACAAACAAACACAACACAATATGTGTTAGACACTACTATACACAAACAAACACAACACAATATGTGTTAGGCACTACTATACACAAACAAACACAACACAATGTGTGTTGTACACTACTATACACAAACAAACACAACACAATATGTGTTAGACACTACTATGCACAAACAAACACAACACAATATGTGTTAGACACTACTATACACAAACAAACACAACACAATATGTGTTAGACACTACTATACACAAACAAACACAACACAATAAGTGTTAGACACTACTATGCACAAACAAACACAACACAATATGTGTTAGACACTACTATACACAAACAAACACAACACAATATGTGTTGTACACTACTATACACAAACAAACACAACACAATATGTGTTAGACACTACTATGCACAAACAAACACAACACAATATGTGTTGGACACTACTATACACAAACAAACACAACACAATATGTGTTAGACACTACTATGCACAAACAAACACAACACAATATGTGTTAGACACTACTATACACAAACAAACACAACACAATATGTGTTGGACACTACTATACACAAACAAACACAACACAATATGTGTTAGACACTACTATACACAAACAAACACAACACAATATGTGTTGGACACTACTATACACAAACAAACACAACACAATATGTGTTAGACACTACTATACACAAACAAACACAACACAATATGTGTTGGACACTACTATACACAAACAAACACAACACAATATGTGTTAGACACTACTATGCACAAACAAACACAACACAATATGTGTTAGACACTACTATACACAAACAAACACAACACAATATGTGTTGGACACTACTATACACAAACAAACACAACACAATATGTGTTAGACACTACTATACACAAACAAACACAACACAATATGTGTTGGACACTACTATACACAAACAAACACAACACAATATGTGTTAGACACTACTATTCACAAACAAACACAACACAATATGTGTTAGACACTACTATGCACAAACAAACACAACACAATATGTGTTGTACACCACTATACACAAACAAACACAACACAATATGTGTTGTACACTACTATACACAAACAAACACAACACAATATGTGTTAGACACTACTATACACAAACAAACACAACACAATATGTGTTGGACACTACTATACACAAACAAACACAACACAATATGTGTTAGAAACTACTATACACAAACAAACACAACACAATATGTGTTAGACACTACTATACACAAACAAACACAACACAATATGTGTTAGACACTACTATACACAAACAAACACAACACAATATGTGTTAGAAACTACTATACACAAACAAACACAACACAATATGTGTTAGACACTACTATACACAAACAAACACAACACAATATGTGTTAGACACTACTATGCACAAACAAACACAACACAATATGTGTTAGACACTACTATACACAAACAAACACAACACAATATGTGTTGGACACTACTATAAACAAACAAACACAACACAATATGTGTTAGACACTACTATACACAAACAAATACAACACAATATGTGTTGGACACTACTATACACAAACAAACACAACACAATATGTATTAGACACTACTATACGCAAACAAACACAACACAATATGTGTTAGACACTACTATACACAAACAAACACAACACAATATGTGTTGTACACCACTATACACAAACAAACACAACACAATATGTGTTGTACACTACTATACACAAACAAACACAACACAATATGTGTTAGACACTACTATGCACAAACAAACACAACACAATATGTGTTGGACACTACTATGCACAAACAAACACAACACAATATGTGTTAGACACTACTATACACAAACAAACACAACACAATATAAGTTGTACACCACTATGCACAAACAAACACAACACAATATGTGTTAGACACTACTATACACAAAAAAACACAACACAATATGTGTTAAGACACTACTATACACAAACAAACACAACACAATATGTGTTAGACACTACTATGCACAAACAAACACAACACAATATGTGTTAGACACTACTATACACAAACAAACACAACACAATATGTGTTAGACACTATACACAAACAAACACAACAAACGTAAATAAAACATGAGCTCTCCTACAAACAACTGGAGGTAAAACGTTTGGTTAACTTCTACATGGAATTTCATACTACTATATAACCTATATATACAAAATACCATTTAAATTCTCAACTAAAACATGTAATCTTTTTTGTCAATTTGTCAACGTTAAGTCTGTTTACACAAATATTCTGTCTAGTTAGTGGAATCATCCTAAATGTGTTCACTTCAAGTGCTGTAGATTGTGCAGTTAAACTTACTTGGGTCAATCCAAAGTCTAGGGTTAGGGTTATGGTGTTTAATGTCACTTCAACAATATTTTAGTTTTTTTTGGTTGAGAAAACCGGAATACCCCCCAAAAAACCACACAGACCTGCCGCAAATCACTGACAAACTTTACCACATAATGTTGTATCGAGTACACCTCACCTGAGTGGTATTCAAGCTAACAATGTTGTATCGAGTACACCTCACCTGAGTGGTATTGTATCGAGTACACCTCACCTGAGTGGTATTGTATCGAGTACACCTCACCTGAGTGGTATTGTATCGAATACACCTCACCTGAGTGGTATTGTATCGAGTACACCTCACCCGAGTGGTATTGTATCGAGTACACCTCACCTGAGTGGTATTGTATCGAATACACCTTACCTGAGTGGTATTGCATCGAGTACACCTCACCTGAGTGGTATTGCATCGAGTACACCTCACCTGGGTGGTATTGCATCAAGTACACCTCACCTGAGTGGTATTGAATCGAGTACACCTCACCTGAGTGGTATTCACTATTGTATCGAGTATAACTCAACTGAGTGGTATTGTATCGAATACACCTCTCCTGAGTGGTATTGTATCGAGTACACCTCACCTGAGTGGTATTGTATCGAGTACACCTCACCTGAGTGGTATTGTATCGAATACACCTCACCTGAGTGGTATTGTATCGAGTACACCTCACCTGAGTAGGATTCAAGCTCACAACGTTTGTGCCAACCAAAGATTAAAATAATTAGTATTTGCAGTTTTTCACTAAACAAGCATAAGCAGCATTTAAGGAGTATAGACAATGACTGGCCAGTGTCATGTGACATTCCAGTGGGTTCTCCCCTTGTAATCCAGTTCCCTCCACAATATATTATAGAAGTATTGTTGGCATCAGACACTGATAATGTAAGACATAATTTTTTCCTGTTAAAATTTTATCCAGTGGAAAGAATTTAATATTAAATTTTATGTTATGGTAAATATTTTATTTTAATAAAATACTTTCCATTGCTATAAAGAAGTATCCTATAATAAATAGGTACATGATATTATTTCCGACGCTGATTATTAAGTCATTAGACGCATCTGTAATATTATTTCCGACGATTAATGATAAATGACCTGGACTATCAAATGAGATAATCCAAACAATGTATTCGATTATCTAATTCTAAATATAACTGTGATTTGGCTTCTATTTGAAATCAGAACATGACACAGTCTACATGTAATTATAGGGGATGGTGGTGTTTAACCCCACTTCCAACAATATTTCAGTTATATCAATTGTCATGGCAGACGGTTTTATTGGTGGAGGAAACCGGAGAACCACCGACCTGCCGCAAGTCACTGCCAAACTTTATCACAATGTTGTATCGAGTACACCTCGCCTAAGTGGTGATAGGCACTGATTGCATAGGTAGTTGTAAATTCAACTACTATATGATCACTACCACGACGGCCCCTCATACAATTAATGTTTTTTCTAGGACCATGAGCAATATGACTGGACAAAATTTGAAGCAAGTGCACCACCACACATTTTCAATGTGGCTGCTCGAGCCTATCAACAGATGCGTGAAACAAATACCAACCAAGTTATTCTGGTCAGTGGAGAATCTGGAGCAGGAAAAACAGAAAGTACCAAACTCATGGTCAAACACTTTGTACATATGTGTTCTCAAGGAAGTGGAGATCTACACGACAAAGTTATTGAGGTAAAAATTTATGGTAAAAAAACTAGCTTTTATGGCCCTTGGCCAGTTTTCTGATTATTTTTCGACCATATGGTCCTTATGGTCTGCAAATAATCAGAAAACTGGCCAAGGACCATGAGAGCTATGGTTCCGCAGCTAGTCAAAAACTTAATACAGATAATTATGCAGGCCTTTCAATAAGGGGCAGTACCAGGTACTTTTACCCACTTAAATGGTAGTTGGTACCTCCTAATTTCAAAGAGTGTTGTATAATATATTCATGAAAAATGTTCAAATTTTAATAAAAAGTAAGGCCTGTAAATAGTGAAGTACTGGTACAATTGAAAAATATTGAAGGCCCTGCAAATGTGTTTCATTTGGGAAATGTATAGACTTGCATGTGGTCAACCATTTTGTACAAATGTGCTTTTCGGGAAGTCGTGATATATATAAGAAAGTTATTTAGTTGATAAAACATAAAACCTGATGTGACTATTTTTGTAGAAAAGTTTGAAGATACAACATGTAATCAGAAGCTGTAGATGAAAGGGCAAACAACGATCTACAAAACACTACATAGAACACTAAAGCTTGAGTAACACAAAACACTACACAGAACACTAAAGCTTGAGTAACACAAAACACTACACAGAACACTAAAGCTTGAGTAACACAAAACACTACACAGAACACTAAAGCTTGAGTAACACAAAACACTACACAGAACACTAAAGCTTGAGTAACACAAAACACTACACAGAACACTAAAGCTTGAGTAACACAAAACACTACACAGAACACTAAAGCTTGAGTAACACAAAACACTACACAGAACACTAAAGCTTGAGTAACACAAAACACTACACAGAACACTAAAGCTTGAGTAACACAAAACACTACACAGAACACTAAAGCTTGAGTAACACAAAACACTACACAGAACACTAAAGCTTGAATAACACAAAGCACTACACAGAACACTAAAACTTGAGTAACACAGAACACTAAAGCTTGAGTAACACAAAACACTACACAGAACACTAAAGCTTGAGTAACACAAACCCCACTAAAAACCGGAGGTGAACTCAAGGGTAAGTAGTTCCTGCTCCACTAGTGGCACCTGTCGTGCTACTCTTGTTTAAAAGTTGGTGATAAGTCATGAAAGAGGAAAGGAGGAAGTAGTTGTGACTATATGACAATAGGAACCTACCCATGATCATCTGTGACACAAGTATTCTTTAACAGTACCCAAGTTATGATGGCGACCTTAAAAACTTTCGAAGGGATGATTTAACCATTTGGAATTCCTAATTCTTTAACTTTCTGGGTTAGCAGCAACCCTCTATCAAGGGAATCATGATAGGAATCACAAGCGCAGGAAAATCATATCAGCTGAGATATATACTCAATGAGTCAATATGCAAATGCGGATGTAATATTGCTACATATACATGTAAATGGAAAGTTCACAATAGGAAAATTGAAATAATCCTTGTTGTAAAGTTTCATTATTAACTGCACTCGCTGTCAATCTGTTGGTATAGCTAGGTTAAGTTCTTAAGCAGACCTTTCTGTAACTGTGGTATTCTTTATTTCATATTCAATTGTATAGATATGATCAACATAGTTACCAGACTTAGAAGTATTAGGGGTCGGTGGGGCCGTGATCGCATGGTAGTTGAATTTACCTATGCAATCAGTGCCTATCACGGTATCACCACTGATGTTGTGAGTTCAAATCTTGGTCAGGGCGAGGTGTTCAACATTATGTGATAAAGTGTGTCAGTGACTTGCGACAGTTCAGTGGTTTTCTCAGGGTACTCCAGTTTCCTCCTCCAATAAAACTGACCTCCACGATATAACTGAAATATTGTTGAAAGTGGCGTTGATCACCATCAAACAAACAAACAAACTTAGAAGTATTTTATAGTGAAAGGACAAACAAAGTTGAGATTGATATGAGAAAATTAACCAGATAAACTGTTTATTGTTAACTAGTGATTGGTCGATGATTGAGTATAATTGAAAGTTGATTGGTTTAGCGTTTCATATTATTAATCGATAATCGATTCTGATTTGTAATTGATCTGCTAACACTATTGTTCACTTAATAAACACATGTTTGCAAACTGCTAAAATTGCCAAAAATCATAGATAAATTGTGTTTAATTATAGGTTAACCCATTGTTAGAAGCATTTGGGAATGCCCAGACAATTATGAATGACAACTCTAGTAGATTTGCCAAATTTCTTGAACTCAGTTTTGAAGGAAATGGACAGGTTCTTGGAGGTAAATTGAAATATCAATGTCCCGATCAACTCATGATTAGCCATTGAAAACGCCCCTGATAGAATCTTAACAATGTCTTTGGTTAAGTTTTTTTAATATTATTGTATCACAAAGGTAAAGGTCTCTGATTGGTTGAATTATTAAATAGATATTCATATATGAAAGTTCATCTGGATTTACTTGTACATGTAATAGGGTTCTGTCAGATGTTAGGAGGGGTCATATTGCAGCAGCTGATTTTAATCAGCTTGGATCTCTAATTCGAATGCTTTATTTATGATACCTCCTTCAACCATTTGCTTTATGCAGATGACTTGGTACTGTTATCTAAATCTACTAGTGGGTTACAGCACTGTTTGAATTCTCTTCAAAATTATTGTTGTGAATGTAAATTTCTCCCATTATTACGACGTTTTAACCCAGCTGAACCAGTGGTGGAAAAATCTGTAATTCTCTAGAGGATTAAAATGTCTCATGCCTTTCCCCGCATCCTAGCAACAGAATTGTGTAGAGGTCCGCCAAAGAATTTTGAAATAAAGTTTGTGTTAAATAATGGGAGAAACAAATTCTCCTTCAGTTGCCCATGTGGGTCATGATATTTCTCCACTCTCGAGAGTTAAATTAAAAAATTTAACCACTTGCCTTACGACTTGTGGTTAAAATTTTAAATTTAACTCTCTTGAGTGGAAAAATATCGTAACCCATGCGCAACTGAAGGAGAATCTATATGTAAACTGCAGTCAAACTAAAATATTAGTTTTTTCTAGGTAAAAAATAATGTCAAACATTTTCTTCTATCTTGGTGTTGGCCAAATTGAAATAGTTGACCAATAGAAGAAGTACATTGGGTAGTATTTTCTAATAATGGTAAATTCAATCGGAGTGTTGCTAATCTTGCAGACAAAGCACGAAAAAGTATTTTGCACTGCGTTCAAAAATTTCTTACAGTGAAAATCTGTAATGCTGTTTGTGGGTTGGCTAGTAACTATGTAATACTGTTTTATTTACATCTATTCAATCAGTTCATTGCTCCACTAATGTCTAAAATTACTAGTTTAATTTTCATCCAAAATGAGGTAATCTTGTTGCAATTTTGTAAGAATTGATCATGTATTAATACTCAAGTTGTGAGTTTGAACCCCGTTCATGGCGAGGTGTACTCAATACAACATTATGTAATAAAGTTTGTCAGTAACTTGTAGCAGGTTGGTGGTTTTCACTGGGTACTGCGGTTTTCTCCACCAATAAAACTGACCGCCACGATATAACGGAAATATTGTTGAAAGTGGTGTTAAAACACCATAAAACAAACAAACACACATTAATATTAAATTGAATGATAATTTTAATTTCCCCAGCTGTTATAAGAGATTACATGCTAGAGAAATCCAGAGTGATCAACTACAGTTATGATGAAGGCAATTTCCATATTTTCTATTCCCTGTTTGCTGGTGCCAGTTCAGAACAACTTTCAAATCTGCAGTTGAAAGAAGCAAAAGATTATAAGTTTGTATTTACTGAAAAATAATATCATATAAATTGTTTTCTTCAGTGAGCTAAAATCTAACTAAGTGTGTTGGTCTAGTACAATACGAGCCTCGTCATTATCACATTGAAAATTAACTTTTTCTCGCCATGATATAGCTGAAAAATTGCTGTGTTGGCATTAGACAACAACCACTCACTTATTTATAGGTATTAGTCTTGTCAAATATGATTTACAACTACCTATGCAATCAGTGTCTATCACCTATAATGTTGTGAGTTCGAATCCCGCTCAGGCGAGGTATGCACAATGAACATAAGGTCATAAAGTTAGTCAGTGACTTGTGGCAGGTTGGTGGTTTTCTCTGGGTGCTCCGGTTTCCTCCACCAATAAAACTGACATCCAGGATATAATTGAAATATTGCTGAAATTGGCATTAAACACCATAACCTTAACTCTGGGAAACATCTGTGCCAGATGTAAAAATAAAATAGTCTTGTACTTTGTTACCTGAACGATGCTAGATTTATTGTATTTTTAAGGTTAATTTTAAATGTTCAAGTCTTTAAGATTAATCTTCATTCATTAAACAAATGATCAAATATATATAAACAATAGAGAGGATGGAATTTTTTTTTATAAAAATTATATAATAGAACTATTATACTCTGTAGTCTCAAATATTTGAATCAAATTAAAATTATTTTTCAAAAAATGAATATTACAGAATTATGACATTTGGCAGTCCAGAATTGTTGAAACAGACAGAAGTTTACAAGAAGATGTACACAGAACAAATGTCTGTTCTCAAACAGATAGGATTTAATACAGAGGTTAGTTATCCTAGAATTTGTTTAAAGATTTAATACAGAGGTTAGTTATCCTAGAATTTGTTTAAAGATTTAATACAGAGGTTAGTTATCCTAGAATTTGTTTTAAGATTTAATACAGAGGTTGGTTATCCTAGAATTTGTTTTAAGATTTAATACAGAGGTTGGTTATCCTAGAATTTGTTTTAAGATTTAATACAGAGGTTAGTTATCCTAGAATTTGTTTAAAGATTTAATACAGAGGTTAGTTATCCTAGAATTTGTTTAAAGATTTAATACAGAGGTTAGTTATCCTAGAATTTGTTTAAAGATTTAATACAGAGGTTGGTTATCCTAGAATTTGTTTTAAGATTTAATACAGAGGTTGGTTATCCTAGAATTTGTTTTAAGATTTAATACAGAGGTTAGTTATCCTAGAATTTGTTTAAAGATTTAATACAGAGGTTAGTTATCCTAGAATTTGTTTAAAGATTTAATACAGAGGTTAGTTATCCTAGAATTTATTTAAAGATTTAATACAGAGGTTAGTTATCCTAGAAGTTGCTTAAAGATTTAATACAGAGGTTTGTTATCCTAGAATTTGTTTAAAGATTTAATACAGAGGTTGGTTATCCTGGAATTTGTTTAAAGATTTAATACAGAGGTTAGTTATCCTAGAATTTGTTTAAAGATTTAATACAGAGGTTGGTTATCCTAGAATGTGTTTAAAGATTTAATACAGAGGTTGGTTATACTAGAATTTGTTTAAAGATTTCACTTTCTCTGTATTTTTTCCCTGAGTGGAGCGACATGTCTTCCTGTGGATTGTTGTTTCAGTGAGCTAGCACTATTAACGGGGAAGATTTTTGTCAGTTAATTAATTGATTTCAGTTATTTTCCTATAACAGAAAAATTCCAAAAATGACAGAACAGAAAACAGTTCAAAGATTGGGCTTTTGAAAGGAGGTGTAGATGGTTTCTACTATTTTCATATATTTTCAGTTATTTTATTTTCTAGTCATGTCACTGCTATAAACATCCAACTCTGCAAGTTTGTCTAGATCAAAACAGTATCTATGCTTATTTTTTGATAATATTGCAATACCATGTACATGTACATGTATATGTCTATTTATGGAATAATAAAATTAATTTTCATGCAGGACATGAATATTCTTCACTGCATGTTAGGAGCTATCCTCCACTTAACAGAGGTCAAGTTCAAGGAGTCAGAGAAACAGAATGAGGCACTAGAGAT
Organism: Bathymodiolus septemdierum; assembly: GCA_963383655.1. NCBI lineage: Eukaryota > Metazoa > Mollusca > Bivalvia > Mytilida > Modiolidae > Bathymodiolus > Bathymodiolus septemdierum. The sequence continues at coordinate 38,980,932 of OY726519.1, forward strand.
TGTCAACAGTGAAGAAGTAACCACAGGTATATTGTGTAATAGATTTTACTAACAACTTTAAAGGGCTGTCATGGTCGTGATCGAATGTTAGTTGGATTTACAACTACCTGTGCAATCAGTGCCTATCCCCACTAACGTTGTGAGTTGGAATCCCGCTCATTCAGGGTGTACTCAATACAACATTATGAGATAAAGTTTGTCAATTATTTGCGGCAAGTCTGTGGTTTTCTCTGGATCCGGTTTCCTCCACCAATAAAACTGACGGCCACTATATAACTGAAATATTGTTGAAAGTGGCGTTAAACACTATAACCCAACCCATAGTTGTAACAGTCCTATATAAAATGCTTGAATGAATAACATACTACAAAGTTTCCATCATATTTTGTTGAATCCCACTAAAAAACATGTTGATTTGTACAATTTTGATTTTGGTGAATGCCTTTTGATATTTGAAGATAATATTGCAGGTTTATTGCCTATTACATTAATTAAAACCACAAAAATCTCGTTTTGGGCATGAAATTATCAAATTTGTTTTCTGTCGATAAGAGGAAAGTTTTGTGGTGAAATTTGCAAATGTTATTATTAACAGTTTGATTTTGTTTTACTTTTCAATGGAACCAAAGATACATGTTATATCAATTTTGCCAAGCTAAATTTTGATCCATACTTGTGTTCAAAAAGTGCCTGGTTAAGGAAACAACATCTCTCTTTTTGCACCCACTCAATTTTAAATTTTTTCCCCCCAATATGTTTGAGTAGATTAGACTTAAATAGCAATGGATTAATATTGTTTTTATAATTCTGAAAAATAAACTTTTCTGCCAGGTGAATCAGTTGCCATGGTACCCAATCTAATTAAATTATCATCATACAGTTGCCATGTTACAAAATGTAATCAAATTGTTATTTTTCAGTTGCCATGTTACAAAATGTAATCAAATTGTTATTTTTCAGTTGCCATGGTACACAATGTAATCAAATTGAATTGTTATTTTTCAGTTGCCATGGTACCCAATGTACTCAAGTTGTTGTCTTTCAGTCACCATGATATACAGTGTAATCAAATTGTTATTTTTCAGTTGCTATGGTACCCAATGTGATCAAATTGTTATCTTTCAGTTGCCATGGTACCCAGTGTAATCAAATTGTTATCTTTCAGTTGCCATGATACCCAATGTGATGATATAACTGAAATATTGTTGAAAGTGGCATTAAACGCCATAACCCTAACCTCAATGTGATTAAATTGTTATTTTTTCAGTTGCAGCGGTGCACAATGTACCCAATATAATCAAATTGTTATCTTTCAGTTGCCAAGTTACTGAATGTTAATGCATTAGATCTTGGTATGGGTTTGACAACGATTAAGACAGACTATGGAGGTTTGTATATTTAACCTATGACCTTATTAAGAAAGAAAAGCATTAAAAGTTTTGTTAGTTTCATTTTGTCCTGGGTGTGAAATGAAACTACACCCCTTCCTAGCAATATATTTTTTATTCTATACTCTTAATTTTCAAAATGGATCAGAAGCAGTTAACACAAAAAAGCAAAGCAGAACACCCCCAAACAAACAAAAAAAAGCAAAAACAAAAAAAAAAAGCAAAAACAAAAAACAAAAAAAACAGCAAAAAGAAAACCCAACAACCCCCCATGGTATTCATCTTACAAAAAAACATTTGTCACCTAAAATTAAAAAGAGATATATAATTTTCTATTGCTGCTTTATTATTAGTCAAAATGAGATCAAATTTGATCTTCAGCTACATAACAATGAGTAGTTCAACATATCTTCTGGATTTATCTAGGAAAGTTATACCTTTATACAAATTAGGTATATTTTGATAATCGATCACATTTAAATATTCTTCTCTGAAACCAAATTCAACCAAGCAGGCTCTGAAGGTCCTTGGGCGATCCCCTTTCAAAATTGTATCCGACAGCCCCACCCTCCATTCAAAATGGTGGCCATTACTAAATATAGAAATTTCTGTAATTGTTTAATGTTGCTTTATTATATGTCAAAATGAGCTCAAATTTTAACTGCAGCTACATAACAATGAGTAGTTTATCATATATTCCATTTTTTTCTGTGAAATATTTCTTTCAGCCGATTAATACTGATTATGCATATTTCGGGCTTTGGGAAATAACTCCTCAGTTTGATAATTATAGATATTAACTTTTCATGAAGGCCATAATTGTATATTCAAACATGTAACCGTTAGGCCAAGAAAAAAATACCTGTGTTTCCGCTAACATGCTCTAAAATATTAGGGTCAGTAGGTAGGAAAAAGATTTTATTTTTTTTTAATATTTTTAGCTAGTTTCTACAGGGGACACATTCTGACTTTAATAGTGCTTGTTCAAAAATGGTAAAAAAAACTTTAGGGTAGGCACAAACAATTAGGGTCGGTAGGGTTAGTGGAAACTCATGTAATTATTTTTTTTTGCCTTACACCACCACAATGTGCTTGTGTTTGACAGTTGTACTTTATGACTTGATATATCTTTTATTCAGGTTTTGGAGGTAAGTTATCCATTCATATAGTAGATGTGTTTTCACAATTGCATTTAGATTTTTCAATAGCCTGTTTTTATTAATTGTACTTCATTGGTATTTCTCATTTTTGACTAGCATTAACATTGTTTGCTATATCTTCTGTGTGTATTAATGTCAGATATGTAATATTTATACCATGGTTTTCTGAGTTTAAGTTAAACAATCGAACTGAAAGTGTGAGATTTTTGAACCGTTTAACTCAGAAAACCGTGGTGTAAATGATTTGTAACATGAAGCCATGCAATATAACACCTAGAACGTTGATTAATGCACGGCTCTGTGACAGTAATAAAACTACAGTCCAGATTTAAAGTATGCAGTATCTCGTATCTATGTGTATTATTCCATAGTTCTTAGCTGTTGCTTACATTCTAGTATATACACCATAAAAATATCAAAAGAAAAAGAATGCATTCATGTTACAAAATTTATATATTTCAGGTTTTTCATAAACAATAAATTCATGCTGAAACAGTACATATTTTTTCTGTTATTTATTTGCTGTTGCAAATTTTACTTGATCAAAATCTTGAATGGTTACCATCACTAAGATACGTGAGTTTGACTCAATCTTACTCATATTGAGTTGTACTGACTACCATCACTAAGGTATGTGAGTTTGACTCAATCTTACTCATATTGAGTTGTACTGACTACCATCACTAAGGTATGTGAGTTTGACTCAATCTTACTCATATTGAGTTGTACTGACTATCATCACTAAGGTATGTGAGTTTGACTCAATCTTACTCATATTGAGTTGTACTGACTACCATCACTAAGGTATGTGAGTTTGACTCAATCTTACTCATATTGAGTTGTACTGACTACCATCACTAAGGTATGTGAGTTTGACTCAATCTTACTCATATTGAGTTGTACTGACTACCATCACTAAGATACGTGAGTTTGACTCAATCTTACTCATATTGAGTTGTACTGACTACCATCACTAAGGTATGTGAGTTTGACTCAATCTTACTCATATTGAGTTGTACTGACTACCATCACTAAGATACGTGAGTTTGACTCAATCTTACTCATATTGAGTTGTACTGACTACCATCACTAAGGTATGTGAGTTTGACTCAATCTTACTCATATTGAGTTGTACTGACTACCATCACTAAGGTATGTGAGTTTGACTCAATCTTACTCATATTGAGTTGTACTGACTACCATCACTAAGGTATGTGAGTTTGACTCAATCTTACTCATATTGAGTTGTACTTGATACAAACATTACGTGATGATAATCAGTGGGTAACAAATAAACTTTATTTCTTTCTTATTACTTTAAGTTTGGTAATTCTTGTTTTATTACAATTCACCAAAACTTCTTTCCTGTTTCTTTTTGTAGCAGAATCAGTTAAAATTCTGGTACGACCAGGTGCAGGTTTTCCTTCAGCAGACATCAAGTAAACATTGTTTGTTTGGTTTTTTTTTAAATTGACAACGTATACAAATTAATTGTCAACTGACCTGAAAAATTACATAATATTCTCTCCAGTTGTTATTATATGATACAATACATTTTTAGCTGATCTGCCCTGGCCAACCAACACCATTATCCGTGGTTTGATAAAAATGTCACCTTTTGATTGGTCAATGACCAGTGTGTGCAAAACCCATGCACCCTGCTTGTAGTTACGTAACGTCACGGGGGTCTTTACATTGCTTTGAATGTCAAACTTAGATAATCTGAAAGTGCTTTGCATACCACATGGAATTTTAGTTTTATATTAAGCCATAGTTAGAGTTAGAGTTAGTGTCTTGTGTGAATTTTTTTTTATCAAAATCTAGACATGCTTGAATATAAGGCTTGCCAACTATGTAGGAATAATTAGGTGAGGGATACAGGCTCAGGTGAGCCTCTAGTTTATTAATACATAGCTAATATAAATCTCCCTCAGATTGGTTGATTTTATTTTAAAAGTATTCATATACAAAAGTTTCAATCGGATATTACCTCTAATTGGATTCTGCCAGGTCTTTAGCTGGGTAAAAAGAAAAGAGGGAGGCATACCATAGCGGCAGATATTAATATGATTGGTGCACTTATATGTACTTTTTTAGAGATTTGAAAGTGCAAATTGTTTTCATAGGCAAGCAGATACACTGCTTAAAGAGTTTAGAACAAGCCAGGGATGGCCGTGATGCTCTAGCTAAAGCTATTTATGAGAGATTGTTTGGTTGGATCATATGCAGAGTAAATGAAGATCTCAACCCATTTAAACAAAGGTAATGTAGACAAAAGAAATCAATTACAAATTTGATGTAGATAGACGTTAATTTGGATTGGAGTGAGTGATTATTGTTTAATGCAAACTCAGCAATTTTTCATTTATATCATGGCGAGAACAAGTAAATTTTCAGTGAATTGATGATGAGGTTCACTCTGAACTAGACCAACACGCTTAGTTGGATTTTTATAGTGCTAGCACACTGAAATGACTGTCTGCGGATAGACCTGTTGCCCCACTCAGACACATTATCCTGATTCCGAGCCAAACAGTCGGCTCTTTCACCTTAATGCCACATGCTTAGCGGAGAAGCAACAAGGACAAATTTTATAGTCTTTGGTTTTACCCGATCAGGGCTCGAACCCATGATCTACCACATTCGAGGTGAGCACGCTAACCATTACATCACTGATGCAGTTAAATCCAACTATCATATGACTGTTGCAACACTCAGTACCTGTTTGTTGTTTGTTGTTCTCGTACGATGTATGCATGAAAAGATTTGCCGCTGGACATTAAGGAACTAACAGTTTATCATTTGCTAAGAGGAAATACTTTGATAAAATGACACTCATTTTCCGCAAAGAAGATGTATGTTATAGCGAAAACAGAAATATTGTACCCCCTCCCCCCATGAAATGTTTGTCAATTAAAAAAACCTCATCTGGTTACCGTTGTGGTTGTGATCCTATGGTAGTTGGGTTTATAACTACCTATGCAATCAGTGCCTATCACCACTAACGTTGTTAGTTCGAATCCCCTTCATTGCGAGGGTGTACTCGATACAGCATTATGTGATAAATTTTCTCAGTGATTTGCGATAGGTCCATGGTTTTCTCCGGGTACTCCGGTTCCCTCCACCAATAAAACTGACTGACAAACTTTATCACATAATATTGAGTACACGTCGCCATGAACGGGGTTCAAACTCACAATGTTAGTGGTGATATGCACTGATTGCACAGGTAGTTGAAAATCCAGTTACCATACGATCACGACCATGACGACCCCTTCCATTGTACTAGATTTAATGATAAGCTTACCCTGAATTTATGTTTTTCCGGGCTCAACTTATGCTCATTTTTTCCTTATTTTCCTGTACTTGCATGACAACTGATAAATTTACAAAATATATTAAATGTACAAAATATTTCCGCAGGAGTAAAGTTGCTGCCACCGTTGGAGTTCTAGATATCGCTGGGTTTGAGAATTTACACATCAACAGTTTTGAGCAACTCTGTATCAATTTTGTCAATGAACGTCTACAGAACTTCATGAATGACACCATGTTGAAGACTGAGAAAGCTATTTACAATGAGGAAGAAATTCCGTGTGAGAATGTCAATTTTACAAATAATATGAATATCATTGAGCTTTTTACACAGGTAAAAACCATATTTTGAAAAATCAGGAGTGTATCTTATACAGCAGTCCCCCTCTTTTAAGACCACTCCCATCACTCCCATCATCAGGCCACTCACATCATCAGGCCATTCCCATCAAAGGTCACCCAGCTTATCAGGCCACTCCCATCAAAGACCACCCATCTTATCAGGCCACTCCCATCAAAGGCCACCCATCTTATCAGGCCACTACCATCAAAGGCCACCCATCTTATCAGGCCACTCCCATCAAATGCCACCCATCTTATCAGACCACTCCCCATCAAAGGCCACCCATCTTATCAGGCCACTCCAATCAAATGCCACCCATCTTATCAGACCACTTCCATCAAAGGCCACCCATTGTATCAGGCCACTCCCATCAAAGACCACCCATCTTATCAGACCACTCTCATCAAAGACCACCCATTGTATCAGGCCACTCCCATCAAAGACCACCCATCTTATCAGGCCACTCCCATCAAAGGCCACCCATCTTATCAGACCACTCCCATCAAAAGCCACCCATCTTATCAGGCCACTCCCATCAAAGACCTCCCATCAAAGGCCACCCATCAAAGGCCATCCATCTTATCAGACCACTCCCATCAAGGGCCACCCATCTTATCAGGCCACTCCCATCAAAGGCCACCCATCTTATCAGGTCACTCCCATCTTATCAGGCCACTCCCATCAAAGGCCACCCATCTTATCAGGTCACTCCCATCAAAGGCCACCCATCTTATCAGGCCACTCCCATCAAAGGCCACCCATCTTATCAGGCCACTCCCATCAAATGCCACCCATCTTATCAGGTCACTCCCATCAAAGGCCACCCATCTTATCAGGCCACTCCCATCAAAGGCCACCCATCTTATCAGGTCACTCCCATCAAAGGTCACCCATCTTATCAGGCCACTCCCATCAAAGGCCACCCATCTTATCAGGTCATTCCCATCAAAGGCCACCCATCTTATCAGGCCACTCCCATCAAAGGCCACCCATCTTATCAGGCCACTCCCATCAAAGGCCACCCATCTTATCAGGCCACTCCCATCAAAGGCCACCCATCTTATCAGGTCACTCCCATCAAAGGCCACCCATCTTATCAGGCCACTCCCATCAAAGGCCACCCATCTTATCAGATCACTCCCATCAAAGGCCACCCATCTTATCAGGCCACTCCCATCAAAGGCCACCCATCTTATCAGGTCATTCCCATCAAAGGCCACCCATCCTATCAGGCCACTCCCATCAAAGGCCACCCATCTTATCAGGTCACTCTCATCAAAGGCCACCCATCTTATCAGGCCACTCCCATCAAAGGCCACCCATCTTATCAGGTCACTCCCATCAAAGGCCACCCATCTTATCAGGTCACTCCCATCAAAGGCCACCCATCTTATCAAGCTATATTTTAGATGCTCTGATATAGTAAAATACAACTAAATTGCAGTCTGCCCCAAAAACCGCTAGCCCTAAGCCCAAGTCTAATAATAATTAGTTCGGGCTAGTAAAAATTGCATAAAATTTGCTTAAACCAAAGAATTCTTCTAAAATACTGTTTGGGCTAGTTTGTCAAAATGTTTTTGGCACAGACTGAAATTGTTCCCATTCTTTCATTGCAGAAGTGATGGCCTTATAAGATGGAGATGATTGTATTTAAAAATAATTGTTCTAGTGAATCCACAATAAAAGTACAAATTAACTGCGTGTATCAAACTGCAGGCTAGGGGAACTTTACACATTTTACTGAATGTGTATTTGTGATGCTCATTATTCACAGCCCCATGATTGTAAGGCGATGCTTGTCAAGAAAAGAAGAGATGTTGTTTTTTTCATACGATGTCTTCTTTTGAATATTTGCTCTGGGTTTTTTTTATTCAAGAATGGAACAGAAATGAATGGGTACAGATTGTCCAAGGATAAACAATTATATTTGGAAAAAAAATTGAGTCATACTTTTATATCAATGGTATAATATTTCTTTCACTTTGATTGGAAAACCAAGAATGCTACCATCGCTAGACTATTAGTTACGCAGTGTACAATTGTCCTAATACGGAAAAATATCGGGTCAATAAAATTCATATCGGCGAGGCAGTCGAGCCTGATATGAATTTTATTGACCCGATATTTTCCATATCAGGACAATTGTACACTGTGTAACGAATTTATCCTGATTTTGCAACCAAACCTCATATCTAATGTTTTCCATATTAGGACAAAGAATATATCATGATTTTTAATCCATACTAATAGGTTATTATACAGTGCTATGTACAATATGGAAAGATATTGTACGAGTCTGTATTGTTTTCAATACAATACGGACGAGTTATTATTGTATGAAATTGTATGCCCCCTGTGAGCCTCTAATTGGATGGTTCAGCTTATAGTGTTTAACGTCACTTTCAACAATAATTCCGTTATATTGTGGCGGCCAGTTTTATTGGTGGAGGAAACCAGAGTACCAGGAGAAAACCACTGACCTGCAGCAAGTCATGAAAAACTTTATCACATAATGTTGTATCGAGTACGCCTTGCCTGGGCAGATTCAAACTCACAAAGTTTTACTTGGAGATTTATCTAAGGAAACAGTTTGAAATAATAAGGTTTAATTTTAAATATCAAACTTGGTAGAAAATTTATTTTTAGAAACTTGGAATTTTTGATTTATTGGATGAGGAAACGACACTTCAGCAGGGATCTGATGAAAACTTTGTAAACAAAGTCATTAATAATCACTCAGACTCACTAATACTAGTGAAGATTTCATCCAACGAACCTCAGTTTGGAATAAGACACTTCGCTGGAACGGTAATATTGTATTTGAATTTTTTTCTCAGTTGACACTTTTTAACTTAGCTGTTACTTAAAGGGATACAATATAGTTACACTACAGGGGAGATAACTTAGTTTACACTACAGGGGAGATAACTTACATATAGGTCCTTTGGCTTTATTACTCCCAAAAACTTTAAAATTATTTGGCTTTTCAATCTTTTGATTTTCAGCGTACCAGATGAAGGTTATTCCAGAAACGTGTCATGCACACTAAATTTGATATCTACTTATTTTTTTTTTATATATTATCTGTAGTCATTAAGCATAAAACGAAAACCAAGAAAAGCCACAGTCACGCGGTCAGAACAATTTCAAAATCAGACATCAAATTCATAGAAAGAGAAAAAAATAAATACCCCTAACACACAAATGCATGATTTCCTAGCTTGGTACAGTCACTTCAATAACAAATGGCAGGATTAAAACTAGTTCATGTGATCATGCAAGTGTTTTCCACATTTGAGTAAAATGTCAACCCTCTCATAAAGCTGAGCATATATGACTTTACAATAGATTAATTAGATTGTTGCGTTCTGTTCATAAAACTTCAGTAACCGTACAGCTATGGACACCATTGTTTTGTTACTGCTATCAGGAAGATTAAACCTATTTCAGACAATGGGGAAAGGTTAAATTAAACCTATTTCAGACAATGGGGAAAGGTTAAATTAAACCTATTTCAGACAATGGGGAAAGGTTAAATTAAACCGATGCGCTTGTTTCGAATCATTTCCATTCCGTCCAAAGTTTGTAATTTTCATCTGCCAGACCACATGATTTTGATGGAATGTTAGGCACTGGTCTTCCGGTGTCAATGTACACAACGAAAACTCCAATTGATATGTGGCGTTTTAACCTTGCTCAACTTAAAGAATTCTTAGCATTTTCTGTAAAAGACAGATATCAATTAAATTACTTTATTTGTATCAAAGACTTCAATGCACAGACAGGTACTTCTTTAAAATTAAATTTGTTTTCTTCGTTTATTTACTGCTGTCAGCATCATGAAATGTAAACGATCTGTCTTGATATATTTCTGTTATCAGACAGACAGTGGGGTACCGAACACCAGTATTTACTCAGCCGTTTTCTTGGAATTTCCATATTACAATTACTTATAATCTACCGCATCTGTGACTATGATATGTTGACATTGTCACAGTAATCGCGTAAACACCGGAAGTCATTTGCCTAACATTTCAGACGTCATGACACCAAAAAGAGGGAACATGGTCGGAATTGATATGATTCAAACCAACCAAATTTCAGACAATGGGGCTAAACTTTACCTTTAGGATTTTTTTTTTTTTTTTACAGTTTTCAGTTTCGCTATAATATTGATATAAAATTGTATCATAAAGAACTGTATCCAAAAACTGTTTTTACCTGAAGCTTTGTATAATATCATATTTTACATATATTGGATTTTAGGTCACCTATAGGTGTGAAGGATTTCTGGAGAATAACAGAGACACATTGAATGATGACCTGTTTGACGTTATGAAGGAAAGTCGTAATGAGTTTTTACAGGACTTATTTACAGTGCAGAAGGGTCCAACAGGAACAATATCAGAGTAAGTTTATATACAAAAGGGTCCAACAGGAACACTATCAGAGTAAGTCTATGTACAAAAGGATCCATCAGGAACAATATCAGAGTAAGTCTAATTGTAAAAGGGTCCAACAGGAACAATATCAGAGTAAGTCTAATTATAAAAGGGTCCAACAGGAACAATATCAGAGTAAGTTTAATTACAAAAGGGTCCAACAGGAACAATATCAGAGTAAGTCTAATTACAAAAGGGTCCAACAGGAACAATATCAGAGTAAGTCTAATTACAAAAGGGTCCAACAGGAACAATATCAGAGTAAGTCTAATTACAAAAGGGTCCAACAGGAACAATATCAGAGTAAGTCTAATTACAAAAGGGTCCAACAGGAACAATATCAGAGTAAGTCTAATTACAAAAGGGTCCAACAGGAACAATGTCAGAGTAAGTCTAATTACAAAAGGATCCATCAGGAACAATATCAGAGTAAGTCTAATTACAAAAGGGTCCATCAGGAACAATATGAGAGTAAGTCTAATTACAAAAGTGTCCATCAGGAACAATATCAGAGTAAGTCTAATTATAAAAGGGTCCATCAGGAACAATATCAGAGTAAGTCTATGTACAAAAGGGTCCAACAGGAACAATATCAGAGTAAGTCTAATTACAAAAGGGTCCAACAGGAACAATATCAGAGTAAGTCTAATTATAAAAGGGTCCATCAGGAACAATATCAGAGTAAGTCTAATTATAAAAGGGTCCATCAGGAACAATATCAGAGTAAGTCTAATTACAAAACGGTCCAACAGGAACAATATCAGAGTAAGTCTTAATTACAAAAGGGTCCATCAGGAACAATATCAGAGTAAGTCTAATTACAAAAGGGTCCAACAGGAACAATATCAGAGTAAGTCTAATTACAAAAGGGTCCAACAGGAACAATGTCAGAGTAAGTCTAATTACAAAAGGGTCCAACAGGAACAATATCAGAGTAAGTCTAATTACAAAAGGGTCCATCAGGAACAATATCAGAGTAAGTCTAATTACAAAAGGGCCCATCAGGAACAATATGAGAGTAAGTCTAATTACAAAAGGGTCCATCAGGAACAATATCAGAGTAAGTCTAATTACAAAAGGGTCCAACAGGAACAATATCAGAGTAAGTCTAATTACAAAAGGGTCCAACAGGAACAATATCAGAGTAAGTCTAATTACAAAAGGGTCCAACAGGAACAATATCAGAGTAAGTCTTAATTACAAAAGGGTCCAACAGGAACAATATCAGAGTAAGTCTAATTACAAAAGGGTCCATCAGGAACAATATCAGAGTAAGTCTAATTACAAAAGTGTCCAATAGGAACAATATCAGAGTAAGTCTATGTACAAAAGGGTCCAACAGGAACAATATCAGAGTAAGTCTAATTACAAAAGGGTCCATCAGGAACAATATCAGAGTAAGTTTAATTATAAAAGGGTCCAACAGGAACAATATCAGAGTAAGTTTATATACAAAAGGGTCCAACAGGAACAATATCAGAGTAAGTCTAATTACAAAAGGGTCCAACAGGAACAATATCAGAGTAAGTCTATGTACAAAAGGGTCCAACAGGAACAATATCAGAGTAAGTCTAATTACAAAAGGGTCCAACAGGAACAATATCAGAGTAAGTCTAATTATAAAAGGGTCCAACAGGAACAATATCAGAGTAAGTCTAATTACAAAAGGGTCCAACAGGAACAATATCAGAGTAAGTCTAATTACAAAAGGGTCCATCAGGAACAATATCAGAGTAAGTCTAATTACAAAAGGGTCCAACAGGAACAATATCAGAGTAAGTCTAATTATAAAAGGGTCCATCAGGAGCAATATCAGAGTAAGTCTAATTATAAAAGGGTCCATCAGGAACAATATCAGAGTAAGTCTATTTATAAAAGGGTCCAACAGGAACAATATCAGAGTAAGTCTAATTACAAAAGGGTGCAACAGGAACAATATCAGAGTAAGTCTAATTACAAAAGGGTCCATCAGGAACAATATCAGAGTAAGTCTAATTACAAAAGGGTCCATCAGGAACAATATCAGAGTAAGTCTAATTACAAAAGGGTCCAACAGGAACAATATCAGAGTAAGTCTAATTACAAAAGGATCCAACAGGAACAATATCAGAGTAAGTCTAATTACAAAAGGGTCCAACAGGAACAATGTCAGAGTAAGTCTTAATTACAAAAGGGTCCAACAGGAACAATATCAGAGTAAGTCTAATTACAAAAGGGTCCATCAGGAACAATATCAGAGTAAGTCTAATTACAAAAGTGTCCAATAGGAACAATATCAGAGTAAGTCTATGTACAAAAGGGTCCAACAGGAACAATATCAGAGTAAGTCTAATTACAAAAGGGTCCATCAGGAACAATATCAGAGTAAGTTTAATTATAAAAGGGTCCAACAGGAACAATATCAGAGTAAGTTTATATACAAAAGGGTCCAACAGGAACAATATCAGAGTAAGTCTAATTACAAAAGGGTCCAACAGGAACAATATCAGAGTAAGTCTATGTACAAAAGGGTCCAACAGGAACAATATCAGAGTAAGTCTAATTACAAAAGGGTCCATCAGGAACAATATCAGAGTAAGTCTAATTACAAAAGGGTCCAACAGGAACAATATCAGAGTAAGTCTAATTACAAAAGGGTCCAACAGGAACAATATCAGAGTAAGTCTAATTACAAAAGGGTCCATCAGGAACAATATCAGAATAAGTCTAATTACAAAAGGGTCCAACAGGAACAATATCAGAGTAAGTCTAATTATAAAAGGGTCTGTCAGGAACAATATCAGAGTAAGTCTAATTATAAAAGGGTCCATCAGGAACAATATCAGAGTAAGTCTATTTATAAAAGGGTCCAACAGGAACAATATCAGAGTAAGTCTAATTACAAAAGGGTCCAACAGGAACAATATCAGAGTAAGTCTAATTACAAAAGGGTCCATCAGGAACAATATCAGAGTAAGTCTAATTACAAAAGGGTCCAACAGGAACAATATCAGAGTAAGTCTAATTACAAAAGGGTCCATCAGGAACAATATCAGAATAAGTCTAATTACAAAAGGGTCCAACAGGAACAATATCAGAGTAAGTCTAATTATAAAAGGGTCCAACAGGAACAATATCAGAGTAAGTCTAATTACAAAAGGGTCCATCAGGAACAATATCAGAATAAGTCTAATTACAAAAGGGTCCAACAGGAACAATATCAGAGTAAGTTTAATTATAAAAGTGTCCATCAGGAACAATATCAGAGTAAGTCTAATTATAAAAGGGTCCACCAGGAACAATGAATGTGACGTAATTTTCACCGTTCCTCAAATTTGTGCATAATAACCCACATAATTTAGAAATTGATTCAATTAAAATTGCAGTAAGTGAACATATAGTATTATATTTTAAGAATTCAAATGGTTTTTTCTGTGTACACATGATAATGTGCAGCACACGGTGTGTATGTTGTGTCATGGTGTACTTTCGTTTTCGACAGGTAAACATTCCACATACTTCCACCGGATATGTGTATTCATTCACATTTTAAGATAAAATCATCATCACGTGCCATGAGAAGTTATGGCTCTTTTTCTCTTAGAAAATAGGGACTTTTTAGGTTTCCGGATGATATTTAAAGATGGCTCAACCAAATCTTTTCAAACTTTAACACAATGTTGTGGACCATTAAATACAGGTTAAGTTTGATTACAGTTTATTTCACATTTACCGTTCCTGAGTTATGGGCCTTTTTCTCTTAGAAAATACGGACTTTTTAGGTTTCCGAATGATATTTAAAGTACGACTCATCCGAATATTTTCAAGCTTTAAGACAATGCAATGTACCATAAAATACAGATTAAGTTCGATTATGGTGAAATTGACATTTACCGTTCATGAATTATGGCCTTTTTTCTCTTAGAAGATAGGGACTTTAAAGGTTTCTGGATGAAAATTTAGAATGCGGGGGTATCTGTGATCACCAGATTAACTTTCTCTAGTTAAGTATTTCAATGCCCATTCTTGTTTCGCTTAATTTATTTTCAAATTTTTAAGGTATTTATTGTTTGACAGACATTTTACATTATAAATATCCACAATATAAAGTAGATCCTTCCACGTTGGTCAGCACATGTCAAATGATGAACTGACCCAATAAATTTCTGATATGGTCTAGTACATCGACCCTAGCTTTATCTATTGACACACTTCAAAGGAATGCGGCACAAATTACCGATAAACTAACATCTAACGATATCTTGTTTTGGGGTCATGCCATGTAACCTTTCAGTCATATGACCATCCAATCATATGCAAGACATTTAAATACTGTATAAGCAGAGCCGGAATATCCTATAGGTTAGTATAGGCTGGAGTCTTCCAAGCTTGAGGGGCCCCGCTAAAAGATTTTCAAATATAATTTTTTTTTTAAAAGAGTATAATATTCTAGTTTATTTAAGGAATTTGCATTAAGTTTCCTTCAAGCTATGAACATGTCAATAAAATATATCATGAGTAAAAACTATTCAAGATGGGTGCGGGTGGGTTATAGGGGGGCTCCGTCAGAGGGGGGCATAATTTCATTAGGTTAGGGGCACCAAAAGGTCATAATTCAGCCCAGTGTAGAATTAGATTTTTTTCGCAGGAGCTTAAAGCTGCAGGATTATCCAAATTGGTGGGTTTATTTTAGAGGTATTTAGTTTTCACTCTCCCGAGCTTCAGGGCTCTACAATTCATACCAGCACCCACTAGTCCCTGGCTACACCCACTAGTCCCTGACTAGTAGGGGAAAAAGTTTGACTTGCCAACCAAACAATGTTACTTGCCATTATTCGTACTATATATCTCCAATATGTATTTATTTGTACATAATTATTAATGCCCTGAATGAGACAGAAGATTATTAGTTGAGGAATGGGTTTTTTCTGATACCACATTGAAACATTTTTCATGTTTCAGACTTTTAGTTTTATTATGTTAAACAGGACTTTCACGTTTTAACTTTTTTTCCAGTGACAAACTGTTCAAAATAGGAAATTTTCTATAATATTTATTTATATTCATATTTTGGAAATGATCGATTAAAATTTCTGAGACTGTTTGTTAGTGGAGCTCTTATATAAATAAACTGTTACTGTAGGGTATTTATATAAATAAACTGTTACTGTAGGGTATTTATAGTGTGTAAGTGTAGAGTATTTTTATAGAGTGTAGCTTTTGAGGGTAATAAGGGGAGACATTTACAGATAAAAGGGCTATTAATTAGTTTCCAGTTGTGAAATAATATACCTGTTGTTTGTCACAATATGCATTCTTTTCAGGAATGAATTAGACCATGATTTTTGTAAGTTTACTATGTCCCCCAAATTTATCGTTTTCGTTGAAAGATAATTGAAAAGTGTCATTTCAGCAACAACTTCAAGAATGATAGTAAAAGTGAGTAGAACTCAACTCAATATTTGCTACAGACATACTCTAGGAAGATAAATCTTGTATAATGTTTTAAAAGAATAAAGATATTTATCTTGTAAAGGATGGAAATTTATGCGAATTCTTTTTTTTTGCCGATCTATGACTTTCACGAATAAAGAGAAAATGAGGTAACCGGGAAAAACCACTTCTCTGTAGATTGACAAATCCAGCCCAATGAGCTCTGGGCGTGTAATGATTTAGTAGGCTCATTGCCGATTGGTCTGTTTAAAATATAAACTCTGATGTGACACCATAATTTTAAGATATTGTCGTCTGCAAACTTTTAGTATTAATATTTAGTTCTCACAAACTACTGGTCCAATTATTAAATGGTACTTGAATAATCATTTGATGGTCCCTTACAAAATATGAATTTGTATGTGGATTGTATGTGGATTGGAAATATAAAAAAATGTCGACACCACAGAGCAAATTGAACATAGGAGCCTATGGGAAAAATATTTACTATTCATATATGAAATAACTGAACTGTTTGACAACTGACTTGGCTGGGATGGTATTGTACCAAACGTGAAATGGCTGCCACCACATGATCAATTTAACATAGGAGCCTATTGGGAAATGTTTTAAGATTATTTTGATCTGAAACCACGTCACAATTTGACAACAAACTTTATTAGAATGTGCCATGTATGGTACTTTACAAAATGTATGTTTTGTGTTGATCAGAAATTTGAGATGGCTGCCATGTCAGGTGCATGATTTTAACATACGGTCCTAGGGGAAAATGGAAAATTATTTTACTAAGGAAATATAGATTTAATTGATCCATAATGATTTTAGCAAAACAACGTTTGAAGGTCTTCTCTAACACATACATATGAAACCACAAACCAAATGAAACCAATCATTGTAGGGATGGGCCTTGCCGTTTTCCCCTTTCAACACCACATTCCAACAGCCTCAAGCACCATCCAAGATGATATCAGTTACTAAATATAGAAATTTCTTCAAATGTGCAAGAATGCTACATCATTTTTTACTAATGCATTTTAAACTAAAATGAGATGACATTTTAAAACTGCAATTTTATGCTAATGAATTGTTTAATTTATTTGGAGTGTTCCATGAAATTTTATAATTATGTCTATTATTTATAGTTTATAAGAAGAGTTTGAAGATACTAAAGAGGTAATCAGAATCCGTAAATCGCAGAAGGACAGATACACAATGGCCAAAAAAAAAGGACAAAAGGACAAACAACGATCTGCAAAACATTACACATAAACTAAAGATCGAGCAACACGAACCCCACTAAAAACCGTGAGTGAACTCTTGTGCTTCAGAAGGGTAAACAGTTCCTGCTCCACTAGTGGCACCCATCGTGTTACTCTAGTTACTTGGCCTGAGTTATCATTAGGGTATGTATCTGATGACAAACCTACATTTATTCCAGCTATATCATGGTGGTCAGTTTTATTTGTGGAGGAAAGCGGAGTACCCGGAAAAAATCACTGACCTGCCACAAGTCACTGACAAACGTTATAAATCACATAATGTTGAATCGAGTACAACTCACCTAAGCGAGATTCGAACTCATAGCATTAGTGGTGATATAAACTTATTGCATAGGTAGTTATAAATCCAACTACCATACGATCACGACCACAACTGCCCCTATGTTAGCAGTACTCACTAAAAAAATATACATGCCCCTATTGCTACGAAATAAAGTGTAAATACCCTGCCCCTAACAGCTTTAAAAAAAAAAATATTTATAGCTTTCTGATTTATCTAATTTTAAAATGTGATATGATTTCAGGTCCCACAGACAAATGAAGAAATCTATGTTGATGAGCTACAGTCCCAAGAGACATAAGTCAGTTTTATCATACTTTAGAGTAAGTCAGTTTTATCATACTTTAGAGTAAGTCAGTTGTATCATACTTTAGAGTAAGTCAGTTTTATCATACTTTAGAGTAAGTCAGTTTTATCATACTTTAGAGTAAGTCAGTTGTATCATACTTTAGAGTAAGTCAGTTTTATCATACTTTAGAGTAAGTCAGTTTTATCATACTTTAGAGTAAGTCAGTTTTATCATACTTTAGAGTAAGTCAGTTTTATCATACTTTAGAGTAAGTCAGTTTTATCATATTTTAGAGTAAGTCAGTTTTATCATACTTTAGAGTAAGTCAGTTTTATCATACTTTAGAGTAAGTCAGTTTTATCACACTTTAGAGTAAGTCAGTTTTATCATACTTTAGAGTAAGTCAGTTTTATCATACTTTAGAGTAAGTCAAATTAGGAGTTAATTAAGTCAAAGTTTAATGACCATCTAATTTGATTAATGTGCTCACCTCGTGTGTGGTAGATCGTAGGGTTCCAGCCCCGATCGAGTCAAGCCAAAGACTATAAAATTGGTATTTGTTGCTTCTCCGCTAAGCATGCAGCATTAAGGTTGGCTCGCAATCAGGATAATGTGTCCGAGTGTTGCGACATGTCTATCCGTGGACTGTTGTTTCAGTGAGCTAGCCCTATAAAAATCCAACTCAGCGTGTTGGTCTAGTACAAGGCGGACATCATCATTTCATTGAAAATTAACTTGTTCTTGCCCTGATATAGCTGAAAAATTGTTGAGTTGGCGCTTAACAATAATCTCTCACTCACTGATGTTTAGAAACCCTTTATAATATACAAATAGTAAAATTAAACATATTGGTGAAAATTACTAATAAGATTTATTATATTGGTGAACTGATAGGATTTATTATATTGGTGAATTACTGATAGGATTTATTATATTGGTGAAAATTACTGATAAGATTTATTGTATTGGTGAAAATTACTGATAGGATTTATTATATTGGTGAAAATTACTGATAGGATTTATTATATTGGTGAAAATTACTGATAAGATTTATTATATTGGTGAAAATTACTGATATAATCTATTATATTGGTGAAAATTACTGATAGGATTTATTATATTGGTGATAATTACTGATAAGATTTTAACATATTGTTGAAAGTTATTGATTGGATAAAATGAAAATGCATTTTTAAATATTTTACACCCATCTATTTTTATTTTATTTAAGGAATCAATGAATGAATTGTTTGAAAAGATGAAATCAGCAGAGGCTCATTTTGTAAGGTAAGTAAAGGTTAAACAGTGAGGTCAAACCTGTATATAAATGACACTCTAATTGAACCAGAAAATATGCCCGTTATGAACAGTTGCCCTTTTATATACAGGTTACAATTATTTGCACTATTCATTAATGGAAACAATGAGACCGCCCTTTGTAAACAGTGATTTTTCAAATATAGGTGCCCTTTATAGACAGTGATTTGTTATATAGAGGTGGCCTTTAAGGCAGGTTTGACTGTATTTGGCAAAATTCAAGATTTATTTCTTTGGCGTAAAAGTTGCATGATATTTGAAAACCTTCCCTGTTAAGAAATGGAATAATTATTTAACATATTTTGTTCAATAAAAACGTAAATATCAAATTTAGTGTGCACGGCATGTTTCTGGAATAACCTTCATCAGATACCCTAGAAATGAAAAGATTGGAAAACCAAATCATTTAAAAGTTTTTAAAGGACATCATTTAACTATGGGAATAGCAATAAATGCTATTTTTGTTCTCAAAATCTTAAAACTTTTTTGAACTCGAGCAGTTCATGAGTAACCAGCCAGGTGAGCGATACAGGCTCAGGTTAGCCTCTAGTTTTATTTGGTTTTTTTTAAGGATTATGTTTTATTTGATACTCAATTTGGAGAAGTTTTTAACATGTAACATTTTTATAATCTTAAAACTTTCTTGAACTCGAGTAGTTTATGAGTAATCAGCCAACTGAGCGATACAAGATCAGGTTAGCCTCAAGTTTTTTTGTTTTTTTTGTTTTTTGTTTTTTGTTTTTTTTTTTAATTCACATTTTATTTTATTGGAAAGAAATTTTGACATGTAAGAATTTTATAATCTTAATTTAACTCGAGCAGTTCATGAGTAACCAGCCAGGTGAGTGATACAGCCTCAGGTTAGCTTCTTGTTTTATTTGCTTTTTTTTTAAGGATTACTTTTTATTTGATATTCAGTTAAAGTAATATGAAATGCCAAAATCATTATTTTCAGTTTTCTAAATATTACTGATATATGTAAAGATTAAATATATAAAGAACGTAAACCATTCACTTTTTGAGAGCTACGATGTATAATTCAGGAGAAAACGTCATTTTATTCTGTCTTCGATAATTCTTGCTACCCGGACAATAATGCAAATCATATGCTATTGACCTCAGATTTGAACTCATTCGGTAGAGATTGTGCGCATGCTCCGTTATAGTCTTGACAGGTAACATCATTTTCGTTTTCGATTTACATTCCATTATTTTCCATTCAATCCACGATTAAAATAATTTTCCCTTAGCGAAATAAATGTGTATCAGGGTTCATAATTTTTTGTTTTCTTCAACCAAGTTACATGTACATGTGATACTGTGATCTACACATCATTATACATGACATATATACATGTAAATACATAGGCCATCGTGATTGTATGGTATATGTCTTTTGTGTATAATCAAGGACGTATATAGAATCTTATATACGTCCTTGGTATAATTCAGCAAATTTCGCGGGGCCCAGTAAGGGGACACTGCATACGCAACTTGTAATTATGTTAAAACATTAGCTTTTTTTTATATTAAAAATGAATACTACTTTGTTTCAAATCTATTTAAAATTTATTTGGCCTAAGAGACAAGAATGTGAAAGAAAGCACACATTCTTTATCTCATAATAATATACATGTATAGGCAAATAATTTGATTCTGAGGGGACCTGGCAAGATTAGTCAGGTTAGAATATTTGACAGAAAATTCATTCGACACATAGTGCAGGACAGGTTATAACATTGTTTACTCAGTTCAGACCAGATTATTTTTTTTTGATTTTCTATGAAGCAAAGGCCAGAATTTTTTTCCAACTTTGGGTGGCCAGATTATTTAGTTTATTTACAAAAGCTGCCAGATCCCCCCTCTCCCCCTCCCCTGTGGAATCAATTGGTTGTCCCCAAAACAAACCAGGAAATAAACGAACCAAGTTATGAAATGGTTGGTGTCAAAATAACGGTGACAAATTATGGACAAAATAAGTCATATATTTGGCATTTTTGGTTCTGTTTCGATTTCCCCAAATGGGGCCCCATGTCATTCATTATTAACGATTTCAATGTTTTTGTCCAGTTTTTCGAATGAACTGATTAAGTCAGAATGAAATTCATTGCAGTTGATAATCTTTAAGGTAAAACATACATGAAATAATTTCTTTGCAAGGCAAAAAATGCAAGAAATTTAACTTATTTCAAAACCAGAATGATACATGTGCTCACCTGTTTACGTTGGTGATGAAATTTCATGATCGGCAATCATTGGAACGGTGCATCCGAAAGTTGATTAGCCGCCATTGTCTTGACAAAACACGTACGAGATGGAATGATTTTCTGTTCTTAATCACAGATGATCGCGATTTTCGTCCTCAAACATGCACGAATGGTTTAGTTTTTAGGGAATGTAAACATATCAAGAATATTTTTGAAGATGTTTATTTCACCAAAAACTTGTTTCATATTACTTTAAGAAAGGTTTTTAACATGTAACATTATTTTACAGATGTATAAAACCAAATAATATGAAACAAAAAGAGAATTTTAACTCTAACAGAGTAGAAGAACAGCTGTTATATAATGGCATAACAGACATAGCCAAAATCAGGAGGATGGGGTATCCTGTCAGAAAAAAGCACATTGAGTTCTATAAAAGGTAAATATTACAAGTCCATTTTGAAAGATTGGTTGTGGTTTGTTTTGTTTTGGTTTATGGTGTTTAATGCCACTTTCAACAATATTTCAGTTATATCATGGCAGTCAGTTTTATTGGTGGAGGAAACCGGAGTACACAGAGAAAACTACCGACCTGTCTCAAGTCACTGACAAACTTTATCACTTAATGTTGTATTGAGTACACCTCGCCATGAACAGGGTTCAAACTCACAACTTTAGTGGTGATAAGCACTCATTGCACAGATAGTTGTAAATCCAACTACCGTATAATCACTACCCCTTATAACCAGTAAGAAAACATTGTGTGGATGATACTGGTGATGTACAGGGGGTGGTGTGATTGTAAAGGGATGATGTGATACTGGTGATGTACATGGGGTGGTGTCATTGTAACGGGATGATGTGATACTGGTGATGTACAGAGGGTGGTGTGATTGTAAAGGGATGATGTGATACTGGTGATGTACAGGGAGTGGTGTGATTGTAAAGGAATGATGTGATACTGGTGATGTACAGGGGGTGGTGTGATTGTAAAGGGATGATGTGATACTGGTGATGTACAGGAGGTGGTGTGATTGTAAAGGGATGATGTGATACTGGTGATGTACAGGGGGTGGTGTGATTGTAAAGGGATGATGTGATACTGGTGATGAACAGGGGGTGGTGTGATTGTAAAGGGATGATGTGATACTGGTAATGTACAGGGGGTGGTGTGATACTGGTTATGTACAGGGGGTGGTGTGATTGTAAAGGGATGATGTGATACTGGTGATGCACAGGGGATGGTGTGATTGTAACGGGATGTTGTGATACTGGTTATGTACAGGGGGTGGTGTGATTGAAAAGGGATGTTGTGATACTGGTGATGTACAGGGGGTGGTGTGATTGTAACGGGATGATGTGATACTGGTGATGTACAGGGGGTGATGTGATTGTAAAGGGATGATGTGATACTGGTGATGTACAGGGGGTGGTGTGATTGTAAAGGGTTGATGTGATACTGGTGATGTACAGGGGGTGATGTGATTGTAAAGGGATGATGTGATACTGGTGATGTACAGGGGGTGGTGTGATTGTAAAGGGATGATGTGATACTGGTGATGTACAGGGGGTGGTGTGATTGTAAAGGGATGATGTGATACTGGTGATGTACAGGGGGTGGTGTGATTGTAAAGGGATGATGTTATACTGGTGATGTACAGGGGGTGGTGTGATTGTAAAAGGATGATGTGATACTGGTGATGTACAGGGGGTGGTGTGATTGTAACGGGATGATGTGATACTGGTGATGTACAGGGGGTGGTGTGATTGTAAAGGGATGATGTGATACTGGTGATGTACAGGGGGTGATGTGATTGTAAAGGGATGATGTGATACTGGTGATGTAGAGGGGGTGGTGTGATTGTAAAGGGATGATGTGATACTGGTGATGTACAGGGGGTGGTGTGATACTGGTTATGTACAGGGGGTGGTGTGATTGTAAAGGGATGATGTGATACTGGTGATGTACAGGGGATGGTGTGATTGTAACGGGATGTTGTGATACTGGTTATGTACAGGGGGTGGTGTGATTGAAAAGGGATGTTGTGATACTGGTGATGTACAGGGGGTGGTGTGATTGTAACGGGATGATGTGATACTGGTGATGTACAGGGGGTGATGTGATTGTAAAGGGATGATGTGATACTGGTGATGTACAGGGGGTGGTGTGATTGTAAAGGGTTGATGTGATACTGGTGATGTACAGGGGGTGGTGTGATTGTAAAGGGATGATGTGATACTGGTGATGTACAGGGGGTGGTGTGATTGTAAAGGGATGATGTGATACTGGTGATGTACAGGGGGTGGTGTGATTGTAAAGGGATGATGTTATACTGGTGATGTACAGGGAGTGGTGTGATTGTAAAGGGATGATGTGATACTGGTGATGTACTGGGGGTGGTGTGATTGTAAAAGGATGATGTGATACTGGTGATGTACAGGGGGTGGTGTGATTGTAAAGGGATGATGTGATACTGGTGATGTACAGGGGGTGGTGTGATTGTAAAGGGATGATGTGATACTGGTGATGTACTGGGGGTGGTGTGATTGTAACGGGATGATGTGATACTGGTGATGTACAGGGGGTGGTGTGATTGTAAAGGGATGATGTGATACTGGTGATGTACAGGAGGTGGTGTGATTGTAAAGGGATGATGTGATACTGGTGATGTACAGTGGGTGGTGTGATTGTAAAGGGATGATGTGATACTGGTGATGTACAGGAGGTGGTGTGATTGTAAAGGGATGATGTGATACTGGTGATGTACAGGTGGTGGTGTGATTGTAAAGGGATGATGTGATACTGGTGATGTACAGGGGTGGTGTGATTGTAAAGGGATGATGTGATACTGGTGATGTACAGGGGGTGGTGTGATTGTAAAGGGATGATGTGATACTGGTGATGTACAGGGGGTGGTGTGATTGTAAAGGGATGATGTGATACTGGTGATGTACAGGGGGTGATGTGATTGTAAAGGGATGATGTGATACTGGTGATGTACAAGGGGTGGTGTGATTGTAAAGGAATGATGTGATACTGGTGATGTACAGGGGGTGGTGTGATTGTAAAAGGATGATGTGATACTGGTGATGTACAGGGGGTGGTGTGATTGTAAAGAGATGATGTGATACTGGTGATGTACAGGAGGTGGTGTGATTGTAAAGGGATGATGTGATACTGGTGATGTACTGGGGGTGTTGTGATTGTAACGGGATGATGTGATACTGGTGATGTACAGGGGGTGGTGTGATTGTAAAGGGATGATGTGATACTGGTGATGTACAGGGGGTGGTGTGATTGTAAAGGGATGATGTGATACTGGTGATGTACAGGGGGCGGTGTGATTGCAACGGGATGATCTGATACTGGTGATGTACAGGGGGTGGTGTGATTGTAAAGGGATGATGTGATACTGGTGATGTACAGGGGTTGGTGTGATTGTAAAGGGATGATGTGATATTGGTGATGTACAGGGGGTGGTGTGATTGTAAAGGGATGATGTGATACTGGTGATGTACAGGGGGTGGTGTGATTGTAAAGGGATGTAATACTGGTGATGTACTGGGGGTGGTGTGATTGTAAAGGGATGATGTGATACTGGTGATGTACAGGGGGTGGTGTGATTGTAAAGGGATGATGTGATACTGGTGATGTACTGGGGGTGGTGTGATTGTAACGGGATGATGTGATACTGGTGATGTACAGGGGGTGGTGTGATTGTAAAGGGATGATGTGATACTGGTGATGTACAGGGGGTGGTGTGATTGTAAAGGGATGATGTGATACTGGTGATGTACAGGGGGTGGTGTGATTGTAAAGGGATGATGTGATACTGGTGATGTACAGGGGGTGGTGTGATTGTAAAGGGATGATGTGATACTGGTGATGTATAGGGGGTGGTGTGATTGTAAAGGGATGATGTGATACTGGTGATGTACTGGGGGTGGTGTGATTGTAAAGGGATGATGTGATACTGGTGATGTACAGGGGCTGGTGTGATACTGGTGATGTACAGGGGGTGGTGTGATTGTAAAGGGATGATGTGATACTGGTGATGTACTGGGGGTGGTGTGATTGTAAAGGGATGTGATACTGGTGATGCACGGCGGGTGGTGTGATTGTAAAGGGATGATGTGATACTGGTGATGTACAGGGGGTGGTGTGATTGTAAAGGGATGATGTGATACTGGTGATGTACTGGGGGTGGTGTGATTGTAACGGGATGATGTGATACTGGTGATGTACAGGGGTGGTGTGATTGTAAAGGGATGATGTGATACTGGTGATGTACAGGGGGTGGTCTGATTGTAAAGGGATGATGTGATACTGGTGATGTACAGGGGGTGGTGTGATTGTAAAGGGATGATGTGATACTGGTGATGTACAGGGGGTGGTGTGATTGTAAAAGAATGATGTGATACTGGTGATGTACAGGGGGTGGTGTGATTGTAAAAGGATGATGTGATACTGGTGATGTACAGGGGGTGGTGTGATTGTAAAGGGATGATGTGATACTGGTGATGTACAGAGGGTGGTGTGATTGTAAAGGGATGATGTGATACTGGTGATGTACAGGGGGTGGTGTGATTGTAAAGGGATGATGTGATACTGGTGATGTACAGGGGGTGGTGTGATTGTAAAGGGATGATGTGATACTGGTGATGTCTTTGAAAATTAATCCACATCAAGCAAAAATCTAGATAATTTTAGGGCTAAGTTGAGAGTAATTCTGTTTTAAAGTTGACTTGTCACATTTTAGGTACTCCATTCTTCATCCAGAATTTTCAAAGAGAAGTGTTTGTACATTAGAGAAACAGCAGCACGAGAAGAGGAAAGAAAAATCGCTGAGGAACTCAAACGTAAGGAAGAAAAAGAATGGGAAGATCAAGAAAAAATGAAGGTAAATTAAAGCAGGCTTGGATACTAGTTAAGAAGAGTTTGAAGATACCAAAGTGGTAATAAGAATCCGTAAATCAAAGAAGGTCCAACAACACAATGGCCAAAAGAAAAGGGACAAAAGAACAAACAACGATCTACAAAATATCACACATAAAAGTAAAGATCGAGTGACACGAACCCCACGAAAAACCAGGGGGTGAACTCAGGTGCTCAGGAAGGGTGTGCAGTTCCTGCTCCACTAGTGGCACCCGTCCTGTTACTCGAGTTACAAACCCAGTGATAAGTCATGAATAAGGAAATGACCGGAAAGTGTTTACAACAAGTGAAACATATCCGTGGTCATTTGTGACACAGATTTTCCGTAACGGTTAGCCAAATCATGGTGGCAACCATAAAACTTTTGAAGTGATGACTTCAACTTAAACAATCAGAACCCCTGGTTCAGTAGTTCTGCATAAATTGAGAATATCGTTGATGAAACTGTGATATTATTTCCTATACATGAAGATTTCAAACCCTAACTTATATATTTGTAACATATTTTGTATCAATATGCATTCTTTTTTTAATTAAATGAAATTTAAAGAATTTGATGTTGATATATTTAATCAGACAAATGTTGTGATTGTCGAAATTTCATTCAAAATTTAGGAAATAATATTAAAAAAAAAAGAAATAGAAACAGGAAGAACTACACATTGTGTGCATGAACGAGCACTTATGTGTGTGTGTATGGTTTTTATCTCACTTGGCCAAGGGACATGTGAATTTTTGTCATCATTTGACATTCATCATTAATCCATCAGTCATACGTCATAAGCTTTCACATTTAGATCTATTCTGAAACCACTGAGCCAAGTTATACTAACCTTAGCTTGAGTGGTCCTTGGATGGCCTCCTTTCAAAATTGTGAGACAGATCCGACCTCTATTCAAGATGGCAGCCATTACTCAAAATAGAAATTTATTTAATTTTCTATGCTGTTTTATTGTAAGTCAAAATGAACTCGAATTTGAACTGCAGTTATATGACAATGAGTAGTTTAAAATATTCCATCCTTGTAAAATGTTTCTCTGTTGACAAGGCCTGTCAATGTTGAATACATCATTAGTTGTCTATGTTTCTGTGTAGGCAAGGCCTGTCCATGTTGAATACATCATTAGTTGTCTATGTTTCTGTGTTGACAAGGCCTGTCTATGTTGATTACATCATTAGTTGTCAATGTTTCTGTGTTGACCAGGCCTGTCTATGTTGATTACATCATTAGTTGTCTATGTTTCTGTGTTGACCAGGCCTGTCTATGTTGAATACATCATTAGTTGTCTATGTTTCTGTGTAGACAAGGCCTGTCCATGTTGAATACATCATTAGTTGTCTATGTTTCTGTGTTGACAAGGCCTGTCCATGTTGAATACATCATTAGTTGTCTATGTTTCTGTGTTGACAAGGCCTGTCCATGTTGAATACATCATTAGTTGTCTATGTTTCTGTGTAGACAAGGCCTGTCCATGTTGAATACATCATTAGTTGTCTATGTTTCTGTGTAGACAAGGCCTGTCCATGTTGAATACATCATTAGTTGTCTATGTTTCTGTGTAGACAAGGCCTGTCTATGTTGATTACATCATTAGTTGTCAATGTTTCTGTGTTGACCAGGCCTGTCTATGTTGATTACATCATTAGTTGTCTATGTTTCTGTGTTGACCAGGCCTGTCTATGATGAATACATCATTAGTTGTCTATGTTTCTGTGTTGATAAGCCCTGTCCATGTTGAATACATCACTAGTTGTCTATGTTTCTGTGTTGACAAGGCCTGTCCATGTTGAATACATCATTAGTTGTCTATGTTTCTGTGTTGACAAGGCCTGTCCATGTTGAATACATCATTAATTGTCTATGTTTCTGTGTTGACAAGGCCTGTCCATGTTGAATACATCATTAGTTGTCTATGTTTCTGTGTTGACAAGGTCTGTCCATGTTGAATACATCATTAGTTGTCTATGTTTCTGTGTTAACAAGCCCTGTCCATGTTGAATACATCACTAGTTGTCTATGTTTCTGTGTAGCCAAGGCCTGTCTATGTTGAATACATCACTAGTTGTCTATGTTTCTGTATTGACAAGGCCTGTCAATGTTGAATACATCATTAGTTGTCTATGTTTCTGTGTTGACAAGCCCTGTCCATGTTGAATACATCACTAGTTGTCTATGTTTCTGTGTAGACAAGGCCTGTCAATGTTGAATACATCACTAGTTGTCTATGTTTCTGTATTGACAAGGCCTGTCCATGTTGAATACATCATTAGTTGTCTATGTTTCTGTGTTGACAAGGCCTGTCCATGTTGAATACATCATTAGTTGTCTATGTTTCTGTGTAGACAAGGCCTGTCCATGTTGAATACATCATTAGTTGTCTATGTTTCTGTGTTGACAAGGCCTGTCCATGTTGAATACATCATTAGTTGTCTATGTTTCTGTGTTGAAAAGGCCTGTCCATGTTGAATATATCATTAGTTGTCTATGTTTCTGTGTTGACAAGGCCTGTCCATGTTGAATACATCATTAGTTGTCTATGTTTCTGTGTTGACAAGCCCTGTCCATGTTGAATACATCACTAGTTGTCTATGTTTCTGTGTAGACAAGGCCTGTCATTGTTGAATACATCACTAGTTGTCTATGTTTCTGTATTGACAAGGCCTGTCAATGTTGAATACATCATTAGTTGTCTATGTTTCTCTGTTGACCAGGCCTGTTCATGTTGAATACATCACTAGTTGTCTGTTTCTGTGTTGACAAGGCATGTCCATGTTGAATACATCATTAGTTGTCTATGTTTCTGAGTTGACAAGGCCTGTCCTTGTTGAATGCATCATTAGTTGTTTATGTTTCTGTCTTGACAAGGCCTGTCCATGTTGAATACATCATTAGTTGTCTATGTTTCTGTGTTGACAAGGCCTGTCCATGTTGAATACATCATTAGTTGTCTATGTTTCTGTGTTGACAAGGCCTGTCAATGTTGAATACATCATTAGTTGTCTATGTTTCTGTGTTGACCAGGCCTGTCCATGTTGAATACATCATTAGTTGTCTATGTTTCTGTATTGACAAAGCCTGTCCATGTTGAATACATCATTAGTTGTCTATGTTTCTGTATTGACCAGGCCTGTCCATGTTGAATACATCATTAGTTGTCTATGTTTCTGTATTGACAAACCCTGTCCATGTTGAATACATCATTTGTTGTCTATGTTTCTCTGTTGACAAGGCCTGTCTATGTTGAATACATCAGTAGTTGTCTAAGTTTCTGTGTTGACAATGCCCGTCCATGTTGAATACATCATTAGTTGTCTATGTTTCTGTGTTGACCAGGCCTGTCCATGTTGAATACATCATTAGTTGTCTATGTTTCTGTGTTGACAAGGCCTGTCTATGATGAATACATCATTAGTTGTCTATGTTTCTGTGTTGATAAGCCCTGTCCATGTTGAATACATCACTAGTTGTCTATGTTTCTGTGTTGACAAGGCCTGTCCATGTTGAATACATCATTAGTTGTCTATGTTTCTGTGTTGACAAGGCCTGTCTATGATGAATACATCATTAGTTGTCTATGTTTCTGTGTTGATAAGCCCTGTCCATGTTGAATACATCACTAGTTGTCTATGTTTCTGTGTTGACAAGGCCTGTCCATGTTGAATACATCATTAGTTGTCTATGTGTCTGTGTAGACAAGGCCTGTCTATGTTGAATACATCATTAGTTGTCTATGTTTCTGTGTAGGCCAGGCCTGTCCATGTTGAATACATCATTAGTTGTCTATGTTTCTGTGTAGGCAAGGCCTGTCCATGTTGAATACATCATTAGTTGTTTATGTTTCTGTGTTGACAAGGCCTGTCTATGTTGATTACATCATTAGTTGTCAATGTTTCTGTGTTGACCAGGCCTGTCTATGTTGATTACATCATTAGTTGTCAATGTTTCTGTGTTGACCAGGCCTGTCTATGTTGAATACATCATTAGTTGTCTATGTTTCTGTGTTGACCAGGCCTGTCTATGTTGAATACATCATTAGTTGTCTATGTTTCTGTGTTGACCAGGCCTGTCTATGATGAATACATCATTAGTTGTCAATGTTTCTGTGTAGACAAGGCCTGTCTATGTTGAATACATCATTAGTTGTCTATGTTTCTGTGTTGACCAGGCCTGTCTATGATGAATACATCATTAGTTGTCTATGTTTCTGTGTAGGCAAGGCCTGTCCATGTTGAATACATCATTAGTTGTCAATGTTTCTGTGTAGACAAGGCCTGTCTATGTTGATTACATCATTAGTTGTCAATGTTTCTGTGTTGACAAGGCCTGTCTATGTTGAATACATCATTAGTTGTCTATGTTTCTGTGTTGACCAGGCCTGTCTTGATGAATACATCATTAGTTGTCTATGTTTCTGTGTTGACAAGGCCTGTCCATGTTGAATACATCATTAGTTGTCTATGTTTCTGTGTAGACAAGGCCTGTCTATGTTGAATACATCATTAGTTGTCTATGTTTCTGTGTTGACAAGGCCTGTCTATGTTGAATACATCATTAGTTGTCTATGTTTCTGTGTTGACCAGGCCTGTCTATGTTGAATACATCATTAGTTGTCTATGTTTCTGTGTTGACAAGGCCTGTCTATGTTGAATACATCATCAGTTGTCTATGTTTCTGTGTTGACAAGCCCTGTCCATGTTGAATACATCATTAGTTGTCTATGTTTCTGTGTTGACAAGGCCTGTCCATGTTGAATACATCATTAGTTGTCTATGTTTCTGTGTTGACAAGGCCTGTCCATGTTGAATACATCATTAGTTGTCTATGTTTCTGTGTTGACCAGGCCTGTCCATGTTGAATACATCATTAGTTGTCTATGTTTCTGTGTTGACAAGGTCTGTCCATGTTGAATACATCATTAGTTGTCTATGTTTCTGTATTAACAAGCCCTGTCCATGTTGAATACATCACTAGTTGTCTATGTTTCTGTGTAGACAAGGCCTGTCAATGTTGAATACATCACTAGTTGTCTATGTTTCTGTATTGACAAGGCCTGTCCATGTTGAATACATCATTAGTTGTCTTATGTTTCTGTGTTGACAAGGCCTGTCCATGTTGAATACATCATTAGTTGTCTATGTTTCTGTGTAGGCAAGGCCTGTCCATGTTGAATACATCATTAGTTGTCTATGTTTCTATGTAGGCAAGGCCTGTCCATGTTGAATACATCATTAGTTGTCTATGTTTCTGTGTTGATAAGCCCTGTCCATGTTGAATACATCACTAGTTGTCTATGTTTCTGTGTTGACAAGGCCTGTCCATGTTGAATACATCATTAGTTGTCTATGTTTCTGTGTTGACAAGGCCTGTCCATGTTGAATACATCATTAATTGTCTATGTTTCTGTGTTGACAAGGCCTGTCCATGTTGAATACATCATTAGTTGTCTATGTTTCTGTGTTGACAAGCCCTGTCCATGTTGAATACATCACTAGTTGTCTATGTTTCTGTGTAGCCAAGGCCTGTCTATGTTGAATACATCACTAGTTGTCTATGTTTCTGTATTGACAAGGCCTGTCAATGTTGAATACATCATTAGTTGTCTATGTTTCTGTGTTGACAAGCCCTGTCCATGTTGAATACATCACTAGTTGTCTATGTTTCTGTGTAGACAAGGCCTGTCAATGTTGAATACATCACTAGTTGTCTATGTTTCTGTATTGACAAGGCCTGTCCATGTTGAATACATCATTAGTTGTCTATGTTTCTGTGTTGACAAGGCCTGTCCATGTTGAATACATCATTAGTTGTCTATGTTTCTGTGTAGACAAGGCCTGTCCATGTTGAATACATCATTAGTTGTCTATGTTTCTGTGTTGACAAGGCCTGTCCATGTTGAATACATCATTAGTTGTCTATGTTTCTGTGTTGAAAAGGCCTGTCCATGTTGAATATATCATTAGTTGTCTATGTTTCTGTGTTGACAAGGCCTGTCCATGTTGAATACATCATTAGTTGTCTATGTTTCTGTGTTGACAAGCCCTGTCCATGTTGAATACATCACTAGTTGTCTATGTTTCTGTGTAGACAAGGCCTGTCATTGTTGAATACATCACTAGTTGTCTATGTTTCTGTATTGACAAGGCCTGTCAATGTTGAATACATCATTAGTTGTCTATGTTTCTCTGTTGACAAGGCCTGTTCATGTTGAATACATCACTAGTTGTCTGTTTCTGTGTTGACAAGGCATGTCCATGTTGAATACATCATTAGTTGTCTATGTTTCTGTGTTGACAAGGCCTGTCCTTGTTGAATGCATCATTAGTTGTTTATGTTTCTGTCTTGACAAGGCCTGTCCATGTTGAATACATCATTAGTTGTCTATGTTTCTGTGTTGACAAGGCCTGTCCATGTTGAATACATCATTAGTTGTCTATGTTTCTGTGTTGACAAGGCCTGTCAATGTTGAATACATCATTAGTTGTCTATGTTTCTGTGTTGACCAGGCCTGTCCATGTTGAATACATCATTAGTTGTCTATGTTTCTGTATTGACAAGGCCTGTCCATGTTGAATACATCATTAGTTGTCTATGTTTCTGTATTGACCAGGCCTGTCCATGTTGAATACATCATTAGTTGTCTATGTTTCTGTATTGACAAACCCTGTCCATGTTGAATACATCATTTGTTGTCTATGTTTCTCTGTTGACCAGGCCTGTCTATGTTGAATACATCAGTAGTTGTCTAAGTTTCTGTGTTGACAATGCCCGTCCATGTTGAATACATCATTAGTTGTCTATGTTTCTGTGTTGACCAGGCCTGTCCATGTTGAATACATCATTAGTTGTCTATGTTTCTGTGTTGACAAGGCCTGTCTATGTTGAATACATCATTAGTTGTCTATGTTTCTGTGTTGACCAGGCCTGTCTATGTTGAATACATCATTAGTTGTCTATGTTTCTGTGTTGACAAGGCCTGTCTATGTTGAATACATCATCAGTTGTCTATGTTTCTGTGTTGACAAGCCCTGTCCATGTTGAATACATCATTAGTTGTCTATGTTTCTGTGTTGACAAGGCCTGTCCATGTTGAATACATCATTAGTTGTCTATGTTTCTGTGTTGACAAGGCCTGTCCATGTTGAATACATCATTAGTTGTCTATGTTTCTGTGTTGACCAGGCCTGTCCATGTTGAATACATCATTAGTTGTCTATGTTTCTGTGTTGACAAGGTCTGTCCATGTTGAATACATCATTAGTTGTCTATGTTTCTGTATTAACAAGCCCTGTCCATGTTGAATACATCACTAGTTGTCTATGTTTCTGTGTAGACAAGGCCTGTCAATGTTGAATACATCACTAGTTGTCTATGTTTCTGTATTGACAAGGCCTGTCCATGTTGAATACATCATTAGTTGTCTTATGTTTCTGTGTTGACAAGGCCTGTCCATGTTGAATACATCATTAGTTGTCTATGTTTCTGTGTAGGCAAGGCCTGTCCATGTTGAATACATCATTAGTTGTCTATGTTTCTATGTAGGCAAGGCCTGTCCATGTTGAATACATCATTAGTTGTCTATGTTTCTGTGTTGATAAGCCCTGTCCATGTTGAATACATCACTAGTTGTCTATGTTTCTGTGTTGACAAGGCCTGTCCATGTTGAATACATCATTAGTTGTCTATGTTTCTGTGTTGACAAGGCCTGTCCATGTTGAATACATCATTAATTGTCTATGTTTCTGTGTTGACAAGGCCTGTCCATGTTGAATACATCATTAGTTGTCTATGTTTCTGTGTTGACAAGCCCTGTCCATGTTGAATACATCACTAGTTGTCTATGTTTCTGTGTAGCCAAGGCCTGTCTATGTTGAATACATCACTAGTTGTCTATGTTTCTGTATTGACAAGGCCTGTCAATGTTGAATACATCATTAGTTGTCTATGTTTCTGTGTTGACAAGCCCTGTCCATGTTGAATACATCACTAGTTGTCTATGTTTCTGTGTAGACAAGGCCTGTCAATGTTGAATACATCACTAGTTGTCTATGTTTCTGTATTGACAAGGCCTGTCCATGTTGAATACATCATTAGTTGTCTATGTTTCTGTGTTGACAAGGCCTGTCCATGTTGAATACATCATTAGTTGTCTATGTTTCTGTGTAGACAAGGCCTGTCCATGTTGAATACATCATTAGTTGTCTATGTTTCTGTGTTGACAAGGCCTGTCCATGTTGAATACATCATTAGTTGTCTATGTTTCTGTGTTGAAAAGGCCTGTCCATGTTGAATATATCATTAGTTGTCTATGTTTCTGTGTTGACAAGGCCTGTCCATGTTGAATACATCATTAGTTGTCTATGTTTCTGTGTTGACAAGCCCTGTCCATGTTGAATACATCACTAGTTGTCTATGTTTCTGTGTAGACAAGGCCTGTCATTGTTGAATACATCACTAGTTGTCTATGTTTCTGTATTGACAAGGCCTGTCAATGTTGAATACATCATTAGTTGTCTATGTTTCTCTGTTGACAAGGCCTGTTCATGTTGAATACATCACTAGTTGTCTGTTTCTGTGTTGACAAGGCATGTCCATGTTGAATACATCATTAGTTGTCTATGTTTCTGTGTTGACAAGGCCTGTCCTTGTTGAATGCATCATTAGTTGTTTATGTTTCTGTCTTGACAAGGCCTGTCCATGTTGAATACATCATTAGTTGTCTATGTTTCTGTGTTGACAAGGCCTGTCCATGTTGAATACATCATTAGTTGTCTATGTTTCTGTGTTGACAAGGCCTGTCTATGTTGAATACATCATTAGTTGTCTATGTTTCTGTGTTGACCAGGCCTGTCTATGTTGAATACATCATTAGTTGTCTATGTTTCTGTGTTGACAAGGCCTGTCTATGTTGAATACATCATCAGTTGTCTATGTTTCTGTGTTGACAAGCCCTGTCCATGTTGAATACATCATTAGTTGTCTATGTTTCTGTGTTGACAAGGCCTGTCCATGTTGAATACATCATTAGTTGTCTATGTTTCTGTGTTGACAAGGCCTGTCCATGTTGAATACATCATTAGTTGTCTATGTTTCTGTGTTGACCAGGCCTGTCCATGTTGAATACATCATTAGTTGTCTATGTTTCTGTGTTGACAAGGTCTGTCCATGTTGAATACATCATTAGTTGTCTATGTTTCTGTATTAACAAGCCCTGTCCATGTTGAATACATCACTAGTTGTCTATGTTTCTGTGTAGACAAGGCCTGTCAATGTTGAATACATCACTAGTTGTCTATGTTTCTGTATTGACAAGGCCTGTCCATGTTGAATACATCATTAGTTGTCTTATGTTTCTGTGTTGACAAGGCCTGTCCATGTTGAATACATCATTAGTTGTCTATGTTTCTGTGTAGGCAAGGCCTGTCCATGTTGAATACATCATTAGTTGTCTATGTTTCTATGTAGGCAAGGCCTGTCCATGTTGAATACATCATTAGTTGTCTATGTTTCTGTGTTGACAAGGCCTGTCCATGTTGAATACATCATTAGTTGTCTATGTTTCTGTGTAGGCAAGGCCTATCCATGTTGAATACATCATTAGTTGTCTATGTTTCTGTGTTGACAAGGCCTGTCCATGTTGAATACATCATTAGTTGTCTATGTTTCTGTATTGACAAGCCCTGTCCATGTTGAATACATCATTTGTTGTCTATGTTTCTCTGTTGACAAGGCCTGTCTATGTTGAATACATCAGTAGTTGTCTAAGTTTCTGTGTTGACAAGGCCTGTCCATGTTGAATACATCATTAGTTGTCTATGTTTCTGTGTTGACCAGGCCTGTCTATGATGAATACATCATTAGTTGTCTATGTTTCTGTGTAGGCAAGGCCTGTCCATGTTGAATACATCATTAGTTGTCAATGTTTCTGTGTAGACAAGGCCTGTCTATGTTGATTACATCATTAGTTGTCAATGTTTCTGTGTTGACAAGGCCTGTCTATGTTGAATACATCATTAGTTGTCTATGTTTCTGTGTTGACCAGGCCTGTCTATGATGAATACATCACTAGTTGTCTATGTTTCTGTGTTGACAAGGCCTGTCCATGTTGAATACATCATTAGTTGTCTATGTTTCTGTGTAGACAAGGCCTGTCTATGTTGAATACAACATTAGTTGTCTATGTTTCTGTGTTGACAAGGCCTGTCTATGTTGAATACATCATTAGTTGTCTATGTTTCTGTGTTGACCAGGCCTGTCTATGTTGAATACATCATTAGTTGTCTATGTTTCTGTGTTGACAAAGCCTGTCTATGTTGAATACATCATTAGTTGTCTATGTTTCTGTGTTGACAAAGCCTGTCTATGTTGAATACATCATTAGTTGTCTATGTTTCTGTGTTGACAAGCCCTGTCCATGTTGAATACATCATTAGTTGTCTATGTTTCTGTGTTGACAAGGCCTGTCCATGTTGAATACATCATTAGTTGTCTATGTTTCTGTGTTGACAAGGCCTGTCCATGTTGAATACATCATTAGTTGTCTAACGTTTCTGTGTTGACCAGGCCTGTCCATGTTGAATACATCATTAGTTGTCTATGTTTCTGTGTTGACAAGGTCTGTCCATGTTGAATACATCATTAGTTGTCTATGTTTCTGTGTTGACAAGGCCTGTCTATGTTGAATACATCATCAGTTGTCTATGTTTCTGTGTTGACAAGCCCTGTCCATGTTGAATACATCATTAGTTGTCTATGTTTCTGTGTTGACAAGGCCTGTCCATGTTGAATACATCATTAGTTGTCTATGTTTCTGTGTTGACAAGGCCTGTCCATGTTGAATACATCATTAGTTGTCTATGTTTCTGTGTTGACAAGGCCTGTCCATGTTGAATACATCATTAGTTGTCTATGTTTCTGTGTTGACCAGGCCTGTCCATGTTGAATACATCATTAGTTGTCTATGTTTCTGTGTTGACAAGGTCTGTCCATGTTGAATACATCATTAGTTGTCTATGTTTCTGTATTAACAAGCCCTGTCCATGTTGAATACATCACTAGTTGTCTATGTTTCTGTGTAGACAAGGCCTGTCAATGTTGAATACATCACTAGTTGTCTATGTTTCTGTATTGACAAGGCCTGTCCATGTTGAATACATCATTAGTTGTCTATGTTTCTGTGTTGACAAGGCCTGTCTATGTTGAATACATCATTAGTTGTCTATGTTTCTGTGTTGACCAGGCCTGTCTATGTTGAATACATCATTAGTTGTCTATGTTTCTGTGTTGACAAGGCCTGTCTATGTTGAATACATCATTAGTTGTCTATGTTTCTGTGTTGACCAGGCCTGTCTATGTTGAATACATCATTAGTTGTCTATGTTTCTGTGTTGACAAAGCCTGTCTATGTTGAATACATCATTAGTTGTCTATGTTTCTGTGTTGACAAAGCCTGTCTATGTTGAATACATCATTAGTTGTCTATGTTTCTGTGTTGACAAGCCCTGTCCATGTTGAATACATCATTAGTTGTCTATGTTTCTGTGTTGACAAGGCCTGTCCATGTTGAATACATCATTAGTTGTCTATGTTTCTGTGTTGACAAGGTCTGTCCATGTTGAATACATCATTAGTTGTCTAACGTTTCTGTGTTGACCAGGCCTGTCCATGTTGAATACATCATTAGTTGTCTATGTTTCTGTGTTGACAAGGTCTGTCCATGTTGAATACATCATTAGTTGTCTATGTTTCTGTGTTGACAAGGCCTGTCTATGTTGAATACATCATCAGTTGTCTATGTTTCTGTGTTGACAAGCCCTGTCCATGTTGAATACATCATTAGTTGTCTATGTTTCTGTGTTGACAAGGCCTGTCCATGTTGAATACATCATTAGTTGTCTATGTTTCTGTGTTGACAAGGCCTGTCCATGTTGAATACATCATTAGTTGTCTATGTTTCTGTGTTGACAAGGCCTGTCCATGTTGAATACATCATTAGTTGTCTATGTTTCTGTGTTGACCAGGCCTGTCCATGTTGAATACATCATTAGTTGTCTATGTTTCTGTGTTGACAAGGTCTGTCCATGTTGAATACATCATTAGTTGTCTATGTTTCTGTATTAACAAGCCCTGTCCATGTTGAATACATCACTAGTTGTCTATGTTTCTGTGTAGACAAGGCCTGTCAATGTTGAATACATCACTAGTTGTCTATGTTTCTGTATTGACAAGGCCTGTCCATGTTGAATACATCATTAGTTGTCTTATGTTTCTGTGTTGACAAGGCCTGTCCATGTTGAATACATCATTAGTTGTCTATGTTTCTGTGCAGGCAAGGCCTGTCCATGTTGAATACATCATTAGTTGTCTATGTTTCTATGTAGGCAAGGCCTGTCCATGTTGAATACATCATTAGTTGTCTATGTTTCTGTGTTGACAAGGCCTGTCCATGTTGAATACATCATTAGTTGTCTATGTTTCTGTGTAGGCAAGGCCTATCCATGTTGAATACATCATTAGTTGTCTATGTTTCTGTGTTGACAAGGCCTGTCCATGTTGAATACATCATTAGTTGTCTATGTTTCTGTATTGACAAGCCCTGTCCATGTTGAATACATCATTTGTTGTCTATGTTTCTCTGTTGACAAGGCCTGTCTATGTTGAATACATCAGTAGTTGTCTAAGTTTCTGTGTTGACAAGGCCTGTCCATGTTGAATACATCATTAGTTGTCTATGTTTCTGTGTTGACCAGGCCTGTCTATGATGAATACATCATTAGTTGTCTATGTTTCTGTGTAGGCAAGGCCTGTCCATGTTGAATACATCATTAGTTGTCAATGTTTCTGTGTAGACAAGGCCTGTCTATGTTGATTACATCATTAGTTGTCAATGTTTCTGTGTTGACAAGGCCTGTCTATGTTGAATACATCATTAGTTGTCTATGTTTCTGTGTTGACCAGGCCTGTCTATGATGAATACATCACTAGTTGTCTATGTTTCTGTGTTGACAAGGCCTGTCCATGTTGAATACATCATTAGTTGTCTATGTTTCTGTGTAGACAAAGCCTGTCTATGTTGAATACATCATTAGTTGTCTATGTTTCTGTGTTGACAAGGCCTGTCTATGTTGAATACATCATTAGTTGTCTATGTTTCTGTGTTGACCAGGCCTGTCTATGTTGAATACATCATTAGTTGTCTATGTTTCTGTGTTGACAAAGCCTGTCTATGTTGAATACATCATTAGTTGTCTATGTTTCTGTGTTGACAAGCCCTGTCCATGTTGAATACATCATTAGTTGTCTATGTTTCTGTGTTGACAAGGCCTGTCCATGTTGAATACATCATTAGTTGTCTATGTTTCTGTGTTGACAAGGCCTGTCCATGTTGAATACATCATTAGTTGTCTAACGTTTCTGTGTTGACCAGGCCTGTCCATGTTGAATACATCATTAGTTGTCTATGTTTCTGTGTTGACAAGGTCTGTCCATGTTGAATACATCATTAGTTGTCAATGTTTCTGTGTTAACAAGCCCTGTCCATGTTGAATACATCACTAGTTGTCTATGTTTCTGTGTAGACAAGGCCTGTCATTGTTGAATACATCACTAGTTGTCTATGTTTCTGTATTGACAAGGCCTGTCAATGTTGAATACATCATTAGTTGTCTATGTTTCTGTGTTGACAAGGCCTGTCCATGTTGAATACATCATTAGTTGTCTATGTTTCTGTGTTGACCAGGCCTGTCCATGTTGAATACATCATTAGTTGTCTATGTTTCTGTATTGACAAGGCCTGTCCATGTTGAATACATCATTAGTTGTCTATGTTTCTGTATTGACCAGGCCTGTCCATGTTGAATACATCATTAGTTGTCTATGTTTCTGTATTGACAAACCCTGTCCATGTTGAATACATCATTTGTTGTCTATGTTTCTCTGTTGACAAGGCCTGTCTATGTTGAATACATCAGTAGTTGTCTAAGTTTCTGTGTTGACAATGCCCGTCCATGTTGAATACATCATTAGTTGTCTATGTTTCTGTGTTGACCAGGCCTGTCCATGTTGAATACATCATTAGTTGTCTATGTTTCTGTGTTGACCAGGCCTGTCTATGATGAATACATCATTAGTTGTCTATGTTTCTGTGTTGATAAGCCCTATCCATGTTGAATACATCACTAGTTGTCTATGTTTCTATGTTGACAAGGCCTGTCCATGTTGAATACATCATTAGTTGTCTATGTTTCTGTGTTGACAAGGCCTGTCTATGATGAATACATCATTAGTTGTCTATGTTTCTGTGTTGATAAGCCCTGTCCATGTTGAATACATCACTAGTTGTCTATGTTTCTGTGTTGACAAGGCCTGTCCATGTTGAATACATCATTAGTTGTCTATGTGTCTGTGTAGACAAGGCCTGTCTATGTTGAATACATCATTAGTTGTCTATGTTTCTGTGTAGGCAAGGCCTGTCCATGTTGAATACATCATTAGTTGTCTATGTTTCTGTGTAGGCAAGGCCTGTCCATGTTGAATACATCATTAGTTGTTTATGTTTCTGTGTTGACAAGGCCTGTCTATGTTGATTACATCATTAGTTGTCAATGTTTCTGTGTTGACCAGGCCTGTCTATGTTGATTACATTATTAGTTGTCAATGTTTCTGTGTTGACCAGGCCTGTCTATGTTGAATACATCATTAGTTGTGTATGTTTCTGTGTTGACCAGGCCTGTCTATGTTGAATACATCATTAGTTGTCTATGTTTCTGTGTAGGCAAGGCCTGTCCATGTTGAATAAATTATTAGTTGTCTATGTTTCTGTGTTGACAAGGCCTGTCTATGTTGAATACATCATTAGTTGTCTATGTTTCTGTGTTGACCAGGCCTGTCTATGATGAATACATCATTAGTTGTCAATGTTTCTGTGTAGACAAGGCCTGTCTATGTTGAATACATCATTAGTTGTCTATGTTTCTGTGTTGACCAGGCCTGTCTATGATGAATACATCATTAGTTGTCTATGTTTCTGTGTAGGCAAGGCCTGTCCATGTTGAATACATCATTAGTTGTCAATGTTTCTGTGTAGACAAGGCCTGTCTATGTTGATTACATCATTAGTTGTCAATGTTTCTGTGTTGACAAGGCCTGTCTATGTTGAATACATCATTAGTTGTCTATGTTTCTGTGTTGACCAGGCCTGTCTATGATGAATACATCATTAGTTGTCTATGTTTCTGTGTTGACAAGGCCTGTCCATGTTGAATACATCATTAGTTGTCTATGTTTCTGTGTAGACAAGGCCTGTCTATGTTGAATACATCATTAGTTGTCTATGTTTCTGTGTTGACAAGGCCTGTCTATGTTGAATACATCATTAGTTGTCTATGTTTCTGTGTTGACCAGGCCTGTCTATGTTGAATACATCATTAGTTGTCTATGTTTCTGTGTTGACAAGGCCTGTCTATGTTGAATACATCATCATTTGTCTATGTTTCTGTGTTGACAAGCCCTGTCCATGTTGAATACATCATTAGTTGTCTATGTTTCTGTGTTGACAAGGCCTGTCCATGTTGAATACATCATTAGTTGTCTATGTTTCTGTGTTGACAAGGCCTGTCCATGTTGAATACATCATTAGTTGTCTATGTTTCTGTGTTGACCAGGCCTGTCCATGTTGAATACATCATTAGTTGTCTATGTTTCTGTGTTGACAAGGTCTGTCCATGTTGAATACATCATTAGTTGTCTATGTTTCTGTGTTAACAAGCCCTGTCCATGTTGAATACATCACTAGTTGTCTATGTTTCTGTGTAGACAAGGCCTGTCAATGTTGAATACATCACTAGTTGTCTATGTTTCTGTATTGACAAGGCCTGTCCATGTTGAATACATCATTAGTTGTCTTATGTTTCTGTGTTGACAAGGCCTGTCCATGTTGAATACATCATTAGTTGTCTATGTTTCTGTGTAGGCAAGGCCTGTCCATGTTGAATACATCATTAGTTGTCTATGTTTCTATGTAGGCAAGGCCTGTCCATGTTGAATACATCATTAGTTGTCTATGTTTCTGTGTTGACAAGGCCTGTCCATGTTGAATACATCATTAGTTGTCTATGTTTCTGTGTAGGCAAGGCCTATCCATGTTGAATACATCATTAGTTGTCTATGTTTCTGTGTTGACAAGGCCTGTCCATGTTGAATACATCATTAGTTGTCTATGTTTCTGTATTGACAAGCCCTGTCCATGTTGAATACATCATTTGTTGTCTATGTTTCTCTGTTGACAAGGCCTGTCTATGTTGAATACATCAGTAGTTGTCTAAGTTTCTGTGTTGACAAGGCCTGTCCATGTTGAATACATCATTAGTTGTCTATGTTTCTGTGTTGACCAGGCCTGTCTATGATGAATACATCATTAGTTGTCTATGTTTCTGTGTAGGCAAGGCCTGTCCATGTTGAATACATCATTAGTTGTCAATGTTTCTGTGTAGACAAGGCCTGTCTATGTTGATTACATCATTAGTTGTCAATGTTTCTGTGTTGACAAGGCCTGTCTATGTTGAATACATCATTAGTTGTCTATGTTTCTGTGTTGACCAGGCCTGTCTATGATGAATACATCACTAGTTGTCTATGTTTCTGTGTTGACAAGGCCTGTCCATGTTGAATACATCATTAGTTGTCTATGTTTCTGTGTAGACAAGGCCTGTCTATGTTGAATACATCATTAGTTGTCTATGTTTCTGTGTTGACAAGGCCTGTCTATGTTGAATACATCATTAGTTGTCTATGTTTCTGTGTTGACCAGGCCTGTCTATGTTGAATACATCATTAGTTGTCTATGTTTCTGTGTTGACAAAGCCTGTCTATGTTGAATACATCATTAGTTGTCTATGTTTCTGTGTTGACAAGCCCTGTCCATGTTGAATACATTATTAGTTGTCTATGTTTCTGTGTTGACAAGGCCTGTCCATGTTGAATACATCATTAGTTGTCTATGTTTCTGTGTTGACCAGGCCTGTCCATGTTGAATACATCATTAGTTGTCTAACGTTTCTGTGTTGACCAGGCCTGTCCATGTTGAATACATCATTAGTTGTCTATGTTTCTGTGTTGACAAGGTCTGTCCATGTTGAATACATCATTAGTTGTCTATGTTTC
The DNA here is from genome assembly GCA_963383655.1 of Bathymodiolus septemdierum. Classification (NCBI taxonomy): domain Eukaryota; kingdom Metazoa; phylum Mollusca; class Bivalvia; order Mytilida; family Modiolidae; genus Bathymodiolus; species Bathymodiolus septemdierum. The sequence continues at coordinate 39,024,480 of OY726519.1, forward strand.
TGTGTTAACAAGCCCTGTCCATGTTGAATACATCACTAGTTGTCTATGTTTCTGTGTAGACAAGGCCTGTCATTGTTGAATACATCACTAGTTGTCTATGTTTCTGTATTGACAAGGCCTGTCAATGTTGAATACATCATTAGTTGTCTATGTTTCTCTGTTGACAAGGCCTGTTCATGTTGAATACATCACTAGTTGTCTGTTTCTGTGATGACAAGGCCTGTCCATGTTGAATACATCATTAGTTGTCTATGTTTCTGTGTTGACAAGGCCTGTCTATGTTGAATGCATCATTAGTTGTTTATGTTTCTGTGTTGACAAGGCCTGTCCATGTTGAATACATCATTAGTTGTCTATGTTTCTGTGTTGACAAGGCCTGTCCATGTTGAATACATCATTAGTTGTCTATGTTTCTGTGTTGACAAGGCCTGTCCATGTTGAATACATCAGTAGTTGTCTATGTTTCTGTATTGACAAGGCCTGTCCATGTTGAATATATCATTAGTTGTCTATGTTTCTGTGTAGGCAAGGCCTGTCCATGTTGGATACATCATTAGTTGTCTATGTTTCTATGTAGGCAAGGCCTGTCCATGTTGAATACATCATTAGTTGTCTATGTTTCTGTGTTGACCAGGCCTGTCTATGATGAATACATCATTAGTTGTCTATGTTTCTGTGTTGACAAGGCCTGTCTATGTTGAATACATCATTAGTTGTCTATGTTTCTGTGTTGACAAGGCCTGTCTATGTTGAATACATCATTAGTTGTCTAAGTTTCTGTGTTGACAAGGCCTGTCTATGATGAATACATCATTAGTTGTCTATGTTTCTGTGTAGGCAAGGCCTGTCCATGTTGAATACATCATTAGTTGTCTATGTTTCTGTGTAGGCAAGGCCTGTCCATGTTGAATACATCATTAGTTGTCTATGTTTCTGTGTAGACAAGGCCTGTCTATGTTGATTGCATCATTAGTTGTGAATGTTTCTGTGTTGACCAGGCCTGTCTATGTTGATTACATCATTAGTTGTCAATGTTTCTGTGTTGACCAGGCCTGTCTATGTTGAATACATCATTAGTTGTCTATGTTTCTGTGTTGACCAGGCTTGTCTATGTTGAATACATCATTAGTTGGCTATGTTTCTGTGTAGGCAAGGCCTGTGCATGTTGAATACATCATTAGTTGTCTATGTTTCTGTGTTGACCAGGCCTGTCTATGTTGAATACATCATTAGTTGTCTATGTTTCTGTGTTGGCCAGGCCTGTCTATGATGAATGCATCATTAGTTGTCAATGTTTCTGTGTAGACAAGGCCTGTCTATGTTGAATACATCATTAGTTGTCTATGTTTCTGTGTTGACCAGGCCTGTCTATGATGAATACATCATTAGTTGTCTATGTATCTATGGAGGCAAGGCCTGTCCATGTTGAATACATCATTAGTTGTCAATGTTTCTGTGTAGACAAGGCCTGTCTATGTTGATTACATCATTAGTTGTCAATGTTTCTGTGTTGACAAGGCCTGTCTATGTTGAATACATCATTAGTTGTCTATGTTTCTGTGTAGGCAAGGCCTGTCCATGTTGAATACATCATTAGTTGTCTATGTGTCTGTGTAGACAAGGCCTGTCTATGTTGAATACATCATTAGTTGTCTATGTTTCTGTGTAGGCAAGGCCTGTCCATGTTGAATACATCATTAGTTGTCTATGTTTCTGTGTAGGCAAGGCCTGTCCATGTTGAATACATCATTAGTTGTTTATGTTTCTCTGTTGACAAGGCCTGTCTATGTTGATTACATCATTAGTTGTCAATGTTTCTGTGTTGACCAGGCCTGTCTATGTTGATTACATCATTAGTTGTCAATGTTTCTGTGTTGACCAGGCCTGTCTATGTTGAATACATCATTAGTTGTCTATGTTTCTGTGTTGACCAAGCCTGTCTATGTTGAATACATCATTAGTTGTCTATGTTGCTGTGTAGGCAAGGCCTGTCCATGTTGAATAAATTATTAGTTGTCTATGTTTCTGTGTTGACAAGGCCTGTCTATGTTGAATACATCATTAGTTGTCTATGTTTCTGTGTTGACCAGGCCTGTCTATGATGAATACATCATTAGTTGTCAATGTTTCTGTGTAGACAAGGCCTGTCTATGTTTAATACATCATTAGTTGTCTATGTTTCTGTGTTGACCAGGCCTGTCTATGATGAATACATCATTAGTTGTCTATGTTTCTGTGTAGGCAAGGCCTGTCCATGTTGAATACATCATTAGTTGTCAATGTTTCTGTGTAGACAAGGCCTGTCTATGTTGATTACATCATTAGTTGTCAATGTTTCTGTGTTGACAAGGCCTGTCTATGTTGAATACATCATTAGTTGTCTATGTTTCTGTGTTGACCAGGCCTGTCTATGATGAATACATCATTAGTTGTCTATGTTTCTGTGTTGACAAGGCCTGTCCATGTTGAATACATCATTAGTTGTCTATGTTTCTGTGTAGACAAGGCCTGTCTATGTTGAATACATCATTAGTTGTCTATGTTTCTGTGTTGACAAGGCCTGTCTATGTTGAATACATCATTAGTTGTCTATGTTTCTGTGTTGACCAGGCCTGTCTATGTTGAATACATCATTAGTTGTCTATGTTTCTGTGTTGACAAGGCCTGTCTATGTTGAATACATCATTAGTTGTCTATGTTTCTGTGTTGACAAGCCCTGTCCATGTTGAATACATCATTAGTTGTCTATGTTTCTGTGTTGACAAGGCCTGTCCATGTTGAATACATCATTAGTTGTCTATGTTTCTGTGTTGACAAGGCCTGTCCATGTTGAATACATCATTAGTTGTCTATGTTTCTGTGTTGACCAGGCCTGTCCATGTTGAATACATCATTAGTTGTCTATGTTTCTGTGTTGACAAGGTCTGTCCATGTTGAATACATCATTAGTTGTCTATGTTTCTGTGTTAACAAGCCCTGTTCATGTTGAATACATCACTAGTTGTCTATGTTTCTGTGTAGGCAAGGCCTGTCCATGTTGAATAAATTATTAGTTGTCTATGTTTCTGTGTTGACAAGGCCTGTCTATGTTGAATACATCATTAGTTGTCTATGTTTCTGTGTTGACCAGGCCTGTCTATGATGAATACATCATTAGTTGTCAATGTTTCTGTGTAGACAAGGCCTGTCTATGTTGAATACATCACTAGTTGTCTATGTTTCTGTATTGACAAGGCCTGTCAATGTTGAATACATCATTAGTTGTCTATGTTTCTGTGTTGACAAGCCCTGTCCATGTTGAATACATCACTAGTTGTCTATGTTTCTGTGTAGACAAGGCCTGTCAATGTTGAATACATCACTAGTTGTCTATGTTTCTGTATTGACAAGGCCTGACCATGTTGAATACATCATTAGTTGTCTATGTTTCTGTGTTGACAAGGCCTGTCCATGTTGAATACATCATTAGTTGTCTATGTTTCTGTGTAGACAAGGCCTGTCCATGTTGAATACATCATTAGTTGTCTATGTTTCTGTGTTGACAAGGCCTGTCCATGTTGAATACATCATTAGTTGTCTATGTTTCTGTGTTGACCAGGCCTGTCCATGTTGAATACATCATTAGTTGTCTATGTTTCTGTGTTGACAAGGTCTGTCCATGTTGAATACATCATTAGTTGTCTATGTTTCTGTATTAACAAGCCCTGTCCATGTTGAATACATCACTAGTTGTCTATGTTTCTGTGTAGACAAGGCCTGTCAATGTTGAATACATCACTAGTTGTCTATGTTTCTGTATTGACAAGGCCTGTCCATGTTGAATACATCATTAGTTGTCTTATGTTTCTGTGTTGACAAGGCCTGTCCATGTTGAATACATCATTAGTTGTCTATGTTTCTGTGTAGGCAAGGCCTGTCCATGTTGAATACATCATTAGTTGTCTATGTTTCTATGTAGGCAAGGCCTGTCCATGTTGAATACATCATTAGTTGTCTATGTTTCTGTGTTGACAAGGCCTGTCCATGTTGAATACATCATTAGTTGTCTATGTTTCTGTGTAGGCAAGGCCTATCCATGTTGAATACATCATTAGTTGTCTATGTTTCTGTGTTGACAAGGCCTGTCCATGTTGAATACATCATTAGTTGTCTATGTTTCTGTATTGACAAGCCCTGTCCATGTTGAATACATCATTTGTTGTCTATGTTTCTCTGTTGACAAGGCCTGTCTATGTTGAATACATCAGTAGTTGTCTAAGTTTCTGTGTTGACAAGGCCTGTCCATGTTGAATACATCATTAGTTGTCTATGTTTCTGTGTTGACCAGGCCTGTCTATGATGAATACATCATTAGTTGTCTATGTTTCTGTGTAGGCAAGGCCTGTCCATGTTGAATACATCATTAGTTGTCAATGTTTCTGTGTAGACAAGGCCTGTCTATGTTGATTACATCATTAGTTGTCAATGTTTCTGTGTTGACAAGGCCTGTCTATGTTGAATACATCATTAGTTGTCTATGTTTCTGTGTTGACCAGGCCTGTCTATGATGAATACATCACTAGTTGTCTATGTTTCTGTGTTGACAAGGCCTGTCCATGTTGAATACATCATTAGTTGTCTATGTTTCTGTGTAGACAAGGCCTGTCTATGTTGAATACAACATTAGTTGTCTATGTTTCTGTGTTGACAAGGCCTGTCTATGTTGAATACATCATTAGTTGTCTATGTTTCTGTGTTGACCAGGCCTGTCTATGTTGAATACATCATTAGTTGTCTATGTTTCTGTGTTGACAAAGCCTGTCTATGTTGAATACATCATTAGTTGTCTATGTTTCTGTGTTGACAAAGCCTGTCTATGTTGAATACATCATTAGTTGTCTATGTTTCTGTGTTGACAAGCCCTGTCCATGTTGAATACATCATTAGTTGTCTATGTTTCTGTGTTGACAAGGCCTGTCCATGTTGAATACATCATTAGTTGTCTATGTTTCTGTGTTGACAAGGCCTGTCCATGTTGAATACATCATTAGTTGTCTAACGTTTCTGTGTTGACCAGGCCTGTCCATGTTGAATACATCATTAGTTGTCTATGTTTCTGTGTTGACAAGGTCTGTCCATGTTGAATACATCATTAGTTGTCTATGTTTCTGTGTTGACAAGGCCTGTCTATGTTGAATACATCATCAGTTGTCTATGTTTCTGTGTTGACAAGCCCTGTCCATGTTGAATACATCATTAGTTGTCTATGTTTCTGTGTTGACAAGGCCTGTCCATGTTGAATACATCATTAGTTGTCTATGTTTCTGTGTTGACAAGGCCTGTCCATGTTGAATACATCATTAGTTGTCTATGTTTCTGTGTTGACAAGGCCTGTCCATGTTGAATACATCATTAGTTGTCTATGTTTCTGTGTTGACCAGGCCTGTCCATGTTGAATACATCATTAGTTGTCTATGTTTCTGTGTTGACAAGGTCTGTCCATGTTGAATACATCATTAGTTGTCTATGTTTCTGTATTAACAAGCCCTGTCCATGTTGAATACATCACTAGTTGTCTATGTTTCTGTGTAGACAAGGCCTGTCAATGTTGAATACATCACTAGTTGTCTATGTTTCTGTATTGACAAGGCCTGTCCATGTTGAATACATCATTAGTTGTCTATGTTTCTGTGTTGACAAGGCCTGTCTATGTTGAATACATCATTAGTTGTCTATGTTTCTGTGTTGACCAGGCCTGTCTATGTTGAATACATCATTAGTTGTCTATGTTTCTGTGTTGACAAGGCCTGTCTATGTTGAATACATCATTAGTTGTCTATGTTTCTGTGTTGACCAGGCCTGTCTATGTTGAATACATCATTAGTTGTCTATGTTTCTGTGTTGACAAAGCCTGTCTATGTTGAATACATCATTAGTTGTCTATGTTTCTGTGTTGACAAAGCCTGTCTATGTTGAATACATCATTAGTTGTCTATGTTTCTGTGTTGACAAGCCCTGTCCATGTTGAATACATCATTAGTTGTCTATGTTTCTGTGTTGACAAGGCCTGTCCATGTTGAATACATCATTAGTTGTCTATGTTTCTGTGTTGACAAGGTCTGTCCATGTTGAATACATCATTAGTTGTCTAACGTTTCTGTGTTGACCAGGCCTGTCCATGTTGAATACATCATTAGTTGTCTATGTTTCTGTGTTGACAAGGTCTGTCCATGTTGAATACATCATTAGTTGTCTATGTTTCTGTGTTGACAAGGCCTGTCTATGTTGAATACATCATCAGTTGTCTATGTTTCTGTGTTGACAAGCCCTGTCCATGTTGAATACATCATTAGTTGTCTATGTTTCTGTGTTGACAAGGCCTGTCCATGTTGAATACATCATTAGTTGTCTATGTTTCTGTGTTGACAAGGCCTGTCCATGTTGAATACATCATTAGTTGTCTATGTTTCTGTGTTGACAAGGCCTGTCCATGTTGAATACATCATTAGTTGTCTATGTTTCTGTGTTGACCAGGCCTGTCCATGTTGAATACATCATTAGTTGTCTATGTTTCTGTGTTGACAAGGTCTGTCCATGTTGAATACATCATTAGTTGTCTATGTTTCTGTATTAACAAGCCCTGTCCATGTTGAATACATCACTAGTTGTCTATGTTTCTGTGTAGACAAGGCCTGTCAATGTTGAATACATCACTAGTTGTCTATGTTTCTGTATTGACAAGGCCTGTCCATGTTGAATACATCATTAGTTGTCTTATGTTTCTGTGTTGACAAGGCCTGTCCATGTTGAATACATCATTAGTTGTCTATGTTTCTGTGTAGGCAAGGCCTGTCCATGTTGAATACATCATTAGTTGTCTATGTTTCTATGTAGGCAAGGCCTGTCCATGTTGAATACATCATTAGTTGTCTATGTTTCTGTGTTGACAAGGCCTGTCCATGTTGAATACATCATTAGTTGTCTATGTTTCTGTGTAGGCAAGGCCTATCCATGTTGAATACATCATTAGTTGTCTATGTTTCTGTGTTGACAAGGCCTGTCCATGTTGAATACATCATTAGTTGTCTATGTTTCTGTATTGACAAGCCCTGTCCATGTTGAATACATCATTTGTTGTCTATGTTTCTCTGTTGACAAGGCCTGTCTATGTTGAATACATCAGTAGTTGTCTAAGTTTCTGTGTTGACAAGGCCTGTCCATGTTGAATACATCATTAGTTGTCTATGTTTCTGTGTTGACCAGGCCTGTCTATGATGAATACATCATTAGTTGTCTATGTTTCTGTGTAGGCAAGGCCTGTCCATGTTGAATACATCATTAGTTGTCAATGTTTCTGTGTAGACAAGGCCTGTCTATGTTGATTACATCATTAGTTGTCAATGTTTCTGTGTTGACAAGGCCTGTCTATGTTGAATACATCATTAGTTGTCTATGTTTCTGTGTTGACCAGGCCTGTCTATGATGAATACATCACTAGTTGTCTATGTTTCTGTGTTGACAAGGCCTGTCCATGTTGAATACATCATTAGTTGTCTATGTTTCTGTGTAGACAAAGCCTGTCTATGTTGAATACATCATTAGTTGTCTATGTTTCTGTGTTGACAAGGCCTGTCTATGTTGAATACATCATTAGTTGTCTATGTTTCTGTGTTGACCAGGCCTGTCTATGTTGAATACATCATTAGTTGTCTATGTTTCTGTGTTGACAAAGCCTGTCTATGTTGAATACATCATTAGTTGTCTATGTTTCTGTGTTGACAAGCCCTGTCCATGTTGAATACATCATTAGTTGTCTATGTTTCTGTGTTGACAAGGCCTGTCCATGTTGAATACATCATTAGTTGTCTATGTTTCTGTGTTGACAAGGCCTGTCCATGTTGAATACATCATTAGTTGTCTAACGTTTCTGTGTTGACCAGGCCTGTCCATGTTGAATACATCATTAGTTGTCTATGTTTCTGTGTTGACAAGGTCTGTCCATGTTGAATACATCATTAGTTGTCAATGTTTCTGTGTTAACAAGCCCTGTCCATGTTGAATACATCACTAGTTGTCTATGTTTCTGTGTAGACAAGGCCTGTCATTGTTGAATACATCACTAGTTGTCTATGTTTCTGTATTGACAAGGCCTGTCAATGTTGAATACATCATTAGTTGTCTATGTTTCTGTGTTGACAAGGCCTGTCCATGTTGAATACATCATTAGTTGTCTATGTTTCTGTGTTGACCAGGCCTGTCCATGTTGAATACATCATTAGTTGTCTATGTTTCTGTATTGACAAGGCCTGTCCATGTTGAATACATCATTAGTTGTCTATGTTTCTGTATTGACCAGGCCTGTCCATGTTGAATACATCATTAGTTGTCTATGTTTCTGTATTGACAAACCCTGTCCATGTTGAATACATCATTTGTTGTCTATGTTTCTCTGTTGACAAGGCCTGTCTATGTTGAATACATCAGTAGTTGTCTAAGTTTCTGTGTTGACAATGCCCGTCCATGTTGAATACATCATTAGTTGTCTATGTTTCTGTGTTGACCAGGCCTGTCCATGTTGAATACATCATTAGTTGTCTATGTTTCTGTGTTGACCAGGCCTGTCTATGATGAATACATCATTAGTTGTCTATGTTTCTGTGTTGATAAGCCCTATCCATGTTGAATACATCACTAGTTGTCTATGTTTCTATGTTGACAAGGCCTGTCCATGTTGAATACATCATTAGTTGTCTATGTTTCTGTGTTGACAAGGCCTGTCTATGATGAATACATCATTAGTTGTCTATGTTTCTGTGTTGATAAGCCCTGTCCATGTTGAATACATCACTAGTTGTCTATGTTTCTGTGTTGACAAGGCCTGTCCATGTTGAATACATCATTAGTTGTCTATGTGTCTGTGTAGACAAGGCCTGTCTATGTTGAATACATCATTAGTTGTCTATGTTTCTGTGTAGGCAAGGCCTGTCCATGTTGAATACATCATTAGTTGTCTATGTTTCTGTGTAGGCAAGGCCTGTCCATGTTGAATACATCATTAGTTGTTTATGTTTCTGTGTTGACAAGGCCTGTCTATGTTGATTACATCATTAGTTGTCAATGTTTCTGTGTTGACCAGGCCTGTCTATGTTGATTACATTATTAGTTGTCAATGTTTCTGTGTTGACCAGGCCTGTCTATGTTGAATACATCATTAGTTGTGTATGTTTCTGTGTTGACCAGGCCTGTCTATGTTGAATACATCATTAGTTGTCTATGTTTCTGTGTAGGCAAGGCCTGTCCATGTTGAATAAATTATTAGTTGTCTATGTTTCTGTGTTGACAAGGCCTGTCTATGTTGAATACATCATTAGTTGTCTATGTTTCTGTGTTGACCAGGCCTGTCTATGATGAATACATCATTAGTTGTCAATGTTTCTGTGTAGACAAGGCCTGTCTATGTTGAATACATCATTAGTTGTCTATGTTTCTGTGTTGACCAGGCCTGTCTATGATGAATACATCATTAGTTGTCTATGTTTCTGTGTAGGCAAGGCCTGTCCATGTTGAATACATCATTAGTTGTCAATGTTTCTGTGTAGACAAGGCCTGTCTATGTTGATTACATCATTAGTTGTCAATGTTTCTGTGTTGACAAGGCCTGTCTATGTTGAATACATCATTAGTTGTCTATGTTTCTGTGTTGACCAGGCCTGTCTATGATGAATACATCATTAGTTGTCTATGTTTCTGTGTTGACAAGGCCTGTCCATGTTGAATACATCATTAGTTGTCTATGTTTCTGTGTAGACAAGGCCTGTCTATGTTGAATACATCATTAGTTGTCTATGTTTCTGTGTTGACAAGGCCTGTCTATGTTGAATACATCATTAGTTGTCTATGTTTCTGTGTTGACCAGGCCTGTCTATGTTGAATACATCATTAGTTGTCTATGTTTCTGTGTTGACAAGGCCTGTCTATGTTGAATACATCATCATTTGTCTATGTTTCTGTGTTGACAAGCCCTGTCCATGTTGAATACATCATTAGTTGTCTATGTTTCTGTGTTGACAAGGCCTGTCCATGTTGAATACATCATTAGTTGTCTATGTTTCTGTGTTGACAAGGCCTGTCCATGTTGAATACATCATTAGTTGTCTATGTTTCTGTGTTGACCAGGCCTGTCCATGTTGAATACATCATTAGTTGTCTATGTTTCTGTGTTGACAAGGTCTGTCCATGTTGAATACATCATTAGTTGTCTATGTTTCTGTGTTAACAAGCCCTGTCCATGTTGAATACATCACTAGTTGTCTATGTTTCTGTGTAGACAAGGCCTGTCAATGTTGAATACATCACTAGTTGTCTATGTTTCTGTATTGACAAGGCCTGTCCATGTTGAATACATCATTAGTTGTCTTATGTTTCTGTGTTGACAAGGCCTGTCCATGTTGAATACATCATTAGTTGTCTATGTTTCTGTGTAGGCAAGGCCTGTCCATGTTGAATACATCATTAGTTGTCTATGTTTCTATGTAGGCAAGGCCTGTCCATGTTGAATACATCATTAGTTGTCTATGTTTCTGTGTTGACAAGGCCTGTCCATGTTGAATACATCATTAGTTGTCTATGTTTCTGTGTAGGCAAGGCCTATCCATGTTGAATACATCATTAGTTGTCTATGTTTCTGTGTTGACAAGGCCTGTCCATGTTGAATACATCATTAGTTGTCTATGTTTCTGTATTGACAAGCCCTGTCCATGTTGAATACATCATTTGTTGTCTATGTTTCTCTGTTGACAAGGCCTGTCTATGTTGAATACATCAGTAGTTGTCTAAGTTTCTGTGTTGACAAGGCCTGTCCATGTTGAATACATCATTAGTTGTCTATGTTTCTGTGTTGACCAGGCCTGTCTATGATGAATACATCATTAGTTGTCTATGTTTCTGTGTAGGCAAGGCCTGTCCATGTTGAATACATCATTAGTTGTCAATGTTTCTGTGTAGACAAGGCCTGTCTATGTTGATTACATCATTAGTTGTCAATGTTTCTGTGTTGACAAGGCCTGTCTATGTTGAATACATCATTAGTTGTCTATGTTTCTGTGTTGACCAGGCCTGTCTATGATGAATACATCACTAGTTGTCTATGTTTCTGTGTTGACAAGGCCTGTCCATGTTGAATACATCATTAGTTGTCTATGTTTCTGTGTAGACAAGGCCTGTCTATGTTGAATACATCATTAGTTGTCTATGTTTCTGTGTTGACAAGGCCTGTCTATGTTGAATACATCATTAGTTGTCTATGTTTCTGTGTTGACCAGGCCTGTCTATGTTGAATACATCATTAGTTGTCTATGTTTCTGTGTTGACAAAGCCTGTCTATGTTGAATACATCATTAGTTGTCTATGTTTCTGTGTTGACAAGCCCTGTCCATGTTGAATACATTATTAGTTGTCTATGTTTCTGTGTTGACAAGGCCTGTCCATGTTGAATACATCATTAGTTGTCTATGTTTCTGTGTTGACCAGGCCTGTCCATGTTGAATACATCATTAGTTGTCTAACGTTTCTGTGTTGACCAGGCCTGTCCATGTTGAATACATCATTAGTTGTCTATGTTTCTGTGTTGACAAGGTCTGTCCATGTTGAATACATCATTAGTTGTCTATGTTTCTGTGTTAACAAGCCCTGTCCATGTTGAATACATCACTAGTTGTCTATGTTTCTGTGTAGACAAGGCCTGTCATTGTTGAATACATCACTAGTTGTCTATGTTTCTGTATTGACAAGGCCTGTCAATGTTGAATACATCATTAGTTGTCTATGTTTCTCTGTTGACAAGGCCTGTTCATGTTGAATACATCACTAGTTGTCTGTTTCTGTGATGACAAGGCCTGTCCATGTTGAATACATCATTAGTTGTCTATGTTTCTGTGTTGACAAGGCCTGTCTATGTTGAATGCATCATTAGTTGTTTATGTTTCTGTGTTGACAAGGCCTGTCCATGTTGAATACATCATTAGTTGTCTATGTTTCTGTGTTGACAAGGCCTGTCCATGTTGAATACATCATTAGTTGTCTATGTTTCTGTGTTGACAAGGCCTGTCCATGTTGAATACATCAGTAGTTGTCTATGTTTCTGTATTGACAAGGCCTGTCCATGTTGAATATATCATTAGTTGTCTATGTTTCTGTGTAGGCAAGGCCTGTCCATGTTGGATACATCATTAGTTGTCTATGTTTCTATGTAGGCAAGGCCTGTCCATGTTGAATACATCATTAGTTGTCTATGTTTCTGTGTTGACCAGGCCTGTCTATGATGAATACATCATTAGTTGTCTATGTTTCTGTGTTGACAAGGCCTGTCTATGTTGAATACATCATTAGTTGTCTATGTTTCTGTGTTGACAAGGCCTGTCTATGTTGAATACATCATTAGTTGTCTAAGTTTCTGTGTTGACAAGGCCTGTCTATGATGAATACATCATTAGTTGTCTATGTTTCTGTGTAGGCAAGGCCTGTCCATGTTGAATACATCATTAGTTGTCTATGTTTCTGTGTAGGCAAGGCCTGTCCATGTTGAATACATCATTAGTTGTCTATGTTTCTGTGTAGACAAGGCCTGTCTATGTTGATTACATCATTAGTTGTGAATGTTTCTGTGTTGACCAGGCCTGTCTATGTTGATTACATCATTAGTTGTCAATGTTTCTGTGTTGACCAGGCCTGTCTATGTTGAATACATCATTAGTTGTCTATGTTTCTGTGTTGACCAGGCTTGTCTATGTTGAATACATCATTAGTTGGCTATGTTTCTGTGTAGGCAAGGCCTGTGCATGTTGAATACATCATTAGTTGTCTATGTTTCTGTGTTGACCAGGCCTGTCTATGTTGAATACATCATTAGTTGTCTATGTTTCTGTGTTGGCCAGGCCTGTCTATGATGAATGCATCATTAGTTGTCAATGTTTCTGTGTAGACAAGGCCTGTCTATGTTGAATACATCATTAGTTGTCTATGTTTCTGTGTTGACCAGGCCTGTCTATGATGAATACATCATTAGTTGTCTATGTATCTATGGAGGCAAGGCCTGTCCATGTTGAATACATCATTAGTTGTCAATGTTTCTGTGTAGACAAGGCCTGTCTATGTTGATTACATCATTAGTTGTCAATGTTTCTGTGTTGACAAGGCCTGTCTATGTTGAATACATCATTAGTTGTCTATGTTTCTGTGTAGGCAAGGCCTGTCCATGTTGAATACATCATTAGTTGTCTATGTGTCTGTGTAGACAAGGCCTGTCTATGTTGAATACATCATTAGTTGTCTATGTTTCTGTGTAGGCAAGGCCTGTCCATGTTGAATACATCATTAGTTGTCTATGTTTCTGTGTAGGCAAGGCCTGTCCATGTTGAATACATCATTAGTTGTTTATGTTTCTCTGTTGACAAGGCCTGTCTATGTTGATTACATCATTAGTTGTCAATGTTTCTGTGTTGACCAGGCCTGTCTATGTTGATTACATCATTAGTTGTCAATGTTTCTGTGTTGACCAGGCCTGTCTATGTTGAATACATCATTAGTTGTCTATGTTTCTGTGTTGACCAAGCCTGTCTATGTTGAATACATCATTAGTTGTCTATGTTGCTGTGTAGGCAAGGCCTGTCCATGTTGAATAAATTATTAGTTGTCTATGTTTCTGTGTTGACAAGGCCTGTCTATGTTGAATACATCATTAGTTGTCTATGTTTCTGTGTTGACCAGGCCTGTCTATGATGAATACATCATTAGTTGTCAATGTTTCTGTGTAGACAAGGCCTGTCTATGTTTAATACATCATTAGTTGTCTATGTTTCTGTGTTGACCAGGCCTGTCTATGATGAATACATCATTAGTTGTCTATGTTTCTGTGTAGGCAAGGCCTGTCCATGTTGAATACATCATTAGTTGTCAATGTTTCTGTGTAGACAAGGCCTGTCTATGTTGATTACATCATTAGTTGTCAATGTTTCTGTGTTGACAAGGCCTGTCTATGTTGAATACATCATTAGTTGTCTATGTTTCTGTGTTGACCAGGCCTGTCTATGATGAATACATCATTAGTTGTCTATGTTTCTGTGTTGACAAGGCCTGTCCATGTTGAATACATCATTAGTTGTCTATGTTTCTGTGTAGACAAGGCCTGTCTATGTTGAATACATCATTAGTTGTCTATGTTTCTGTGTTGACAAGGCCTGTCTATGTTGAATACATCATTAGTTGTCTATGTTTCTGTGTTGACCAGGCCTGTCTATGTTGAATACATCATTAGTTGTCTATGTTTCTGTGTTGACAAGGCCTGTCTATGTTGAATACATCATTAGTTGTCTATGTTTCTGTGTTGACAAGCCCTGTCCATGTTGAATACATCATTAGTTGTCTATGTTTCTGTGTTGACAAGGCCTGTCCATGTTGAATACATCATTAGTTGTCTATGTTTCTGTGTTGACAAGGCCTGTCCATGTTGAATACATCATTAGTTGTCTATGTTTCTGTGTTGACCAGGCCTGTCCATGTTGAATACATCATTAGTTGTCTATGTTTCTGTGTTGACAAGGTCTGTCCATGTTGAATACATCATTAGTTGTCTATGTTTCTGTGTTAACAAGCCCTGTTCATGTTGAATACATCACTAGTTGTCTATGTTTCTGTGTAGGCAAGGCCTGTCCATGTTGAATAAATTATTAGTTGTCTATGTTTCTGTGTTGACAAGGCCTGTCTATGTTGAATACATCATTAGTTGTCTATGTTTCTGTGTTGACCAGGCCTGTCTATGATGAATACATCATTAGTTGTCAATGTTTCTGTGTAGACAAGGCCTGTCTATGTTGAATACATCACTAGTTGTCTATGTTTCTGTATTGACAAGGCCTGTCAATGTTGAATACATCATTAGTTGTCTATGTTTCTGTGTTGACAAGCCCTGTCCATGTTGAATACATCACTAGTTGTCTATGTTTCTGTGTAGACAAGGCCTGTCAATGTTGAATACATCACTAGTTGTCTATGTTTCTGTATTGACAAGGCCTGACCATGTTGAATACATCATTAGTTGTCTATGTTTCTGTGTTGACAAGGCCTGTCCATGTTGAATACATCATTAGTTGTCTATGTTTCTGTGTAGACAAGGCCTGTCCATGTTGAATACATCATTAGTTGTCTATGTTTCTGTGTTGACAAGGCCTGTCCATGTTGAATACATCATTAGTTGTCTATGTTTCTGTGTTGAAAAGGCCTGTCCATGTTGAATATATCATTAGTTGTCTATGTTTCTGTGTTGACAAGGCCTGTCCATGTTGAATACATCATTAGTTGTCAATGTTTCTGTGTTGACCAGGCCTGTCTATGTTGATTACATCATTAGTTGTCAATGTTTCTGTGTTGACCAGGCCTGTCTATGTTGAATACATCATTAGTTGTCTATGTTTCTGTGTTGACCAGGCCTGTCTATGTTGAATACATCATTAGTTGTCTATGTTTCTGTGTAGGCAAGGCCTGTCCATGTTGAATAAATTATTAGTTGTCTATGTTTCTGTGTTGACAAGGCCTGTCTATGTTGAATACATCATTAGTTGTCTATGTTTCTGTGTTGACCAGGCCTGTCTATGATGAATACATCATTAGTTGTCAATGTTTCTGTGTAGACAAGGCCTGTCTATGTTGAATACATCATTAGTTGTCTATGTTTCTGTGTTGACCAGGCCTGTCTATGATGAATACATCATTAGTTGTCTATGTTTCTGTGTAGGCAAGGCCTGTCCATGTTGAATACATCATTAGTTGTCAATGTTTCTGTGTAGACAAGGCCTGTCTATGTTGATTACATCATTAGTTGTCAATGTTTCTGTGTTGACAAGGCCTGTCTATGTTGAATACATCATTAGTTGTCTATGTTTCTGTGTTGACCAGGCCTGTCTATGATGAATACATCATTAGTTGTCTATGTTTCTGTGTTGACAAGGCCTGTCCATGTTGAATACATCATTAGTTGTCTATGTTTCTGTGTAGACAAGGCCTGTCTATGTTGAATACATCATTAGTTGTCTATGTTTCTGTGTTGACAAGGCCTGTCTATGTTGAATACATCATTAGTTGTCTATGTTTCTGTGTTGACCAGGCCTGTCTATGTTGAATACATCATTAGTTGTCTATGTTTCTGTGTTGACAAGGCCTGTCTATGTTGAATACATCATTAGTTGTCTATGTTTCTGTGTTGACAAGCCCTGTCCATGTTGAATACATCATTAGTTGTCTATGTTTCTGTGTTGACAAGGCCTGTCCATGTTGAATACATCATTAGTTGTCTATGTTTCTGTGTTGACAAGGCCTGTCCATGTTGAATACATCATTAGTTGTCTATGTTTCTGTGTTGACCAGGCCTGTCCATGTTGAATACATCATTAGTTGTCTATGTTTCTGTGTTGACAAGGTCTGTCCATGTTGAATACATCATTAGTTGTCTATGTTTCTGTGTTAACAAGCCCTGTCCATGTTGAATACATCACTAGTTGTCTATGTTTCTGTGTAGACAAGGCCTGTCAATATTGAATACATCACTAGTTGTCTATGTTTCTGTATTGACAAGGCCTGTCAATGTTGAATACATCATTAGTTGTCTATGTTTCTGTGTTGACAAGCCCTGTCCATGTTGAATACATCACTAGTTGTCTATGTTTCTGTGTAGACAAGGCCTGTCAATGTTGAATACATCACTAGTTGTCTATGTTTCTGTATTGACAAGGCCTGTCCATGTTGAATACATCATTAGTTGTCTATGTTTCTGTGTTGACAAGGCCTGTCCATGTTGAATACATCATTAGTTGTCTATGTTTCTGTGTAGACAAGGCCTGTCCATGTTGAATACATCATTAGTTGTCTATGTTTCTGTGTTGACAAGGCCTGTCCATGTTGAATACATCATTAGTTGTCTATGTTTCTGTGTTGAAAAGGCCTGTCCATGTTGAATATATCATTAGTTGTCTATGTTTCTGTGTTGACAAGGCCTGTCCATGTTGAATACATCATTAGTTGTCTATGTTTCTGTGTTGACAAGCCCTGTCCATGTTGAATACATCACTAGTTGTCTATGTTTCTGTGTAGACAAGGCCTGTCATTGTTGAATACATCACTAGTTGGCTATGTTTCTGTATTGACAAGGCCTGTCAATGTTGAATACATCATTTGTTGTCTATGTTTCTCTGTTGACAAGGCCTGTTCATGTTGAATACATCACTAGTTGTCTGTTTCTGTGTTGACAAGGCCTGTCCATGTTGAATACATCATTAGTTGTCTATGTTTCTGTGTTGACAAGGCCTGTCCATGTTGAATGCATCATTAGTTGTTTATGTTTCTGTGTTGACAAGGCCTGTCCATGTTGAATACATCATTAGTTGTCTATGTTTCTGTGTTGACAAGGCCTGTCCATGTTGAATACATCATTAGTTGTCTATGTTTCTGTGTTGACAAGGCCTGTCCATGTTGAATACATCAGTAGTTGTCTATGTTTCTGTATTGACAAGGCCTGTCCATGTTGAATATATCATTAGTTGTCTATGTTTCTGTGTAGGGAAGGCCTGTCCATGTTGGATACATCATTAGTTGTCTATGTTTCTATGTAGGCAAGGCCTGTCCATGTTGAATACATCATTAGTTGTCTATGTTTCTGTGTTGACAATGCCTGTCCATGTTGAATACATCATTAGTTGTCTATGTTTCTGTGTTGACAAGGCCTGTCCATGTTGAATACATCATTAGTTGTCTATGTTTCTGTGTTGACAAGCCCTGTCCATGTTGAATACATCATTAGTTGTCTATGTTTCTGTGTTGACAAGGCCTGTCCATGTTGAATACATCATTAGTTGTCTATGTTTCTGTGTTCACAAGGCCTGTCCATGTTGAATACATCATTAGTTGTCTATGTTTCTGTGTTGACAAGGCCTGTCCATGTTGAATACATCATTAGTTGTCTATGTTTCTGTGTTGACAATCCCTTTCCATGTTGAATACATCATTAGTTGTCTATGTTTCTGTGTTGACAAGGCCTGTCCATGTTGAATACATCATTAGTTGTCTATGTTTCTGTGTTGACAAGGCCTGTCCATGTTGAATACATCATTAGTTGTCTATGTTTCTGTGTTGACAAGGCCTCTCCATGTTGAATACATCATTAGTTGTCTATGTTTCTGTGTTGACAAGGCCTGTCCATGTTGAATACATCATTAGTTGTCTATGTTTCTATGTTGACAAGGCCTGTCCATGTTGAATACATCAGTAGTTGTCTATGTTTCTGTGTTGACAAGGCCTGTCCATGTTGAATACATCATTAGTTGTCTATGTTTCTGTGTTGAAAAGGCCTGTCCATGTTGAATATATCATTAGTTGTCTATGTTTCTGTGTTGACAAGGCCTGTCCATGTTGAATACATCATTAGTTGTCAATGTTTCTGTGTTGACCAGGCCTGTCTATGTTGATTACATCATTAGTTGTCAATGTTTCTGTGTTGACCAGGCCTGTCTATGTTGAATACATCATTAGTTGTCTATGTTTCTGTGTTGACCAGGCCTGTCTATGTTGAATACATCATTAGTTGTCTATGTTTCTGTGTAGGCAAGGCCTGTCCATGTTGAATAAATTATTAGTTGTCTATGTTTCTGTGTTGACAAGGCCTGTCTATGTTGAATACATCATTAGTTGTCTATGTTTCTGTGTTGACCAGGCCTGTCTATGATGAATACATCATTAGTTGTCAATGTTTCTGTGTAGACAAGGCCTGTCTATGTTGAATACATCATTAGTTGTCTATGTTTCTGTGTTGACCAGGCCTGTCTATGATGAATACATCATTAGTTGTCTATGTTTCTGTGTAGGCAAGGCCTGTCCATGTTGAATACATCATTAGTTGTCAATGTTTCTGTGTAGACAAGGCCTGTCTATGTTGATTACATCATTAGTTGTCAATGTTTCTGTGTTGACAAGGCCTGTCTATGTTGAATACATCATTAGTTGTCTATGTTTCTGTGTTGACCAGGCCTGTCTATGATGAATACATCATTAGTTGTCTATGTTTCTGTGTTGACAAGGCCTGTCCATGTTGAATACATCATTAGTTGTCTATGTTTCTGTGTAGACAAGGCCTGTCTATGTTGAATACATCATTAGTTGTCTATGTTTCTGTGTTGACAAGGCCTGTCTATGTTGAATACATCATTAGTTGTCTATGTTTCTGTGTTGACCAGGCCTGTCTATGTTGAATACATCATTAGTTGTCTATGTTTCTGTGTTGACAAGGCCTGTCTATGTTGAATACATCATTAGTTGTCTATGTTTCTGTGTTGACAAGCCCTGTCCATGTTGAATACATCATTAGTTGTCTATGTTTCTGTGTTGACAAGGCCTGTCCATGTTGAATACATCATTAGTTGTCTATGTTTCTGTGTTGACAAGGCCTGTCCATGTTGAATACATCATTAGTTGTCTATGTTTCTGTGTTGACCAGGCCTGTCCATGTTGAATACATCATTAGTTGTCTATGTTTCTGTGTTGACAAGGTCTGTCCATGTTGAATACATCATTAGTTGTCTATGTTTCTGTGTTAACAAGCCCTGTCCATGTTGAATACATCACTAGTTGTCTATGTTTCTGTGTAGACAAGGCCTGTCAATATTGAATACATCACTAGTTGTCTATGTTTCTGTATTGACAAGGCCTGTCAATGTTGAATACATCATTAGTTGTCTATGTTTCTGTGTTGACAAGCCCTGTCCATGTTGAATACATCACTAGTTGTCTATGTTTCTGTGTAGACAAGGCCTGTCAATGTTGAATACATCACTAGTTGTCTATGTTTCTGTATTGACAAGGCCTGTCCATGTTGAATACATCATTAGTTGTCTATGTTTCTGTGTTGACAAGGCCTGTCCATGTTGAATACATCATTAGTTGTCTATGTTTCTGTGTAGACAAGGCCTGTCCATGTTGAATACATCATTAGTTGTCTATGTTTCTGTGTTGACAAGGCCTGTCCATGTTGAATACATCATTAGTTGTCTATGTTTCTGTGTTGAAAAGGCCTGTCCATGTTGAATATATCATTAGTTGTCTATGTTTCTGTGTTGACAAGGCCTGTCCATGTTGAATACATCATTAGTTGTCTATGTTTCTGTGTTGACAAGCCCTGTCCATGTTGAATACATCACTAGTTGTCTATGTTTCTGTGTAGACAAGGCCTGTCATTGTTGAATACATCACTAGTTGGCTATGTTTCTGTATTGACAAGGCCTGTCAATGTTGAATACATCATTTGTTGTCTATGTTTCTCTGTTGACAAGGCCTGTTCATGTTGAATACATCACTAGTTGTCTGTTTCTGTGTTGACAAGGCCTGTCCATGTTGAATACATCATTAGTTGTCTATGTTTCTGTGTTGACAAGGCCTGTCCATGTTGAATGCATCATTAGTTGTTTATGTTTCTGTGTTGACAAGGCCTGTCCATGTTGAATACATCATTAGTTGTCTATGTTTCTGTGTTGACAAGGCCTGTCCATGTTGAATACATCATTAGTTGTCTATGTTTCTGTGTTGACAAGGCCTGTCCATGTTGAATACATCAGTAGTTGTCTATGTTTCTGTATTGACAAGGCCTGTCCATGTTGAATATATCATTAGTTGTCTATGTTTCTGTGTAGGGAAGGCCTGTCCATGTTGGATACATCATTAGTTGTCTATGTTTCTATGTAGGCAAGGCCTGTCCATGTTGAATACATCATTAGTTGTCTATGTTTCTGTGTTGACAATGCCTGTCCATGTTGAATACATCATTAGTTGTCTATGTTTCTGTGTTGACAAGGCCTGTCCATGTTGAATACATCATTAGTTGTCTATGTTTCTGTGTTGACAAGCCCTGTCCATGTTGAATACATCATTAGTTGTCTATGTTTCTGTGTTGACAAGGCCTGTCCATGTTGAATACATCATTAGTTGTCTATGTTTCTGTGTTCACAAGGCCTGTCCATGTTGAATACATCATTAGTTGTCTATGTTTCTGTGTTGACAAGGCCTGTCCATGTTGAATACATCATTAGTTGTCTATGTTTCTGTGTTGACAATCCCTTTCCATGTTGAATACATCATTAGTTGTCTATGTTTCTGTGTTGACAAGGCCTGTCCATGTTGAATACATCATTAGTTGTCTATGTTTCTGTGTTGACAAGGCCTGTCCATGTTGAATACATCATTAGTTGTCTATGTTTCTGTGTTGACAAGGCCTCTCCATGTTGAATACATCATTAGTTGTCTATGTTTCTGTGTTGACAAGGCCTGTCCATGTTGAATACATCATTAGTTGTCTATGTTTCTATGTTGACAAGGCCTGTCCATGTTGAATACATCAGTAGTTGTCTATGTTTCTGTATTGACAAGGCCTGTCCATGTTGAATACATCATTAGTTGTCTATGTTTCTGTATAGGCAAGGCCTGTCCATGTTGAATACATCATTAGTTGTCTATGTTGTAGGCAAGGCCTGTCCATGTTGAATGGATCATTAGTTGTCTATGTTTCTGTGTTGACAAGGCCTGTCCATGTTGAATACATCATTAGTTGTCTATGTTTCTGTGTAGGCAAGGCCAGTCCATGTTGAATACATCATTAGTTGTCTATGTTTCTGTGTTGACAAGGCCTGTCCATGTTGAATACATCATTAGTTGTCTATGTTTCTGTGTTCACAAGGCCTGTCCATGTTGAATACATCATTAATTGTCTATGTTTCTGTGTTGACAAGGTCTGTCCATGTTGAATACATCATTAGTTGTCTATGTTTCTGTGTTGACAAGCCCTGTCCATGTTGAATACATCACTAGTTGTCTATGTTTCTGTGTAGACAAGGCCTGTCAATGTTGAATACATCACTAGTTGTCTATGTTTCTGTATTGACAAGCCCTTTCCATGTTGAATACATCATTAGTTGTCTATGTTTCTGTGTTGACAAGGCCTGTCCATGTTGAATACATCACTAGTTGTCTATGTTTCTGTGTTGACAAGGCCTGTCCATGTTGAATACATCATTAGTTGTCTATGTTTCTGTGTTGACAAGGCCTGTCCATGTTGAATACATCATTAGTTGTCTATGTTTCTGTGTTGACAAGGCCTGTCCATGTTGAATACATCATTAGTTGTCTATGTTTCTGTGTTGACAAGGCCTGTCCATGTTGAATACATCAGTAGTTGTCTATGTTTCTGTATTGACAAGGCCTGTCCATGTTGAATACATCATTAGTTGTCTATGTTTCTGTGTAGGCAAGGCCTGTCCATGTTGAATACATCATTAGTTGTCTATGTTTCTATGTAGGCAAGGCCTGTCCATGTTGAATACATCATTAGTTGTCTATGTTTCTGTGTTGACAAGGCCTGTCCATGTTGAATACATCATTAGTTGTCTATGTTTCTGTGTAGGCAAGGCCTATCCATGTTGAATACATCATTAGTTGTCTATGTTTCTGTGTTGACAAGGCCTGTCCATATTGAATACATCATTAGTTGTCTATGTTTCTGTATTGACAAGCCCTGTCCATGTTGAATACATCATTTGTTGTCTATGTTTCTCTGTTGACAAGGCCTGTCTATGTTGAATACATCAGTAGTTGTCTATGTTTCTGTGTTGACCAGGCCTGTCTATGATGAATACATCATTAGTTGTCTATGTTTCTGTGTAGGCAAGGCCTGTCCATGTTGAATACATCATTAGTTGTCTATGTTTCTGTGTAGACAAGGCCTGTCTATGTTGATTACATCATTAGTTGTCAATGTTTCTGTGTTGACAAGGCCTGTCTATGTTGAATACATCATTAGTTGTCTATGTTTCTGTGTTGACCAGGCCTGTCTATGATGAATACATCATTAGTTGTCTATGTTTCTGTGTTGACCAGGCCTGTCCATGTTGAATACATCATTAGTTGTCTATGTTTCTGTGTAGACAAGGCCTGTCTATGTTGAATACATCATTAGTTGTCTATGTTTCTGTGTTGACAAGGCCTGTCTATGTTGAATACATCATTAGTTGTCTATGTTTGTGTTGACCAGGCCTGTCTATGTTGAATACATCATTAGTTGTCTATGTTTCTGTGTTGACAAGGCCTGTCTATGTTGAATACATCATTAGTTGTCTATGTTTCTGTGTTGACAAGCCCTGTCCATGTTGAATACATCATTAGTTGTCTATGTTTCTGTGTTGACAAGGCCTGTCCATGTTGAATACATCATTAGTTGTCTATGTTTCTGTGTTGACAAGGCCTGTCCATGTTGAATACATCATTAGTTGTCTAACGTTTCTGTGTTGACCAGGCCTGTCCATGTTGAATACATCATTAGTTGTCTATGTTTCTGTGTTGACAAGGTCTGTCCATGTTGAATACATCATTAGTTGTCTATGTTTCTGTGTTAACAAGCCCTGTCCATGTTGAATACATCACTAGTTGTCTATGTTTCTGTGTAGACAAGGCCTGTCAATGTTGAATACATCACTAGTTGTGTATGTTTCTGTATTGACAAGGCCTGTCGATGTTGAATACATCATTAGTTGTCTATGTTTCTGTGTTGACAAGCCCTGTCCATGTTGAATACATCATTAGTTGTCTATGTTTCTGTGTAGACAAGGCCTGTCAATGTTGAATACATCATTAGTTGTCTATGTTTCTGTGTTGACAAGGCCTCTCCATGTTGAATACATCATTAGTTGTCTATGTTTCTGTGTTGACAAGGCCTGTCCATGTTGAATACATCATTAGTTGTCTATGTTTCTGTGTTGACAAGCCCTGTCCATGTTGAATACATCACTAGTTGTCTATGTTTCTGTGTAGACAAGGCCTGTCATTGTTGAATACATCACTAGTTTTCTATGTTTCTGTATTGACAAGGCCTGTCAATGTTGAATACATCATTAGTTGTCTATGTTTCTCTGTTGACAAGGCCTGTTCATGTTGAATACATCACTAGTTGTCTGTTTCTGTGTTGACAAGGCCTGTCCATGTTGAATACATCATTAGTTGTCTATGTTTCTGTGTTGACAAGGCCTGTCCATGTTGAATGCATCATTAGTTGTTTATGTTTCTGTGTTGACAAGGCCTGTCCATGTTGAATACATCATTAGTTGTCTATGTTTCTGTGTTGACAAGGCCTGTCCATGTTGAATACATCATTAGTTGTCTGTTTCTGTGTTGACAAGGCCTGTCCATGTTGAATACATCAGTAGTTGTCTATGTTTCTGTATTGACAAGGCCTGTCCATGTTGAATATATCATTAGTTGTCTATGTTTCTGTGTAGGCAAGGCCTGTCCATGTTGGATACATCATTAGTTGTCTATGTTTCTATGTAGGCAAGGCCTGTCCATGTTGAATACATCATTAGTTGTCTATGTTTCTGTGTTGACAAGGCCTGTCCATGTTGAATACATCATTAGTTGTCTATGTTTCTGTGTTGACAAGCCCTGTCCATGTTGAATACATCATTAGTTGTCTATGTTTCTGTGTTGACAAGGCCTGTCCATGTTGAATACATCATTAGTTGTCTATGTTTCTGTGTTCACAAGGCCTGTCCATGTTGAATACATCATTAGTTGTCTATGTTTCTGTGTTGACAAGGCCTGTCTATGTTGAATACATCATTAGTTGTCTATGTTTCTGTGTTGACAAGCCCTTTCCATGTTGAATACATCATTAGTTGTCTATGTTTCTGTGTAGGCAAGGCCTATCCATGTTGAATACATCATTAGTTGTCTATGTTTCTGTGTTGACAAGGCCTGTCCATGTTGAATACATCATTAGTTGTCTATGTTTCTGTGTTGACAAGGCCTGTCCATGTTGAATACATCATTAGTTGTCTATGTTTCTGTGTTGACAAAGCCTGTCCATGTTGAATACATCATTAGTTGTCTATGTTTCTATGTTGACAAGGCCTGTCCATGTTGAATACATCAGTAGTTGTCTATGTTTCTGTATTGACAAGGCCTGTCCATGTTGAATACATCATTAGTTGTCTATGTTTCTGTATAGGCAAGGCCTGTCCATGTTGAATACATCATTAGTTGTCTATGTTGTAGGCAAGGCCTGTCCATGTTGAATGGATCATTAGTTGTCTATGTTTCTGTGTTGACAAGGCCTGTCCATGTTGAATACATCATTAGTTGTCTATGTTTCTGTGTAGGCAAGGCTTGTCCATGTTGAATACATCATTAGTTGTCTATGTTTCTGTGTTGACAAGGCCTGTCCATGTTGAATACATCATTAGTTGTCTATGTTTCTGTGTTGACAAGGCCTGTCTATGTTGAATACATCATTAGTTGTCTATGTTTCTGTGTTGACAAGCCCTTTCCATGTTGAATACATCATTAGTTGTCTATGTTTCTGTGTTGACAAGGCCTGTCCATGTTGAATACATCATTAGTTGTCTATGTTTCTGTGTTGACAAGGCCTGTCCATGTTGAATACATCATTAGTTGTCTATGTTTCTGTGTTGACAAGGCCTGTCCATGTTGAATACATCATTAGTTGTCTATGTTTCTGTGTTGACAAGGCCTGTCCATGTTGAATACATCATTAGTTGCCTATGTTTCTATGTTGACAAGGCCTGTCCATGTTGAATACATCAGTAGTTGTCTATGTTTCTGTATTGACAAGGCCTGTCCATGTTGAATACATCATTAGTTGTCTATGTTTCTGTATAGGCAAGGCCTGTCCATGTTGAATACATCATTAGTTGTCTATGTTGTAGGCAAGGCCTGTCCATGTTGAACGGATCATTAGTTGTCTATGTTTCTGTGTTGACAAGGCTTGTCCATGTTGAATACATCATTAGTTGTCTATGTTTCTGTGTAGGCAAGGCTTGTCCATGTTGAATACATCATTAGTTGTCTATGTTTCTGTGTTGACAAGGCCTGTCCATGTTGAATACATCATTAGTTGTCTATGTTTCTGTGTTGACAAGGCCTGTCCATGTTGAATACATCATTAGTTGTCTATGTTTCTGTGTTGACAAGGCCTGTCCATGTTGAATACATCATTAGTTGTCTATGTTTCTGTGTTGACAAGGCCTGTCCATGTTGAATACATCATTAGTTGTCTATGTTTCTGTGTTGACAAGGCCTGTCCATGTTGAATACATCATTAGTTGTCTATGTTTCTATGTTGACAAGGCCTGTCCATGTTGAATACATCAGTAGTTGTCTATGTTTCTGTATTGACAAGGCCTGTCCATGTTGAATACATCATTAGTTGTCTATGTTTCTGTATAGGCAAGGCCTGTCCATGTTGAATACATCATTAGTTGTCTATGTTGTAGGCAAGGCCTGTCCATGTTGAATGGATCATTAGTTGTCTATGTTTCTGTGTTGACAAGGCCTGTCCATGTTGAATACATCATTAGTTGTCTATGTTTCTGTGTAGGCAAGGCTTGTCCATGTTGAATACATCATTAGTTGTCTATGTTTCTGTGTTGACAAGGCCTGTCCATGTTGAATACATCATTAGTTGTCTATGTTTCTGTGTTGACAAGGCCTGTCTATGTTGAATACATCATTAGTTGTCTATGTTTCTGTATTGACAAGCCCTTTCCATGTTGAATACATCATTAGTTGTCTATGTTTCTGTGTTGACAAGGCCTGTCCATGTTGAATACATCATTAGTTGTCTATGTTTCTGTGTTGACAAGGCCTGTCCATGTTGAATACATCATTAGTTGTCTATGTTTCTGTGTTGACAAGGCCTGTCCATGTTGAATACATCATTAGTTGTCTATGTTTCTGTGTTGACAAGGCCTGTCCATGTTGAATACATCATTAGTTGTCTATGTTTCTATGTTGACAAGGCCTGTCCATGTTGAATACATCAGTAGTTGTCTATGTTTCTGTATTGACAAGGCCTGTCCATGTTGAATACATCATTAGTTGTCTATGTTTCTGTATAGGCAAGGCCTGTCCATGTTGAATACATCATTAGTTGTCTATGTTGTAGGCAAGGCCTGTCCATGTTGAATGGATCATTAGTTGTCTATGTTTCTGTGTTGACAAGGCCTGTCCATGTTGAATACATCATTAGTTGTCTATGTTTCTGTGTAGGCAAGGCTTGTCCATGTTCAATACATCATTAGTTGTCTATGTTTCTGTGTTGACAAGGCCTGTCCATGTTGAATACATCATTAGTTGTCTATGTTTCTGTGTTCACAAGGCCTGTCCATGTTGAATACATCATTAGTTGTCTATGTTTCTGTGTTGACAAGGTCTGTCCATGTTGAATACATCACTAGTTGTCTATGTTTCTGTGTAGACAAGGCCTGTCAATGTTGAATACATCACTAGTTGTCTATGTTTCTGTATTGACAAGCCCTTTCCATGTTGAATACATCATTAGTTGTCTATGTTTCTGTGTTGACAAGGCCTGTCCATGTTGAATACATCAGTAGTTGTCTATGTTTCTGTATTGACAAGGCCTGTCCATGTTGAATATATCATTAGTTGTCTATGTTTCTGTGTAGGCAAGGCCTGTCCATGTTGGATACATCATTAGTTGTCTATGTTTCTATGTAGGCAAGGCCTGTCCATGTTGAATACATCATAAGTTGTCTATGTTTCTGTGTTGACAAGGCCTGTCCATGTTGAATACATCATTAGTTGTCTATGTTTCTGTGTTGACAAGCCCTGTCCATGTTGAATACATCATTAGTTGTCTATGTTTCTGTGTTGACAAGGCCTGTCCATGTTGAATACATCATTAGTTGTCTATGTTTCTGTGTTCACAAGGCCTGTCCATGTTGAATACATCATTAGTTGTCTATGTTTCTGTGTTGACAAGGCCTGTCCATGTTGAATACATCATTAGTTGTCTATGTTTCTGTGTTGACAAGCCCTTTCCATGTTGAATACATCATTAGTTGTCTATGTTTCTGTGTTGACAAGGCCTGTCCATGTTTAATACATCATTAGTTGTCTATGTTTCTGTGTTGACAAGGCCTGTCCATGTTGAATACATCATTAGTTGTCTATGTTTCTGTGTTGACAAGGCCTCTCCATGTTAAATACATCATTAGTTGTCTATGTTTCTGTGTTGACAAGGCCTGTCCATGTTGAATACATCATTAGTTGTCTATGTTTCTATGTTGACAAGGCCTGTCCATGTTGAATACATCAGTAGTTGTCTATGTTTCTGTATTGACAAGGCCTGTCCATGTTGAATACATCATTAGTTGTCTATGTTTCTGTATAGGTAAGGCCTGTCCATGTTGAATACATCATTAGTTGTCTATGTTGTAGGCAAGGCCTGTCCATGTTGAATGGATCATTAGTTGTCTATGTTTCTGTGTTGACAAGGCCTGTCCATGTTGAATGCATCATTAGTTGTCTATGTTTCTGTGTTGACAAGGCCTGTCCATGTTGAATACATCATTAGTTGTCTATGTTTCTGTGTTCACAAGGCCTGTCCATGTTGAATACATCATTAGTTGTCTATGTTTCTGTGTTGACAAGGTCTGTCCATGTTGAATACATCATTAGTTGTCTATGTTTCTGTGTTGACAAGCCCTGTCCATGTTGAATACATCACTAGTTGTCTATGTTTCTGTGTAGACAAGGCCTGTCAATGTTGAATACATCACTAGTTGTCTATGTTTCTGTATTGACAAGCCCTTTCCATGTTGAATACATCATTAGTTGTCTATGTTTCTGTGTTGACAAGGCCTGTCCATGTTGAATACATCACTAGTTGTCTATGTTTCTGTGTTGACAAGGCCTGTCCATGTTGAATACATCATTAGTTGTCTATGTTTCTGTGTTGACAAGGCCTGTCCATGTTGAATACATCATTAGTTGTCTATGTTTCTGTGTTGACAAGGCCTGTCCATGTTGAATACATCATTAGTTGTCTATGTTTCTGTGTTGACAAGGCCTGTCCATGTTGAATACATCAGTAGTTGTCTATGTTTCTGTATTGACAAGGCCTGTCCATGTTGAATACATCATTAGTTGTCTATGTTTCTGTGTAGGCAAGGCCTGTCCATGTTGAATACATCATTAGTTGTCTATGTTTCTATGTAGGCAAGGCCTGTCCATGTTGAATACATCATTAGTTGTCTATGTTTCTGTGTTGACAAGGCCTGTCCATGTTGAATACATCATTAGTTGTCTATGTTTCTGTGTAGGCAAGGCCTATCCATGTTGAATACATCATTAGTTGTCTATGTTTCTGTGTTGACAAGGCCTGTCCATGTTGAATACATCATTAGTTGTCTATGTTTCTGTATTGACAAGCCCTGTCCATGTTGAATACATCATTTGTTGTCTATGTTTCTCTGTTGACAAGACCTGTCTATGTTGAATACATCATTAGTTGTCTATGTTTCTGTGTAGACCAGGCCTGTCTATGATGAATACATCATTAGTTGTCTATGTTTCTGTGTTGATAAGCCCTGTCCATGTTGAATACATCACTAGTTGTCTATGTTTCTGTGTTGACAAGGCCTGTCCATGTTGAATACATCATTAGTTGTCTATGTTTCTGTGTTGACAAGGCCTGTCCATGTTGAATACATCATTAGTTGTCTATGTTTCTGTGTTGACAAGGCCTATTCATGTTGAATACATCATTAGTTGTCTATGTTTCTGTGTTGACAAGTTCTGTCCATGTTGAATACATCATTAGTTGTCTATGTTTCTGTGTTGACAAACCCTGTCCATGTTGAATACATCACTAGTTGTCTATGTTTCTGTGTAGACAAGGCCTGTCAATGTTGAATACATCACTAGTTATCTATGTTTCTGTATTGACAAGGCCTGTCAATGTTGAATACATCATTAGTAGTCTATGTTTCTGTGTTGACAAGCCCTGTCCATGTTGAATACATCACTAGTTGTCTATGTTTCTGTGTAGACAAGGCCTGTCAATGTTGAATACATCACTAGTTGTCTATGTTTCTGTATTGACAAGGCCTGTCAATGTTGAATACATCATTAGTTGTCTATGTTTCTGTGTTGACAAGGCCTGTCCATGTTGAATACATCATTAGTTGTCTATGTTTCTGTGTAGACAAGGCCTGTCCATGTTGAATACATCATTAGTTGTCTATGTTTCTGTGTTGACAAGGCCTGTCCATGTTGAATACATCATTAGTTGTCTATGTTTCTGTGTTGAAAAGGCCTGTCCATGTTGAATACATCATTAGTTGTCTATGTTTCTGTGTTGACAAGCTCTGTCCATGTTGAATACATCACTAGTTGTCTATGTTTCTGTGTAGACAAGGCCTGTCATTGTTGAATACATCACTAGTTGTCTATGTTTCTGTATTGACAAGGCCTGTCAATGTTGAATACATCATTAGTTGTCTATGTTTCTGTGTTGACAAGGCCTGTCTATGTTGAATACATCATTAGTTGTCTATGTTTCTGTGTAGACAAGGCCTGTCCATGTTAAAAACATCATTAGTTGTCTATGTTTCTGTATTGACAAGGCCTGTCCATGTTGAATACATCACTAGTTGTCTGTTTCTGTGTTGACAAGGCCTGTCCATGTTGAATACATCATTAGTTGTCTATGTTTCTGTGTTGACAAGGCCTGTCCATGTTGAATACATCACTAGTTGTCTATGTTTCTGTATTGACAAGCCCTTTCCATGTTGAATACATCATTAGTTGTCTATGTTTCTGTGTTGACAAGGCCTGTCCATGTTGAATACATCAGTAGTTGTCTATGTTTCTGTATTGACAAGGCCTGTCCATGTTGAATATATCATTAGTTGTCTATGTTTCTGTGTAGGCAAGGCCTGTCCATGTTGGATACATCATTAGTTGTCTATGTTTCTATGTAGGCAAGGCCTGTCCATGTTGAATACATCATTAGTTGTCTATGTTTCTGTGTTGACAAGGCCTGTCCATGTTGAATACATCATTAGTTGTCTATGTTTCTGTGTTGACAAGCCCTGTCCATGTTGAATACATCATTAGTTGTCTATGTTTCTGTGTTGACAAGGCCTGTCCATGTTGAATACATCATTAGTTGTCTATGTTTCTGTGTTCACAAGGCCTGTCCATGTTGAATACATCATTAGTTGTCTATGTTTCTGTGTTCACAAGGCCTGTCCATGTTGAATACATCATTAGTTGTCTATGTTGTAGGCAAGGCCTGTCCATGTTGAATGGATCATTAGTTGTCTATGTTTCTGTGTTGACAAGGCCTGTCCATGTTGAATGCATCATTAGTTGTCTATGTTTCTGTGTTGACAAGGCCTGTCCATGTTGAATACATCATTAGTTGTCTATGTTTCTGTGTTCACAAGGCCTGTCCATGTTGAATACATCATTAGTTGTCTATGTTTCTGTGTTGACAAGGTCTGTCCATGTTGAATACATCATTAGTTGTCTATGTTTCTGTGTTGACAAGCCCTGTCCATGTTGAATACATCACTAGTTGTCTATGTTTCTGTGTAGACAAGGCCTGTCAATGTTGAATACATCACTAGTTGTCTATGTTTCTGTATTGACAAGCCCTTTCCATGTTGAATACATCATTAGTTGTCTATGTTTCTATGTAGGCAAGGCCTGTCCATGTTGAATACATCATTAGTTGTCTATGTTTCTGTGTTGACAAGGCCTGTCCATGTTGAATACATCATTAGTTGTCTATGTTTCTGTGTAGGCAAGGCCTATCCATGTTGAATACATCATTAGTTGTCTATGTTTCTGTGTTGACAAGGCCTGTCCATGTTGAATACATCATTAGTTGTCTATGTTTCTGTATTGACAAGCCCTGTCCATGTTGAATACATCATTTGTTGTCTATGTTTCTCTGTTGACAAGACCTGTCTATGTTGAATACATCAGTAGTTGTCTAAGTTTCTGTGTTGACAAGGCCTGTCCATGTTGAATACATCATTAGTTGTCTATGTTTCTGTGTAGGCCAGGCCTGTCTATAATGAATACATCATTAGTTGTCTATGTTTCTGTGTTGATAAGCCCTGTCCATGTTGAATACATCACTAGTTGTCTATGTTTCTGTGTTGACAAGGCCTGTCCATGTTGAATACATCATTAGTTGTCTATGTTTCTGTGTTGACAAGGCCTGTCCATGTTGAATACATCATTAGTTGTCTATGTTTCTGTGTTGACAAGGCCTGTTCATGTTGAATACATCATTAGTTGTCTATGTTTCTGTGTTGACAAGGTCTGTCCATGTTGAATACATCATTAGTTGTCTATGTTTCTGTGTTGACAAACCCTGTCCATGTTGAATACATCACTAGTTGTCTATGTTTCTGTGTAGACAAGGCCTGTCAATGTTGAATACATCACTAGTTGTCTATGTTTCTGTATTGACAAGGCCTGTCAATGTTGAATACATCATTAGTAGTCTATGTTTCTGTGTTGACAAGCCCTGTCCATGTTGAATACATCACTAGTTGTCTATGTTTCTGTGTAGACAAGGCCTGTCAATGTTGAATACATCACTAGTTGTCTATGTTTCTGTATTGACAAGGCCTGTCAATGTTGAATACATCATTAGTTGTCTATGTTTCTGTGTTGACAAGGCCTGTCCATGTTGAATACATCATTAGTTGTCTATGTTTCTGTGTAGACAAGGCCTGTCCATGTTGAATACATCATTAGTTGTCTATGTTTCTGTGTTGACAAGGCCTGTCCATGTTGAATACATCATTAGTTGTCTATGTTTCTGTGTTGAAAAGGCCTGTCCATGTTGAATACATCATTAGTTGTCTATGTTTCTGTGTTGACAAGCCCTGTCCATGTTGAATACATCACTAGTTGTCTATGTTTCTGTGTAGACAAGGCCTGTCATTGTTGAATACATCACTAGTTGTCTATGTTTCTGTATTGACAAGGCCTGTCAATGTTGAATACATCATTAGTTGTCTATGTTTCTGTGTTGACAAGGCCTGTCTATGTTGAATACATCATTAGTTGTCTATGTTTCTGTGTAGACAAGGCCTGTCCATGTTAAAAACATCATTAGTTGTCTATGTTTCTGTATTGACAAGGCCTGTCCATGTTGAATACATCATTAGTTGTCAATGTTTCTGTGTTGACAAGGCCTGTCCATGTTGAATACATCATTAGTTGTCTATGTTTCTGTGTTGACAAGGCCTGTCCATGTTGAATACATCATTAGTTGTCAATGTTTCTGTGTTGACAAGGCCTGTCCATGTTGAATACATCATTAGTTGTCTATGTTTCTGTGTTGACAAGGCCTGTCCATGTTGAATACATCATTAGTTGTCTATGTTTCTGTGTTGACCAGGCCTGTCTATGATGAATACATCATTAGTTGTCTATGTTTCTGTGTTGACAAGGCCTGTCTATGTTGAATACATCATTAGTTGTCTATGTTTCTGTGTTGACAAGGCCTGTCTATGTTGAATACATCATTAGTTGTCTATGTTTCTGTGTTGATAAGCCCTGTCCATGTTGAATACATCACTAGTTGTCTATGTTTCTGTGTTGACAAGGCCTGTCCATGTTGAATACATCATTAGTTGTCTATGTTTCTGTGTTGACAAGGCCTGTCCATGTTGAATACATCATTAATTGTCTATGTTTCTGTGTTGACAAGGCCTGTCCATGTTGAATACATCATTAGTTGTCTATGTTTCTGTGTTGACAAGGTCTGTCCATGTTGAATACATCATTAGTTGTCTATGTTTCTGTGTTAACAAGCCCTGTCCATGTTGAATACATCACTAGTTGTCTATGTTTCTGTGTAGACAAGGCCTGTCAATGTTGAATACATCACTAGTTGTCTATGTTTCTGTATTGACAAGGCCTGTCAATGTTGAATACATCATTAGTTGTCTATGTTTCTGTGTTGACAAGCCCTGTCCATGTTGAATACATCATTAGTTGTCTATGTTTCTGTGTTCACAAGCCCTGTCCATGTTGAATACATCACTAGTTGTCTATGTTTCTGTGTAGACAAGGCCTGTCAATGTTGAATACATCACTAGTTGTCTATGTTTCTGTATTGACAAGGCCTGTCCATGTTGAATACATCATTAGTTGTCTATGTTTCTGTGTTGACAAGGCCTGTCCATGTTGAATACATCATTAGTTGTCTATGTTTCTGTGTAGACAAGGCCTGTCCATGTTGAATACATCATTAGTTGTCTATGTTTCTGTGTTGACAAGGCCTGTCCATGTTGAATACATCATTAGTTGTCTATGTTTCTGTGTTGAAAAGGCCTGTCCATGTTGAATATATCATTAGTTGTCTATGTTTCTGTGTTCACAAGCCCTGTCCATGTTGAATACATCACTAGTTGTCTATGTTTCTGTGTAGACAAGGCCTGTCAATGTTGAATACATCACTAGTTGTCTATGTTTCTGTATTGACAAGGCCTGTCCATGTTGAATACATCATTAGTTGTCTATGTTTCTGTGTTGACAAGGCCTGTCCATGTTGAATACATCATTAGTTGTCTATGTTTCTGTGTAGACAAGGCCTGTCCATGTTGAATACATCATTAGTTGTCTATGTTTCTGTGTTGACAAGGCCTGTCCATGTTGAATACATCATTAGTTGTCTATGTTTCTGTGTTGAAAAGGCCTGTCCATGTTGAATATATCATTAGTTGTCTATGTTTCTGTGTTGACAAGGCCTGTCCATGTTGAATACATCATTAGTTGTCTATGTTTCTGTGTTGACAAGCCCTGTCCATGTTGAATACATCACTAGCTGTCTATGTTTCTGTGTAGACAAGGCCTGTCATTGTTGAATACATCACTAGTTGTCTATGTTTCTGTATTGACAAGGCCTGTCAATGTTGAATACATCATTAGTTGTCTATGTTTCTGTGTTGACAAGGCCTGTTCATGTTGAATACATCACTAGTTGTCTGTTTCTGTGTTGACAAGGCCTGTCCATGTTGAATACATCATTAGTTGTCTATGTTTCTGTGTTGACAAGGCCTGTCTATGTTGAATGCATCATTAGTTGTTTATGTTTCTGTGTTGACAAGGCCTGTCCATGTTGAATACATCATTAGTTGTCTATGTTTCTGTGTTGACGGCCTGTCCATGTTGAATACATCAGTAGTTGTCTATGTTTCTGTATTGACAAGGCCTGTCCATGTTGAATATATCATTAGTTGTCTATGTTTCTGTGTAGGCAAGGCCTGTCCATGTTGGATACATCATTAGTTGTCTATGTTTCTATGTAGGCAAGGCCTGTCCATGTTGAATACATCATTAGTTGTCTATGTTTCTGTGTTGACAAGGCCTGTCCATGTTGAATACATCATTAGTTCTCTATGTTTCTGTGTTGACAAGGCCTGTCCATGTTGAATACATCATTAGTTGTCTATGTTTCTGTGTTGACCAGGCCTGTCTATGATGAATACATCATTAGTTGTCTATGTTTCTGTGTTGACAAGGCCTGTCTATGTTGAATACATCATTAGTTGTCTATGTTTCTGTGTTGACAAGGCCTGTCTATGTTGAATACATCATTAGTTGTCTAAGTTTCTGTGTTGACAAGGCCTGTCTATGATGAATACATCATTAGTTGTCTATGTTTCTGTGTAGGCAAGGCCTGTCCATGTTGAATACATCATTAGTTGTCTATGTTTCTGTGTAGGCAAGGCCTGTCCATGTTGAATACATCATTAGTTGTCTATGTTTCTGTGTAGACAAGGCCTGTCTGTTGATTACATCATTAGTTGTCAATGTTTCTGTGTTGACCAGGCCTGTCTATGTTGATTACATCATTAGTTGTCAATGTTTCTGTGTTGACCAGGCCTGTCTATGTTGAATACATCATTAGTTGTCTATGTTTCTGTGTTGACCAGGCCTGTCTATGTTGAATACATCATTAGTTGGCTATGTTTCTGTGTAGGCAAGGCCTGTCCATGTTGAATACATCATTAGTTGTCTATGTTTCTGTGTTGACAAGGCCTGTCTATGTTGAATACATCATTAGTTGTCTATGTTTCTGTGTTGACCAGGCCTGTGTATGATGAATGCATCATTAGTTGTCAATGTTTCTGTGTAGACAAGGCCTGTCTATGTTGAATACATCATTAGTTGTCTATGTTTCTGTGTTGACCAGGCCTGTCTATGATGAATACATCATTAGTTGTCTATGTATCTATGTAGGCAAGGCCTGTCCATGTTGAATACATCATTAGTTGTCAATGTTTCTGTGTAGACAAGGCCTGTCTATGTTGATTACATCATTAGTTGTCAATGTTTCTGTGTTGACAAGGCCTGTCTATGTTGAATACATCATTAGTTGTCTATGTTTCTGTGTTGACCAGGCCTGTCTATGATGAATACATCATTAGTTGTCTATGTTTCTGTGTTGACAAGGCCTGTCCATGTTGAATACATCATAAGTTGTCTATGTTTCTGTGTAGGCAAGGCCTGTCCATGTTGAATACATCATTAGTTGTCTATGTGTCTGTGTAGACAAGGCCTGTCTATGTTGAATACATCATTAGTTGTCTATGTTTCTGTGTAGGCAAGGCCTGTCCATGTTGAATACATCATTAGTTGTCTATGTTTCTGTGTAGACAAGGCCTGTCCATGTTGAATACATCATTAGTTGTCTATGTTTCTGTGTAGGCAAGGCCTGTCCATGTTGAATACATCATTAGTTGTTTATGTTTCTGTGTTGACAAGGCCTGTCTATGTTGATTACATCATTAGTTGTCAATGTTTCTGTGTTGACCAGGCCTGTCTATGTTGATTACATCATTAGTTGTCAATGTTTCTGTGTTGACCAGGCCTGTCTATGTTGAATACATCATTAGTTGTCTATGTTTTTGTGTTGACCAGGCCTGTCTATGTTGAATACATCATTAGTTGTCTATGTTTCTGTGTAGGCAAGGCCTGTCCATGTTGAATAAATTATTAGTTGTCTATGTTTCTGTGTTGACAAGGCCTGTCTATGTTGAATACATCATTAGTTGTAAATGTTTCTGTGTTGACCAGGCCTGTCTATGATGAATACATCATTAGTTGTCTATGTTTCTGTGTTGACAAGGCCTGTCCATGTTGAATACATCATTAGTTGTCTATGTATCTATTTAGGCAAGGCCTGTCCATGTTGAATACATCATTAGTTGTCAATGTTTCTGTGTAGACAAGGCCTGTCCATGTTGAATACATCATTAGTTGTCTATGTGTCTGTGTAGACCAGGCCTGTCTATGTTGAATATATCATTAGTTGTCTATGTTTCTGTGTAGGCAAGGCCTGTCCATGTTGAATACATCATTAGTTGTCTATGTTTCTGTGTAGACAAGGCCTGTCCATGTTGAATACATCATTAGTTGTCTATGTTTCTGTGTAGGCAAGGCCTGTCCATGTTGAATACATCATTAGTTGTTTATGTTTCTGTGTTGACAAGGCCTGTCTATGTTGATTACATCATTAGTTGTCAATGTTTCTGTGTTGACCAGGCCTGTCTATGTTGATTACATCATTAGTTGTCAATGTTTCTGTGTTGACCAGGCCTGTCTATGTTGAATACATCATTAGTTGTCTATGTTTCTGTGTTGACCAGGCCTGTCTATGTTGAATACATCATTAGTTGTTTATGTTTCTGTGTTGACAAGGCCTGTCTATGTTGATTACATCATTAGTTGTCAATGTTTCTGTGTTGACCAGGCCTGTCTATGTTGATTACATCATTAGTTGTCAATGTTTCTGTGTTGACCAGGCCTGTCTATGTTGAATACATCATTAGTTGTCTATGTTTCTGTGTTGACCAGGCCTGTCTATGTTGAATACATCATTAGTTGTCTATGTTTCTGTGTAGGCAAGGCCTGTCCATGTTGAATAAATTATTAGTTGTCTATGTTTCTGTGTTGACAAGGCCTGTCTATGTTGAATACATCATTAGTTGTCTATGTTTCTGTGTTGACCAGGCCTGTCTATGATGAATACATCATTAGTTGTCAATGTTTCTGTGTAGACAAGGCCTGTCTATGTTGAATACATCATTAGTTGTCTATGTTTCTGTGTTGACCAGGCCTGTCTATGATGAATACATCATTAGTTGTCTATGTTTCTGTGTAGGCAAGGCCTGTCCATGTTGAATACATCATTAGTTGTCAATGTTTCTGTGTAGACAAGGCCTGTCTATGTTGATTACATCATTAGTTGTCAATGTTTCTGTGTTGACAAGGCCTGTCTATGTTGAATACATCATTAGTTGTCTATGTTTCTGTGTTGACCAGGCCTGTCTATGAAGAATACATCATTAGTTGTCTATGTTTCTGTGTTGACAAGGCCTGTCCATGTTGAATACATCATTTGTTGTCTATGTTTCTATGTAGACAAGGCCTGTCCATGTTGAATACATCATTAGTTGTCTATGTTTCTGTGTTGACAAGGCCTGTCCATGTTGAATACATCAGTAGTTGTCTATGTTTCTGTATTGACAAGGCCTGTCCATGTTGAATATATCATTAGTTGTCTATGTTTCTGTGTAGGCAAGGCCTGTCCATGTTGGATACATCATTAGTTGTCTATGTTTCTATGTAGGCAAGGCCTGTCCATGTTGAATACATCATTAGTTGTCTATGTTTCTGTGTTGACAAGGCCTGTCCATGTTGAATACATCATTAGTTGTCTATGTTTCTGTGTTGACAAGGCCTGTCCATGTTGAATACATCATTAGTTGTCTATGTTTCTGTGTTGACCAGGCCTGTCTATGATGAATACATCATTAGTTGTCTATGTTTCTGTGTTGACAAGGCCTGTCTATGTTGAATACATCATTAGTTGTCTATGTTTCTGTGTTGACAAGGCCTGTCTATGTTGAATACATCATTAGTTGTCTAAGTTTCTGTGTTGACAAGGCCTGTCTATGATGAATACATCATTAGTTGTCTATGTTTCTGTGTAGGCAAGGCCTGTCCATGTTGAATACATCATTAGTTGTCTATGTTTCTGTGTAGACAAGGCCTGTCTATGTTGATTACATCATTAGTTGTCAATGTTTCTGTGTTGACCAGGCCTGTCTATGTTGATTACATCATTAGTTGTCAATGTTTCTGTGTTGACCAGGCCTGTCTATGTTGAATACATCATTAGTTGTCTATGTTTCTGTGTTGACCAGGCCTGTCTATGTTGAATACATCATTAGTTGGCTATGTTTCTGTGTAGGCAAGGCCTGTCCATGTTGAATACATCATTAGTTGTCTATGTTTCTGTGTTGACAAGGCCTGTCTATGTTGAATACATCATTAGTTGTCTATGTTTCTGTGTTGACCAGGCCTGTCTATGATGAATACATCATTAGTTGTCAATGTTTCTGTGTAGACAAGGCCTGTCTATGTTGAATACATCATTAGTTGTCTATGTTTCTGTGTTGACCAGGCCTGTCTATGATGAATACATCATTAGTTGTCTATGTATCTATGTAGGCAAGGCCTGTCCATGTTGAATACATCATTAGTTGTCAATGTTTCTGTGTAGACAAGGCCTGTCTATGTTGATTACATCATTAGTTGTCAATGTTTCTGTGTTGACAAGGCCTGTCCATGTTGAATACATCATTAGTTGTCTATGTTTCTGTGTTGACCAGGCCTGTCTATGATGAATACATCATTAGTTGTCTATGTTTCTGTGTTGACAAGGCCTGTCTATGTTGAATACATCATTAGTTGTCTATGTTTCTGTGTTCACAAGGCCTGTCTATGTTGAATACATCATTAGTTGTCTAAGTTTCTGTGTTGACAAGGCCTGTCTATGATGAATACATCATTAGTTGTCTATGTTTCTGTGTAGGCAAGGCCTGTCCATGTTGAATACATCATTAGTTGTCTATGTTTCTGTGTAGGCAAGGCCTGTCCATGTTGAATACATCATTAGTTGTCTATGTTTCTGTGTAGGCCAGGCCTGTCTATGTTGATTACATCATTAGTTGTCAATGTTTCTGTGTTGACCAGGCCTGTCTATGTTGAATACATCATTAGTTGTCTATGTTTCTGTGTTGACCAGGCCTGTCTATGTTGAATACATCATTAGTTGGCTATGTTTCTGTGTAGGCAAGGCCTGTCCATGTTGAATACATCATTAGTTGTCTATGTTTCTGTGTTGACAAGGCCTGTCTATGTTGAATACATCATTAGTTGTCTATGTTTCTGTGTTGACCAGGCCTGTCTATGATGAATGCATCATTAGTTGTCAATGTTTCTGTGTAGACAAGGCCTGTCTATGTTGAATACATCATTAGTTGTCTATGTTTCTGTGTTGACCAGGCCTGTCTATGATGAATACATCATTAGTTGTCTATGTATCTATGTAGGCAAGG
Source organism: Bathymodiolus septemdierum (assembly GCA_963383655.1). Classification (NCBI taxonomy): domain Eukaryota; kingdom Metazoa; phylum Mollusca; class Bivalvia; order Mytilida; family Modiolidae; genus Bathymodiolus; species Bathymodiolus septemdierum. The sequence continues at coordinate 39,064,796 of OY726519.1, forward strand.
CCTGTCCATGTTGAATACATCATTAGTTGTCAATGTTTCTGTGTAGACAAGGCCTGTCTATGTTGATTACATCATTAGTTGTCAATGTTTCTGTGTTGACAAGGCCTGTCTATGTTGAATACATCATTAGTTGTCTATGTTTCTGTGTTGACCAGGCCTGTCTATGATGAATACATCATTAGTTGTCTATGTTTCTGTGTTGACAAGGCCTGTCCATGTTGAATACATCATTAGTTGTCTATGTTTCTGTGTAGCCAAGGCCTGTCCATGTTGAATACATCATTAGTTGTCTATGTTTCTGTGTAGGCAAGGCCTGTCCATGTTGAATACATCATTAGTTGTCTATGTTTCTGTGTAGACAAGGCCTGTTCATGTTGAATACATCATTAGTTGTCTATGTTTCTGTGTAGGCAAGGCCTGTCCATGTTGAATACATCATTAGTTGTTTATGTTTCTGTGTTGACCAGGCCTGTCTATGTTGATTACATCATTAGTTGTCAATGTTTCTGTGTTGACCAGGCCTGTCTATGTTGAATACATCACTAGTTGTCTATGTTTCTGTGTAGACAAGGCCTGTCATTGTTGAATACATCACTAGTTGTCTATGTTTCTGTATTGACAAGGCCTGTCCATATTGAATACATCATTAGTTGTCTATGTTTCTGTGTTGACAAGGCCTGTCCATGTTGAATACATCATTAGTTGTCTATGTTTCTGTGTAGGCAAGGCCTGTCCATGTTGAATACATCATTAGTTGTCTATGTTTCTGTGTTGACAAGGCCTGTCCATGTTGAATACATCATTAGTTGTCTATGTTTCTGTGTTGAAAAGGCCTGTCCATGTTGAATATATCATTAGTTGTCTATGTTTCTGTGTTGACAAGGCCTGTCCATGTTGAATACATCATTAGTTGTCTATGTTTCTGTGTTGACAAGCCCTGTCCATGTTGAATACATCACTAGTTGTGTATGTTTCTGTGTAGACAAGGCCTGTCATTGTTGAATACATCACTAGTTGTCTATGTTTCTGTATTGACAAGGCCTGTCAATGTTGAATACATCATTAGTTGTCTATGTTTCTCTGTTGACAAGGCCTGTTCATGTTGAATACATCACTAGTTGTCTGTTTCTGTGTTGACAAGGCCTGTCCATGTTGAATACATCATTAGTTGTCTATGTTTCTGTGTTGACAAGGCCTGTCCATGTTGAATGCATCATTAGTTGTTTATGTTTCTGTGTTGACAAGGCCTGTCCATGTTGAATACATCATTAGTTGTCTATGTTTCTGTGTTGACAAGGCCTGTCCATGTTGAATACATCATTAGTTGTCTATGTTTCTGTGTTGACAAGGCCTGTCCATGTTGAATACATCATTAGTTGTCTATGTTTCTGTGTTGACAAGGCCTCTCCATGTTGAATACATCATTAGTTGTCTATGTTTCTGTGTTGGCAAGGCCTGTCCATGTTGAATACATCATTAGTTGTCTATGTTTCTATGTTGACAAGGCCTGTCCATGTTGAATACATCAGTAGTTGTGTATGTTTCTGTATTCACAAGGCCTGTCCATGTTGAATACATCATTAGTTGTCTATGTTTCTGTATAGGCAAGGCCTGTCCATGTTGAATACATCATTAGTTGTCTATGTTGTAGGCAAGGCCTGTCCATGTTGAATGGATCATTAGTTGTCTATGTTTCTGTGTTGACAAGGCCTGTCCATGTTGAATACATCATTAGTTGTCTATGTTTCTGTGTAGGCAAGGCCTGTCCATGTTGAATACATCATTAGTTGTCTATGTTTCTGTGTTGACAAGGCCTGTCCATGTTGAATACATCATTAGTTGTCTATGTTTCTGTGTTCACAAGGCCTGTCCATGTTGAATACATCATTAGTTGTCTATGTTTCGGTGTTGACAAAGTCTGTCCATGTTGAATACATCATTAGTTGTCTATGTTTCTGTGTTGACAAGCCATGTCCATGTTGAATACATCACTAGTTGTCTATGTTTCTGTGTAGACAAGGCCTGTCAATGTTGAATACATCACTAGTTGTCTATGTTTCTGTATTGACAAGCCCTTTCCATGTTGAATACATCATTAGTTGTCTATGTTTCTGTGTTGACAAGGCCTGTCCATGTTGAATACATCACTAGTTGTCTATGTTTCTGTGTTGACAAGGCCTGTCCATGTTGAATACATCATTAGTTGTCTATGTTTCTGTGTTGACAAGGCCTGTCCATGTTGAATACATCATTAGTTGTCTATGTTTCTGTGTAGGCAAGGCCTGTCCATGTTGAATACATCATTAGTTGTCTATGTTTCTGTGTAGACAAGGCCTGTCCATGTTGAATACATCATTAGTTGTCTATGTTTCTGTGTAGGCAAGGCCTGTCCATGTTGAATACATCATTAGTTGTTTATGTTTCTGTGTTGACAAGGCCTGTCTATGTTGATTACATCATTAGTTGTCAATGTTTCTGTGTTGACCAGGCCTGTCTATGTTGATTACATCATTAGTTGTCAATGTTTCTGTGTTGACCAGGCCTGTCTATGTTGAATACATCATTAGTTGTCTATGTTTCTGTGTTGACCAGGCCTGTCTATGTTGAATACATCATTAGTTGTCTATGTTTCTGTGTAGGCAAGGCCTGTCCATGTTGAATAAATTATTAGTTGTCTATGTTTCTGTGTTGACAAGGCCTGTCTATGTTGAATACATCATTAGTTGTCTATGTTTCTGTGTTGACCAGGCCTGTCTATGATGAATACATCATTAGTTGTCAATGTTTCTGTGTAGACAAGGCCTGTCTATGTTGAATACATCATTAGTTGTCTATGTTTCTGTGTTGACCAGGCCTGTCTATGTTGAATAAATCATTAGTTGTCTATGTTTCTGTGTTGACAAGGCCTGTCTATGTTGAATACATCATTAGTTGTCTATGTTTCTGTGTTGACAAGCCCTGTCCATGTTGAATACATCATTAGTTGTCTATGTTTCTGTGTTGACAAGGCCTGTCCATGTTGAATACATCATTAGTTGTCTATGTTTCTGTGTTGACAAGGCCTGTCCATGTTGAATACATCATTAGTTGTCTATGTTTCTGTGTTGACCAGGCCTGTCCATGTTGAATACATCATTAGTTGTCTATGTTTCTGTGTAGACAAGGCCTGTCAATGTTGAATACATCACTAGTTGTCTATGTTTCTGTGTTGACAAGGCCTCTCCATGTTGAATACATCATTAGTTGTCTATGTTTCTGTGTTGGCAAGGCCTGTCCATGTTGAATACATCATTAGTTGTCTATGTTTCTATGTTGACAAGGCCTGTCCATGTTGAATACATCAGTAGTTGTCTATGTTTCTGTATTCACAAGGCCTGTCCATGTTGAATACATCATTAGTTGTCTATGTTTCTGTATAGGCAAGGCCTGTCCATGTTGAATACATCATTAGTTGTCTATGTTGTAGGCAAGGCCTGTCCATGTTGAATGGATCATTAGTTGTCTATGTTTCTGTGTTGACAAGGCCTGTCCATGTTGAATACATCATTAGTTGTCTATGTTTCTGTGTAGGCAAGGCCTGTCCATGTTGAATACATCATTAGTTGTCTATGTTTCTGTGTTGACAAGGCCTGTCCATGTTGAATACATCATTAGTTGTCTATGTTTCTGTGTTCACAAGGCCTGTCCATGTTGAATACATCATTAGTTGTCTATGTTTCTGTGTTGACAAAGTCTGTCCATGTTGAATACATCATTAGTTGTCTATGTTTCTGTGTTGACAAGCCATGTCCATGTTGAATACATCACTAGTTGTCTATGTTTCTGTGTAGACAAGGCCTGTCAATGTTGAATACATCACTAGTTGTCTATGTTTCTGTATTGACAAGCCCTTTCCATGTTGAATACATCATTAGTTGTCTATGTTTCTGTGTTGACAAGGCCTGTCCATGTTGAATACATCACTAGTTGTCTATGTTTCTGTGTTGACAAGGCCTGTCCATGTTGAATACATCATTAGTTGTCTATGTTTCTGTGTTGACAAGGCCTGTCCATGTTGAATACATCATTAGTTGTCTATGTTTCTGTGTAGGCAAGGCCTGTCCATGTTGAATACATCATTAGTTGTCTATGTTTCTGTGTAGACAAGGCCTGTCCATGTTGAATACATCATTAGGTGTCTATGTTTCTGTGTAGGCAAGGCCCGTCCATGTTGAATACATCATTAGTTGTTTATGTTTCTGTGTTGACAAGGCCTGTCTATGTTGATTACATCATTAGTTGCCAATGTTTCTGTGTTGACCAGGCCTGTCTATGTTGATTACATCATTAGTTGTCAATGTTTCTGTGTTGACCAGGCCTGTCTATGTTGAATACATCATTAGTTGTCTATGTTTCTGTGTTGACCAGGCTTGTCTATGTTGAATACATCATTAGTTGTCTATGTTTCTGTGTAGGCAAGGCCTGTCCATGTTGAATAAATTATTAGTTGTCTATGTTTCTGTGTTGACAAGGCCTGTCTATGTTGAATACATCATTAGTTGTCTATGTTTCTGTGTTGACCAGGCCTGTCTATGATGAATACATCATTAGTTGTCAATGTTTCTGTGTAGACAAGGCCTGTCTATGTTGAATACATCATTAGTTGTCTATGTTTCTGTGTTGACCAGGCCTGTCTATGTTGAATACATCATTAGTTGTCTATGTTTCTGTGTTGACAAGGCCTGTCTATGTTGAATACATCATTAGTTGTCTATGTTTCTGTGTTGACAAGCCCTGTCCATGTTGAATACATCATTAGTTGTCTATGTTTCTGTGTTGACAAGGCCTGTCCATGTTGAATACATCATTAGTTGTCTATGTTTCTGTCTTGACAAGGCCTGTCCATGTTGAATACATCACTAGTTGTCTATGTTTCTGTATTGACAAGGCCTCTCAATGTTGAATACATCATTAGTTGTCTATGTTTCTGTGTTGACAAGCCCTGTCCATGTTGAATACATCACTAGTTGTCTATGTTTCTGTGTAGACGAGGCCTGTCAATGTTGAATACATCACTAGTTGTCTATGTTTCTGTATTGACAAGGCCTGTCCATGTTGAATACATCATTAGTTGTCTATGTTTCTGTGTTGACAAGGCCTGTCCATGTTGAATACATCATTAGTTGTCTATGTTTCTGTGTAGACAAGGCCTGTCCATGTTGAATACATCATTAGTTGTCTATGTTTCTGTGTTGACAAGGCCTGTCCATGTTGAATACATCATTAGTTGTCTATGATTCTGTGTTGAAAAGGCCTGTCCATGTTGAATATATCATTAGTTGTCTATGTTTCTGTGTTGACAAGGCCTGTCCATGTTGAATACATCATTAGTTGTCTATGTTTCTGTGTTGACAAGCCCTGTCCATGTTGAATACATCACTAGTTGTCTATGTTTCTGTGTAGACAAGACCTGTCATTGTTGAATACATCACTAGTTGTCTATGTTTCTGTATTGACAAGGCCTGTCAATGTTGAATACATCATTAGTTGTCTATGTTTCTCTGTTGACAAGGCCTGTTCATGTTGAATACATCACTAGTTGTCTGTTTCTGTGTTGACAAGGCCTGTCCATGTTGAATACATCATTAGTTGTCTATGTTTCTGTGTTGACAAGGCCTGTCCATGTTGAATACATCATTAGTTGTCTATGTTTCTATGTAGGCAAGGCCTGTCCATGTTGAATACATCATTAGTTGTCTATGTTTCTGTGTAGGCAAGGCCTATCCATGTTGAATACATCATTAGTTGTCTATGTTTCTGTGTTGACAAGGCCTGTCCATGTTGAATACATCATTAGTTGTCTATGTTTCTGTATTGACAAGCCCTGTCCATGTTGAATACATCATTTGTTGTCTATGTTTCTCTGTTGACAAGGCCTGTCCATGTTGAATACATCATTAGTTGTCTATGTTTCTGTGTTGAAAAGGCCTGTCCATGTTGAATATATCATTAGTTGTCTATGTTTCTGTGTTGACAAGGCCTGTCCATGTTGAATACATCAGTAGTTGTCTATGTTTCTGTATTGACAAGGCCTGTCCATGTTGAATATATCATTAGTTGTCTATGTTTCTGTGTAGGCAAGGCCTGTCCATGTTGGATACATCATTAGTTGTCTATGTTTCTATGTAGGCAAGGCCTGTCCATGTTGAATACATCATTAGTTGTCTATGTTTCTGTGTTGACAAGGCCTGTCCATGTTGAATACATCATTAGTTGTCTATGTTTCTATGTAGGCAAGGCCTGTCCATGTTGAATACATCATTAGTTGTCTATGTTTCTGTGTTGACAAGGCCTGCCCATGTTGAATACATCATTAGTTGTCAATGTTTCTGTGTTGACAAGCCCTGTCCATGTTGAATACATCATTAGTTGTCTATGTTTCTGTGTTGACAAGGCCTGTCTATGTTGAATACATCACTAGTTGTCTAAGTTTCTGTGTTGACAAGGCCTGTCCATGTTGAATACATCATTAGTTGTCTATGTTTCTGTGTAGACCAGGCCTGTCTATGATGAATACATCATTAGTTGTCTATGTTTCTGTGTTGATAAGCCCTGTCCATGTTGAATACATCACTAGTTGTCTATGTTTCTGTGTTGACAAGGCCTGTCCATGTTGAATACATCATTAGTTGTCTATGTTTCTGTGTTGACAAGGCCTGTCCATGTTGAATACATCATTAGTTGTCTATGTTTCTGTGTTGACAAGGCCTGTTCATGTTGAATACATCATTAGTTGTCTATGTTTCTGTGTTGACAAGGTCTGTCCATGTTGAATACATCATTAGTTGTCTATGTTTCTGTGTTGACAAACCCTGTCCATGTTGAATACATCACTAGTTGTCTATGTTTCTGTGTAGACAAGGCCTGTCAATGTTGAATACATCACTAGTTGTCTATGTTTCTGTATTGACAAGGCCTGTCCATATTGAATACATCATTAGTTGTCTGTTTCTGTGTTGACAAGGCCTGTCCATGTTGAATACATCATTAGTTGTCTATGTTTCTGTGTTGACAAGGCCTGTCCATGTTGAATACATCATTAGTTGTCTATGTTTCTGTGTAGACAAGGCCTGTCCATGTTGAATACATCATTAGTTGTCTATTTTTCTGTGTTGACAAGGCCTGTCCATGTTGAATACATCATTAGTTGTCTATGTTTCTGTGTTGACAAGCCCTGTCCATGTTGAATACATCACTAGTTGTCTATGTTTCTGTGTAGACAAGGCCTGTCATTGTTGAATACATCACTAGTTGTCTATGTTTCTGTATTGACAAGGCCTGTCAATGTTGAATACATCATTAGTTGTCTATGTTTCTGTGTTGACAAGGCCTGTTCATGTTGAATACATCACTAGTTGTCTGATTCTGTGTTGACAAGGCCTGTCCATGTTGAATACATCATTAGTTGTCTATGTTTCTGTGTTGACAAGGCCTGTCCATGTTGAATGCATCATTAGTTGTTTATGTTTCTGTGTTGACAAGGCCTGTCCATGTTGAATACATCATTAGTTGTCTATGTTTCTGTGTTGACAAGGCCTGTCCATGTTGAATACATCATTAGTTGTCTATGTTTCTGTGTTGACAAGGCCTGTCCATGTTGAATACATCAGTAGTTTTCTATGTTTCTGTATTGACAAGGCCTGTCCATGTTGAATATATCATTAGTTGTCTATGTTTCTGTGTAGGCAAGGCCTGTCCATGTTGGATACATCATTAGTTGTCTATGTTTCTATGTAGGCAAGGCCTGTCCATGTTGAATACATCATTAGTTGTCTATGTTTCTGTGTTGACAAGGCCTGTCCATGTTGAATACATCATTAGTTGTCTATGTTTCTGTGTTGACAAGCCCTGTCCATGTTGAATACATCATTAGTTGTCTATGTTTTTGTGTTGACAATGCCTGTCCATGTTGAATACATCATTAGTTGTCTATGTTTCTGTGTTCACAAGGCCTGTCCATGTTGAATACATCATTAGTTGTCTATGTTTCTGTGTTGACAAGGCCTGTCCATGTTGAATACATCATTAGTTGTCTATGTTTCTATGTTGAGAAGCCCTTTCCATGTTGAATACATCATTAGTTGTCTATGTTTCTGTGTTGACAAGGCCTGTCCATGTTGAATACATCATTAGTTGTCTATGTTTCTGTGTTGACAAGGCCTGTCCATGTTAAATACATGATTAGTTGTCTATGTTTCTGTGTAGACAAGGCCTCTCCATGTTGAATACATCATTAGTTGTCTATGTTGTAGGCAAGGCCTGTCCATGTTGAATGGATCATTAGTTGTCTATGTTTCTGTGTTGACAAGGCCTGTCCATGTTGAATACATCATTAGTTGTCTATGTTTCTGTGTAGGCAAGGCCTGTCCATGTTGAATACATCATTAGTTGTCTATGTTTCTGTGTTGACAAGGCCTGTCCATGTTGAATACATCATTAGTTGTCTATGTTTCTGTGTTCACAAGGCCTGTCCATGTTGAATACATCATTAGTTGTCTATGTTTCTGTGTTGACAAGGTCTGTCCATGTTGAATACATCATTAGTTGTCTATGTTTCTGTGTTGACAAGCCCTGTCCATGTTGAATACATCACTAGTTGTCTATGTTTCTGTGTAGATAAGGCCTGTCAATGTTGAATACATCACTAGTTGTCTATGTTTCTGTATTGACAAGCCCTTTCCATGTTGAATACATCATTAGTTGTCTATGTTTCTGTGTTGACAAGGCCTGTCCATGTTGAATACATCACTAGTTGTCTATGTTTCTGTGTTGACAAGGCCTGTCCATGTTGAATACATCATTAGTTGTCTATGTTTCTGTGTTGACAAGGCCTGTCCATGTTGAATACATCATTAGTTGTCTATGTTTCTGTGTTGACAAGGCCTGTCCATGTTGAATACATCATTAGTTGTCTATGTTTCTGTGTTGACAAGGCCTGTCCATGTTGAATACATCAGTAGTTGTCTATGTTTCTGTATTGACAAGGCCTGTCCATGTTGAATACATCATTAGTTGTCTATGTTTCTGTGTAGGCAAGGCCTGTCCATGTTGAATACATCATTAGTTGTCTATGTTTCTATGTAGGCAAGGCCTGTCCATGTTGAATACATCATTAGTTGTCTATGTTTCTGTGTTGACAAGGCCTGTCCATGTTGAATACATCATTAGTTGTCTATGTTTCTGTGTAGGCAAGGCCTATCCATGTTGAATACATCATTAGTTGTCTATGTTTCTGTGTTGACAAGGCCTGTCCATGTTGAATACATCATTAGTTGTCTATGTTTCTGTATTGACAAGCCCTGTCCATGTTGAATACATCATTTGTTGTCTATGTTTCTCTGTTGACAAGGCCTGTCTACGTTGAATACATCAGTAGTTGTCTAAGTTTCTGTGTTGACAAGGCCTGTCCATGTTGAATACATCATTAGTTGTCTATGTTTCGGTGTAGACCAGGCCTGTCTATGATGAATACATCATTAGTTGTCTATGTTTCTCTGTTGATAAGCCCTGTCCATGTTGAATACATCACTAGTTGTCTATGTTTCTGTGTTGACAAGGCCTGTCCATGTTGAATACATCATTAGTTGTCTATGTTGTAGGCAAGGCCTGTCCATGTTGAATGGATCATTAGTTGTCTATGTTTCTCTGTTGACAAGGCCTGTCCATGTTGAATACATCATTAGTTGTCTATGTTTCTGTGTAGGCAAGGCCTGTCCATGTTGAATACATCATTAGTTGTCTATGTTTCTGTGTTGACAAGGCCTGTCCATGTTGAATACATCATTAGTTGTCTATGTTTCTGTGTTCACAAGGCCTGTCCATGTTGAATACATCATTAGTTGTCTATGTTTCTGTGTTGACAAGGTCTGTCCATGTTGAATACATCATTAGTTGTCTATGTTTCTGTGTTGACAAGCCCTGTCCATGTTGAATACATCACTAGTTGTCTATGTTTCTGTGTAGACAAGACCTGTCAATGTTGAATACATCACTAGTTGTCTATGTTTCTGTATTGACAAGCCCTTTCCATGTTGAATACATCATTAGTTGTCTATGTTTCTGTGTTGACAAGGCCTGTCCATGTTGAATACATCACTAGTTGTCTATGTTTCTGTGTTGACAAGGCCTGTCCATGTTGAATACATCATTAGTTGTCTATGTTTCTGTGTTGACAAGGCCTGTCCATGTTGAATACATCATTAGTTGTCTATGTTTCTGTGTTGACAAGGCCTGTCCATGTTGAATACATCATTAGTTGTCTATGTTTCTGTGTTAACAAGGCCTGTCCATGTTGAATACATCAGTAGTTGTCTATGTTTCTGTATTGACAAGGCCTGTCCATGTTGAATACATCATTAGTTGTCTATGTTTCTGTGTAGGCAAGGCCTGTCCATGTTGAATACATCATTAGTTGTCTATGTTTCTATGTAGGCAAGGCCTGTCCATGTTGAATACATCATTAGTTGTCTATGTTTCTGTGTTGACAAGGCCTGTCCATGTTGAATACATCATTAGTTGTCTATGTTTCTGTGTAGGCAATGCCTATCCATGTTGAATACATCATTAGTTGTCTATGTTTCTGTGTTGACAAGGCCTGTCCATGTTGAATACATCATTAGTTGTCTATGTTTCTGTATTGACAAGCCCTGTCCATGTTGAATACATCATTTGTTGTCTATGTTTCTCTGTTGACAAGGCCTGTCTATGTTGAATACATCAGTAGTTGTCTAAGTTTCTGTGTTGACAAGGCCTGTCCATGTTGAATACATCATTAGTTGTCTATGTTTCTGTGTAGACCAGGCCTGTCTATGATGAATACATCATTAGTTGTCTATGTTTCTGTGTTGATAAGCCCTGTCCATGTTGAATACATCACTAGTTGTCTATGTTTCTGTGTTGACAAGGCCTGTCCATGTTGAATACATCATTAGTTGTCTATGTTTCTGTGTTGACAAGGCCTGTCCATGTTGAATACATCATTAGTTGTCTATGTTTCTGTGTTGACAAGGCCTGTTCATGTTGAATACATCATTAGTTGTCTGTTTCTGTGTTGACAAGGTCTGTCCATGTTGAATACATCATTAGTTGTCTATGTTTCTGTGTTGACAAGGCCTGTCCATGTTGAATACATCATTAGTTGTCTATGTTTCTGTGTTGACAAGGCCTGTCCATGTTGAATACATCAGTAGTTGTCTATGTTTCTGTATTGACAAGGCCTGTCCATGTTGAATATATCATTAGTTGTCTATGTTTCTGTGTAGGCAAGGCCTGTCCATGTTGGATACATCATTAGTTGTCTATGTTTCTATGTAGGCAAGGCCTGTCCATGTTGAATACATCATTAGTTGTCTATGTTTCTGTGTTGACAAGGCCTGTCCATGTTGAATACATCATTAGTTGTCTATGTTTCTGTGTTGACAAGCCCTGTCCATGTTGAATACATCATTAGTTGTCTATGTTTCTGTGTTGACAAGGCCTGTCCATGTTGAATACATCATTAGTTGTCTATGTTTCTGTGTTCACAAGGCCTGTCCATGTTGAATACATCATTAGTTGTCTATGTTTCTGTGTTGACAAGGCCTGTCCATGTTGAATACATCATTAGTTGTCTATGTTTCTATGTTGACAAGCCCTTTCCATGTTGAATACATCATTAGTTGTCTATGTTTCTGTGTTGACAAGGCCTGTCCATGTTGAATACATCATTAGTTGTCTATGTTTCTGTGTTGACAAGGCCTGTCCATGTTAAATACATGATTAGTTGTCTATGTTTCTGTGTAGACAAGGCCTCTCCATGTTGAATACATCATTAGTTGTCTATGTTTCTGTGTTGACAAGGCCTGTCCATGTTGAATACATCATTAGTTGTCTATGTTTCTATGTTGACAAGGCCTGTCCATGTTGAATACATCATTAGTTGTCTATGTTTCTGTGTAGGCAAGGCCTGTCCATGTTGAATACATCATTAGTTGTCTATGTTGTAGACAAGGCCTGTCCATGTTGAATGGATCATTAGTTGTCTATGTTTCTGTGTTGACAAGGCCTGTCCATGTTGAATACATCATTAGTTGTCTATGTTTTTGTGTAGGCAAGGCCTGTCCATGTTGAATACATCATTAGTTGTCTATGTTTCTGTGTTGACAAGGCCTGTCCATGTTGAATACATCATTAGTTGTCTATGTTTCTGTGTTCACAAGGCCTGTCCATGTTGAATACATCATTAGTTGTCTATGTTTCTGTGTTGACAAGGTCTGTCCATGTTGAATACATCATTAGTTGTCTATGTTTCTGTGTTGACAAGCCCTGTCCATGTTGAATACATCACTAGTTGTCTATGTTTCTGTGTAGATAAGGCCTGTCAATGTTGAATACATCACTAGTTGTCTATGTTTCTGTATTGACAAGCCCTTTCCATGTTGAATACATCATTAGTTGTCTATGTTTCTGTGTTGACAAGGCCTGTCCATGTTGAATACATCACTAGTTGTCTATGTTTCTGTGTTGACAAGGCCTGTCCATGTTGAATACATCATTAGTTGTCTATGTTTCTGTGTTGACAAGGCCTGTCCATGTTGAATACATCATTAGTTGTCTATGTTTCTGTGTTGACAAGGCCTGTCCATGTTGAATACATCATTAGTTGTCTATGTTTCTGTGTTGACAAGGCCTGTCCATGTTGAATACATCAGTAGTTGTCTATGTTTCTGTATTGACAAGGCCTGTCCATGTTGAATACATCATTAGTTGTCTATGTTTCTGTGTAGGCAAGGCCTGTCCATGTTGAATACATCATTAGTTGTCTATGTTTCTATGTAGGCAAGGCCTGTCCATGTTGAATACATCATTAGTTGTCTATGTTTCTGTGTTGACAAGGCCTGTCCATGTTGAATACATCATTAGTTGTCTATGTTTCTGTGTAGGCAAGGCCTATCCATGTTGAATACATCATTAGTTGTCTATGTTTCTGTGTTGACAAGGCCTGTCCATGTTGAATACATCATTAGTTGTCTATGTTTCTGTATTGACAAGCCCTGTCCATGTTGAATACATCATTTGTTGTCTATGTTTCTCTGTTGACAAGGCCTGTCTATGTTGAATACATCAGTAGTTGTCTAAGTTTCTGTGTTGACAAGGCCTGTCCATGTTGAATACATCATTAGTTGTCTATGTTTCGGTGTAGACCAGGCCTGTCTATGATGAATACATCATTAGTTGTCTATGTTTCTGTGTTGATAAGCCCTGTCCATGTTGAATACATCACTAGTTGTCTATGTTTCTGTGTTGACAAGGCCTGTCCATGTTGAATACATCATTAGTTGTCTATGTTGTAGGCAAGGCCTGTCCATGTTGAATGGATCATTAGTTGTCTATGTTTCTGTGTTGACAAGGCCTGTCCATGTTGAATACATCATTAGTTGTCTATGTTTCTGTGTAGGCAAGGCCTGTCCATGTTGAATACATCATTAGTTGTCTATGTTTCTGTGTTGACAAGGCCTGTCCATGTTGAATACATCATTAGTTGTCTATGTTTCTGTGTTCACAAGGCCTGTCCATGTTGAATACATCATTAGTTGTCTATGTTTCTGTGTTGACAAGGTCTGTCCATGTTGAATACATCATTAGTTGTCTATGTTTCTGTGTTGACAAGCCCTGTCCATGTTGAATACATCACTAGTTGTCTATGTTTCTGTGTAGACAAGACCTGTCAATGTTGAATACATCACTAGTTGCCTATGTTTCTGTATTGACAAGCCCTTTCCATGTTGAATACATCATTAGTTGTCTATGTTTCTGTGTTGACAAGGCCTGTCCATGTTGAATACATCACTAGTTGTCTATGTTTCTGTGTTGACAAGGCCTGTCCATGTTGAATACATCATTAGTTGTCTATGTTTCTGTGTTGACAAGGCCTGTCCATGTTGAATACATCATTAGTTGTCTATGTTTCTGTGTTGACAAGGCCTGTCCATGTTGAATACATCATTAGTTGTCTATGTTTCTGTGTTAACAAGGCCTGTCCATGTTGAATACATCAGTAGTTGTCTATGTTTCTGTATTGACAAGGCCTGTCCATGTTGAATACATCATTAGTTGTCTATGTTTCTGTGTAGGCAAGGCCTGTCCATGTTGAATACATCATTAGTTGTCTATGTTTCTATGTAGGCAAGGCCTGTCCATGTTGAATACATCATTAGTTGTCTATGTTTCTGTGTTGACAAGGCCTGTCCATGTTGAATACATCATTAGTTGTCTATGTTTCTGTGTAGGCAAGGCCTATCCATGTTGAATACATCATTAGTTGTCTATGTTTCTGTGTTGACAAGGCCTGTCCATGTTGAATACATCATTAGTTGTCTATGTTTCTGTATTGACAAGCCCTGTCCATGTTGAATACATCATTTGTTGTCTATGTTTCTCTGTTGACAAGGCCTGTCTATGTTGAATACATCAGTAGTTGTCTAAGTTTCTGTGTTGACAAGGCCTGTCCATGTTGAATACATCATTAGTTGTCTATGTTTCTGTGTAGACCAGGCCTGTCTATGATGAATACATCATTAGTTGTCTATGTTTCTGTGTTGATAAGCCCTGTCCATGTTGAATACATCACTAGTTGTCTATGTTTCTGTGTTGACAAGGCCTGTCCATGTTGAATACATCATTAGTTGTCTATGTTTCTGTGTTGACAAGGCCTGTCCATGTTGAATACATCATTAGTTGTCTATGTTTCTGTGTTGACAAGGCCTGTTCATGTTGAATACATCATTAGTTGTCTGTTTCTGTGTTGACAAGGTCTGTCCATGTTGAATACATCATTAGTTGTCTATGTTTCTGTGTTGACAAACCCTGTCCATGTTGAATACATCACTAGTTGTCTATGTTTCTGTGTAGACAAGGCCTGTCATTGTTGAATACATCACTAGTTGTCTATGTTTCTGTATTGACAAGGCCTGTCCATATTGAATACATCATTAGTTGTCTATGTTTCTGTGTTGACAAGGCCTGTCCATGTTGAATACATCATTAGTTGTCTATGTTTCTGTGTAGACAAGGCCTGTCCATGTTGAATACATCATTAGTTGTCTATGTTTCTGTGTTGACAAGGCCTGTCCATGTTGAATACATCATTAGTTGTCTATGTTTCTGTGTTGAAAAGGCCTGTCCATGTTGAATATATCATTAGTTGTCTATGTTTCTGTGTTGACAAGGCCTGTCCATGTTGAATACATCATTAGTTGTCTATGTTTCTGTGTTGACAAGCCCTGTCCATGTTGAATACATCACTAGTTGTGTATGTTTCTGTGTAGACAAGGCCTGTCATTGTTGAATACATCACTAGTTGTCTATGTTTCTGTATTGACAAGGCCTGTCAATGTTGAATACATCATTAGTTGTCTATGTTTCTCTGTTGACAAGGCCTGTTCATGTTGAATACATCACTAGTTGTCTGTTTCTGTGTTGACAAGGCCTGTCCATGTTGAATACATCATTAGTTGTCTATGTTTCTGTGTTGACAAGGCCTGTCCATGTTGAATGCATCATTAGTTGTTTATGTTTCTGTGTTGACAAGGCCTGTCCATGTTGAATACATCATTAGTTGTCTATGTTTCTGTGTTGACAAGGCCTGTCCATGTTGAATACATCACTAGTTGTCTATGTTTCTGTGTTGACAAGGCCTGTCCATGTTGAATACATCATTAGTTGTCTATGTTTCTGTGTTGACAAGGCCTGTCCATGTTGAATACATCATTAGTTGTCTATGTTTCTGTGTTGACAAGGCCTGTCCATGTTGAATACATCATTAGTTGTCTATGTTTCTGTGTTGACAAGGCCTGTCCATGTTGAATACATCAGTAGTTGTCTATGTTTCTGTATTGACAAGGCCTGTCCATGTTGAATACATCATTAGTTGTCTATGTTTCTGTGTAGGCAAGGCCTGTCCATGTTGAATACATCATTAGTTGTCTATGTTTCTATGTAGGCAAGGCCTGTCCATGTTGAATACATCATTAGTTGTCTATGTTTCTGTGTTGACAAGGCCTGTCCATGTTGAATACATCATTAGTTGTCTATGTTTCTGTGTAGGCAAGGCCTATCCATGTTGAATACATCATTAGTTGTCTATGTTTCTGTGTTGACAAGGCCTGTCCATGTTGAATACATCATTAGTTGTCTATGTTTCTGTATTGACAAGCCCTGTCCATGTTGAATACATCATTTGTTGTCTATGTTTCTCTGTTGACAAGGCCTGTCTATGTTGAATACATCAGTAGTTGTCTAAGTTTCTGTGTTGACAAGGCCTGTCCATGTTGAATACATCATTAGTTGTCTATGTTTCGGTGTAGACCAGGCCTGTCTATGATGAATACATCATTAGTTGTCTATGTTTCTGTGTTGATAAGCCCTGTCCATGTTGAATACATCACTAGTTGTCTATGTTTCTGTGTTGACAAGGCCTGTCCATGTTGAATACATCATTAGTTGTCTATGTTGTAGGCAAGGCCTGTCCATGTTGAATGGATCATTAGTTGTCTATGTTTCTGTGTTGACAAGGCCTGTCCATGTTGAATACATCATTAGTTGTCTATGTTTCTGTGTAGGCAAGGCCTGTCCATGTTGAATACATCATTAGTTGTCTATGTTTCTGTGTTGACAAGGCCTGTCCATGTTGAATACATCATTAGTTGTCTATGTTTCTGTGTTCACAAGGCCTGTCCATGTTGAATACATCATTAGTTGTCTATGTTTCTGTGTTGACAAGGTCTGTCCATGTTGAATACATCATTAGTTGTCTATGTTTCTGTGTTGACAAGCCCTGTCCATGTTGAATACATCACTAGTTGTCTATGTTTCTGTGTAGACAAGACCTGTCAATGTTGAATACATCACTAGTTGCCTATGTTTCTGTATTGACAAGCCCTTTCCATGTTGAATACATCATTAGTTGTCTATGTTTCTGTGTTGACAAGGCCTGTCCATGTTGAATACATCACTAGTTGTCTATGTTTCTGTGTTGACAAGGCCTGTCCATGTTGAATACATCATTAGTTGTCTATGTTTCTGTGTTGACAAGGCCTGTCCATGTTGAATACATCATTAGTTGTCTATGTTTCTGTGTTGACAAGGCCTGTCCATGTTGAATACATCATTAGTTGTCTATGTTTCTGTGTTAACAAGGCCTGTCCATGTTGAATACATCAGTAGTTGTTTATGTTTCTGTATTGACAAGGCCTGTCCATGTTGAATACATCATTAGTTGTCTATGTTTCTGTGTAGGCAAGGCCTGTCCATGTTGAATACATCATTAGTTGTCTATGTTTCTATGTAGGCAAGGCCTGTCCATGTTGAATACATCATTAGTTGTCTATGTTTCTGTGTTAACAAGGCCTGTCCATGTTGAATACATCATTAGTTGTCTATGTTTCTGTGTAGGCAAGGCCTATCCATGTTGAATACATCATTAGTTGTCTATGTTTCTGTGTTGACAAGGCCTGTCCATGTTGAATACATCATTAGTTGTCTATGTTTCTGTATTGACAAGCCCTGTCCATGTTGAATACATCATTTGTTGTCTATGTTTCTCTGTTGACAAGGCCTGTCTATGTTGAATACATCAGTAGTTGTCTAAGTTTCTGTGTTGACAAGGCCTGTCCATGTTGAATACATCATTAGTTGTCTATGTTTCTGTGTAGACCAGGCCTGTCTATGATGAATACATCATTAGTTGTCTATGTTTCTGTGTTGATAAGCCCTGTCCATGTTGAATACATCACTAGTTGTCTATGTTTCTGTGTTGACAAGGCCTGTCCATGTTGAATACATCATTAGTTGTCTATGTTTCTGTGTTGACAAGGCCTGTCCATGTTGAATACATCATTAGTTGTCTATGTTTCTGTGTTGACAAGGCCTGTTCATGTTGAATACATCATTAGTTGTCTGTTTCTGTGTTGACAAGGTCTGTCCATGTTGAATACATCATTAGTTGTCTATGTTTCTGTGTTGACAAACCCTGTCCATGTTGAATACATCACTAGTTGTCTATGTTTCTGTGTAGACAAGGCCTGTCATTGTTGAATACATCACTAGTTGTCTATGTTTCTGTATTGACAAGGCCTGTCCATATTGAATACATCATTAGTTGTCTATGTTTCTGTGTTGACAAGGCCTGTCCATGTTGAATACATCATTAGTTGTCTATGTTTCTGTGTAGACAAGGCCTGTCCATGTTGAATACATCATTAGTTGTCTATGTTTCTGTGTTGACAAGGCCTGTCCATGTTGAATACATCATTAGTTGTCTATGTTTCTGTGTTGAAAAGGCCTGTCCATGTTGAATATATCATTAGTTGTCTATGTTTCTGTGTTGACAAGGCCTGTCCATGTTGAATACATCATTAGTTGTCTATGTTTCTGTGTTGACAAGCCCTGTCCATGTTGAATACATCACTAGTTGTGTATGTTTCTGTGTAGACAAGGCCTGTCATTGTTGAATACATCACTAGTTGTCTATGTTTCTGTATTGACAAGGCCTGTCAATGTTGAATACATCATTAGTTGTCTATGTTTCTCTGTTGACAAGGCCTGTTCATGTTGAATACATCACTAGTTGTCTGTTTCTGTGTTGACAAGGCCTGTCCATGTTGAATACATCATTAGTTGTCTATGTTTCTGTGTTGACAAGGCCTGTCCATGTTGAATGCATCATTAGTTGTTTATGTTTCTGTGTTGACAAGG
Organism: Bathymodiolus septemdierum; assembly: GCA_963383655.1. Lineage (NCBI taxonomy): Eukaryota > Metazoa > Mollusca > Bivalvia > Mytilida > Modiolidae > Bathymodiolus > Bathymodiolus septemdierum. Next base: position 39,083,567 of record OY726519.1, read on the forward strand.
CCTGTCCATGTTGAATACATCATTAGTTGTCTATGTTTCTGTGTTGACAAGGCCTGTCCATGTTGAATACATCATTAGTTGTCTATGTTTCTGTGTTGACAAGGCCTGTCCATGTTGAATACATCAGTAGTTGTCTATGTTTCTGTATTGACAAGGCCTGTCCATGTTGAATATATCATTAGTTGTCTATGTTTCTGTGTAGGCAAGGCCTGTCCATGTTGGATACATCATTAGTTGTCTATGTTTCTATGTAGGCAAGGCCTGTCCATGTTGAATACATCATTAGTTGTCTATGTTTCTGTGTTGACAAGGCCTGTCCATGTTGAATACATCATTAGTTGTCTATGTTTCTGTGTTGACAAGGCCTGTCCATGTTGAATACATCATTAGTTGTCTATGTTTCTGTGTTGACAAGGCCTGTCCATGTTGAATACATCATTAGTTGTCTATGTTTCTGTGTTCACAAGGCCTGTCCATGTTGAATACATCATTAGTTGTCTATGTTTCTGTGTTGACAAGGCCTGTCCATGTTGAATACATCATTAGTTGTCTATGTTTCTGTGTTGACAAGGCCTGTCCATGTTGAATACATCATTAGTTGTCTATGTTTCTGTGTTGACAAGGCCTCTCCATGTTGAATACATCATTAGTTGTCTATGTTTCTGTGTTGGCAAGGCCTGTCCATGTTGAATACATCATTAGTTGTCTATGTTTCTATGTTAACAAGGCCTGTCCATGTTGAATACATCAGTAGTTGTCTATGTTTCTTTATTCACAAGGCCTGTCCATGTTGAATACATCATTAGTTGTCTATGTTTCTGTGTAGGCAAGGCCTGTCCATGTTGAATACATCATTAGTTGTCTATGTTGTAGGCAAGGCCTGTCCATGTTGAATGGATCATTAGTTGTCTATGTTTCTGTGTTGACAAGGCCTGTCCATGTTGAATACATCATTAGTTGTCTATGTTTCTGTGTAGGCAAGGCCTGTCCATGTTGAATACATCATTAGTTGTCTATGTTTCTGTGTTGACAAGGCCTGTCCATGTTGAATACATCATTAGTTGTCTATGTTTCTGTGTTCACAAGGCCTGTCCATGTTGAATACATCATTAGTTGTCTATGTTTCTGTGTTGACAAAGTCTGTCCATGTTGAATACATCATTAGTTGTCTATGTTTCTGTGTTGACAAGCCATGTCCATGTTGAATACATCACTAGTTGTCTATGTTTCTGTGTAGACAAGGCCTGTCAATGTTGAATACATCACTAGTTGTCTATGTTTCTGTATTGACAAGCCCTTTCCATGTTGAATACATCATTAGTTGTCTATGTTTCTGTGTTGACAAGGCCTGTCCATGTTGAATACATCACTAGTTGTCTATGTTTCTGTGTTGACAAGGCCTGTCCATGTTGAATACATCATTAGTTGTCTATGTTTCTGTGTTGACAAGGCCTGTCCATGTTGAATACATCATTAGTTGTCTATGTTTCTGTGTAGGCAAGGCCTGTCCATGTTGAATACATCATTAGTTGTCTATGTTTCTGTGTAGACAAGGCCTGTCCATGTTGAATACATCATTAGTTGTCTATGTTTCTGTGTAGGCAAGGCCTGTCCATGTTGAATACATCATTAGTTGTTTATGTTTCTGTGTTGACAAGGCCTGTCTATGTTGATTACATCATTAGTTGTCAATGTTTCTGTGTTGACCAGGCCTGTCTATGTTGATTACATCATTAGTTGTCAATGTTTCTGTGTTGACCAGGCCTGTCTATGTTGAATACATCATTAGTTGTCTATGTATCTGTGTTGACCAGGCCTGTCTATGTTGAATACATCATTAGTTGTCTATGTTTCTGTGTAGGCAAGGCCTGTCCATGTTGAATAAATTATTAGTTGTCTATGTTTCTGTGTTGACAAGGCCTGTCTATGATGAATACATCATTAGTTGTCAATGTTTCTGTGTAGACAAGGCCTGTCTATGTTGAATACATCATTAGTTGTCTATGTTTCTGTGTTGACCAGGCCTGTCTATGTTGAATACATCATTAGTTGTCTATGTTTCTGTGTTGACAAGGCCTGTCTATGTTGAATACATCATTAGTTGTCTATGTTTCTGTGTTGACAAGCCCTGTCCATGTTGAATACATCATTAGTTGTCTATGTTTCTGTGTTGACAAGGCCTGTCCATGTTGAATACATCATTAGTTGTCTATGTTTCTGTGTTGACAAGGCCTGTCCATGTTGAATACATCACTAGTTGTCTATGTTTCTGTGTTGACAAGGCCTCTCCATGTTGAATACATCATTAGTTGTCTATGTTTCTGTGTTGGCAAGGCCTGTCCATGTTGAATACATCATTAGTTGTCTATGTTTCTATGTTGACAAGGCCTGTCCATGTTGAATACATCAGTAGTTGTCTATGTTTCTGTATTCACAAGGCCTGTCCATGTTGAATACATCATTAGTTGTCTATGTTTCTGTATAGGCAAGGCCTGTCCATGTTGAATACATCATTAGTTGTCTATGTTGTAGGCAAGGCCTGTCCATGTTGAATGGATCATTAGTTGTCTATGTTTCTGTGTTGACAAGGCCTGTCCATGTTGAATACATCATTAGTTGTCTATGTTTCTGTGTAGGCAAGGCCTGTCCATGTTGAATACATCATTAGTTGTCTATGTTTCTGTGTTGACAAGGCCTGTCCATGTTGAATACATCATTAGTTGTCTATGTTTCTGTGTTCACAAGGCCTGTCCATGTTGAATACATCATTAGTTGTCTATGTTTCTGTGTTGACAAAGTCTGTCCATGTTGAATACATCATTAGTTGTCTATGTTTCTGTGTTGACAAGCCATGTCCATGTTGAATACATCACTAGTTGTCTATGTTTCTGTGTAGACAAGGCCTGTCAATGTTGAATACATCACTAGTTGTCTATGTTTCTGTATTGACAAGCCCTTTCCATGTTGAATACATCATTAGTTGTCTATGTTTCTGTGTTGACAAGGCCTGTCCATGTTGAATACATCACTAGTTGTCTATGTTTCTGTGTTGACAAGGCCTGTCCATGTTGAATACATCATTAGTTGTCTATGTTTCTGTGTTGACAAGGCCTGTCCATGTTGAATACATCATTAGTTGTCTATGTTTCTGTGTAGGCAAGGCCTGTCCATGTTGAATACATCATTAGTTGTCTATGTTTCTGTGTAGACAAGGCCTGTCCATGTTGAATACATCATTAGTTGTCTATGTTTCTGTGTTGGCAAGGCCCGTCCATGTTGAATACATCATTAGTTGTTTATGTTTCTGTGTTGACAAGGCCTGTCTATGTTGATTACATCATTAGTTGTCAATGTTTCTGTGTTGACCAGGCCTGTCTATGTTGATTACATCATTAGTTGTCAATGTTTCTGTGTTGACCAGGCCTGTCTATGTTGAATACATCATTAGTTGTCTATGTTTCTGTGTTGACCAGGCCTGTCTATGCTGAATACATCATTAGTTGTCTATGTTTCTGTGTAGGCAAGGCCTGTCCATGTTGAATAAATTATTAGTTGTCTATGTTTCTGTGTTGACAAGGCCTGTCTATGTTGAATACATCATTAGTTGTCTATGTTTCTGTGTTGACCAGGCCTGTCTATGATGAATACATCATTAGTTGTCAATGTTTCTGTGTAGACAAGGCCTGTCTATGTTGAATACATCATTAGTTGTCTATGTTTCTGTGTTGACCAGGCCTGTCTATGTTGAATACATCATTAGTTGTCTATGTTTCTGTGTTGACAAGGCCTGTCTATGTTGAATACATCATTAGTTGTCTATGTTTCTGTGTTGACAAGCCCTGTCCATGTTGAATACATCATTAGTTGTCTATGTTTCTGTGTTGACAAGGCCTGTCCATGTTGAATACATCATTAGTTGTCTATGTTTCTGTGTTGACAAGGCCTGTCCATGTTGAATACATCATTAGTTGTCTATGTTTCTGTGTTGACCAGGCCTGTCCATGTTGAATACATCATTAGTTGTCTATGTTTCTGTGTAGACAAGGCCTGTCAATGTTGAATACATCACTAGTTGTCTATGTTTCTGTATTGACAAGGCCTGTCAATGTTGAATACATCATTAGTTGTCTATGTTTCTGTGTTGACAAGCCCTGTCCATGTTGAATACATCACTAGTTGTCTATGTTTCTGTGTAGACGAGGCCTGTCAATGTTGAATACATCACTAGTTGTCTATGTTTCTGTATTGACAAGGCCTGTCCATGTTGAATACATCATTAGTTGTCTATGTTTCTGTGTTGACAAGGCCTGTCCATGTTGAATACATCATTAGTTGTCTATGTTTCTGTGTAGACAAGGCCTGTCCATGTTGAATAAATCATTAGTTGTCTATGTTTCTGTGTTGACAAGGCCTGTCCATGTTGAATACATCATTAGTTGTCTATGATTCTGTGTTGAAAAGGCCTGTCCATGTTGAATATATCATTAGTTGTCTATGTTTCTGTGTTGACAAGGCCTGTCCATGTTGAATACATCATTAGTTGTCTATGTTTCTGTGTTGACAAGCCCTGTCCATGTTGAATACATCACTAGTTGTCTATGTTTCTGTGTAGACAAGGCCTGTCATTGTTGAATACATCACTAGTTGTCTATGTTTCTGTATTGACAAGGCCTGTCAATGTTGAATACATCATTAGTTGTCTATGTTTCTCTGTTGACAAGGCCTGTTCATGTTGAATACATCACTAGTTGTCTGTTTCTGTGTTGACAAGGCCTGTCCATGTTGAATACATCATTAGTTGTCTATGTTTCTGTGTTGACAAGGCCTGTCCATGTTGAATACATCATTAGTTGTCTATGTTTCTATGTAGGCAAGGCCTGTCCATGTTGAATACATCATTAGTTGTCTATGTTTCTGTGTAGGCAAGGCCTATCCATGTTGAATACATCATTAGTTGTCTATGTTTCTGTGTTGACAAGGCCTGTCCATGTTGAATACATCATTAGTTGTCTATGTTTCTGTATTGACAAGCCCTTTCCATGTTGAATACATCATTTGTTGTCTATGTTTCTCTGTTGACAAGGCCTGTCCATGTTGAATACATCATTAGTTGTCTATGTTTCTGTGTTGAAAAGGCCTGTCCATGTTGAATATATCATTAGTTGTCTATGTTTCTGTGTTGACAAGGCCTGTCCATGTTGAATACATCAGTAGTTGTCTATGTTTCTGTATTGACAAGGCCTGTCCATGTTGAATATATCATTAGTTGTCTATGTTTCTGTGTAGGCAAGGCCTGTCCATGTTGGATACATCATTAGTTGTCTATGTTTCTATGTAGGCAAGGCCTGTCCATGTTGAATACATCATTAGTTGTCTATGTTTCTGTGTTGACAAGGCCTGTCCATGTTGAATACATCATTAGTTGTCTATGTTTCTATGTAGGCAAGGCCTGTCCATGTTGAATACATCATTAGTTGTCTATGTTTCTGTGTTGACAAGGCCTGTCCATGTTGAATACATCATTAGTTGTCAATGTTTCTGTGTTGACAAGCCCTGTCCATGTTGAATACATCATTAGTTGTCTATGTTTCTGTGTTGACAAGGCCTGTCTATGTTGAATACATCAGTAGTTGTCTAAGTTTCTGTGTTGACAAGGCCTGTCCATGTTGAATACATCATTAGTTGTCTATGTTTCTGTGTAGACCAGGCCTGTCTATGATGAATACATCATTAGTTGTCTATGTTTCTGTGTTGATAAGCCCTGTCCATGTTGAATACATCACTAGTTGTCTATGTTTCTGTGTTGACAAGGCCTGTCCATGTTGAATACATCATTAGTTGTCTATGTTTCTGTGTTGACAAGGCCTGTCCATGTTGAATACATCATTAGTTGTCTATGTTTCTGTGTTGACAAGGCCTGTTCATGTTGAATACATCATTAGTTGTCTATGTTTCTGTGTTGACAAGGTCTGTCCATGTTGAATACATCATTAGTTGTCTATGTTTCTGTGTTGACAAGCCCTGTCCATGTTGAATACATCACTAGTTGTCTATGTTTCTGTGTAGATAAGGCCTGTCAATGTTGAATACATCACTAGTTGTCTATGTTTCTGTATTGACAAGCCCTTTCCATGTTGAATACATCATTAGTTGTCTATGTTTCTGTGTTGACAAGGCCTGTCCATGTTGAATACATCACTAGTTGTCTATGTTTCTGTGTTGACAAGGCCTGTCCATGTTGAATACATCATTAGTTGTCTATGTTTCTGTGTTGACAAGGCCTGTCCATGTTGAATACATCATTAGTTGTCTATGTTTCTGTGTTGACAAGGCCTGTCCATGTTGAATACATCATTAGTTGTCTATGTTTCTGTGTTGACAAGGCCTGTCCATGTTGAATACATCAGTAGTTGTCTATGTTTCTGTATTGACAAGGCCTGTCCATGTTGAATACATCATTAGTTGTCTATGTTTCTGTGTAGGCAAGGCCTGTCCATGTTGAATACATCATTAGTTGTCTATGTTTCTATGTAGGCAAGGCCTGTCCATGTTGAATACATCATTAGTTGTCTATGTTTCTGTGTTGACAAGGCCTGTCCATGTTGAATACATCATTAGTTGTCTATGTTTCTGTGTAGGCAAGGCCTATCCATGTTGAATACATCATTAGTTGTCTATGTTTCTGTGTTGACAAGGCCTGTCCATGTTGAATACATCATTAGTTGTCTATGTTTCTGTATTGACAAGCCCTGTCCATGTTGAATACATCATTTGTTGTCTATGTTTCTCTGTTGACAAGGCCTGTCTATGTTGAATACATCAGTAGTTGTCTAAGTTTCTGTGTTGACAAGGCCTGTCCATGTTGAATACATCATTAGTTGTCTATGTTTCGGTGTAGACCAGGCCTGTCTATGATGAATACATCATTAGTTGTCTATGTTTCTGTGTTGATAAGCCCTGTCCATGTTGAATACATCACTAGTTGTCTATGTTTCTGTGTTGACAAGGCCTGTCCATGTTGAATACATCATTAGTTGTCTATGTTGTAGGCAAGGCCTGTCCATGTTGAATGGATCATTAGTTGTCTATGTTTCTGTGTTGACAAGGCCTGTCCATGTTGAATACATCATTAGTTGTCTATGTTTCTGTGTAGGCAAGGCCTGGCCATGTTGAATACATCATTAGTTGTCTATGTTTCTGTGTTGACAAGGCCTGTCCATGTTGAATACATCATTAGTTGTCTATGTTTCTGTGTTGACAAACCCTGTCCATGTTGAATACATCACTAGTTGTCTATGTTTCTGTGTAGACAGGGCCTGTCATTGTTGAATACATCACTAGTTGTCTATGTTTCTATATTGACAAGGCCTGTCCATATTGAATACATCATTAGTTGTCTATGTTTCTGTGTTGACAAGGCCTGTCCATGTTGAATACATCATTAGTTGTCTATGTTTCTGTGTAGACAAGGCCTGTCCATGTTGAATACATCATTAGTTGTCTATGTTTCTGTGTTGACAAGGCCTGTCCATGTTGAATACATCATTAGTTGTCTATGTTTCTGTGTTGAAAAGGCCTGTCCATGTTGAATATATCATTAGTTGTCTATGTTTCTGTGTTGACAAGGCCTGTCCATGTTGAATACATCATTAGTTGTCTATGTTTCTGTGTTGACAAGCCCTGTCCATGTTGAATACATCACTAGTTGTGTATGTTTCTGTGTAGACAAGGCCTGTCATTGTTGAATACATCACTAGTTGTCTATGTTTCTGTATTGACAAGGCCTGTCAATGTTGAATACATCATTAGTTGTCTATGTTTCTCTGTTGACAAGGCCTGTTCATGTTGAATACATCACTAGTTGTCTGTTTCTGTGTTGACAAGGCCTGTCCATGTTGAATACATCATTAGTTGTCTATGTTTCTGTGTTGACAAGGCCTGTCCATGTTGAATGCATCATTAGTTGTTTATGTTTCTGTGTTGACAAGGCCTGTCCATGTTGATTACATCATTAGTTGTCTATGTTTCTGTGTTGACAAGGCCTGTCCATGTTGAATACATCATTAGTTGTCTATGTTTCTGTGTTGACAAGGCCTGTCCATGTTGAATACATCAGTAGTTGTCTATGTTTCTGTGTAGGCAAGGCCTGTCCATGTTGGATACATCATTAGTTGTCTATGTTTCTATGTAGGCAAGGCCTGTCCATGTTGAATACATCATTAGTTGTCTATGTTTCTGTGTTGACAAGGCCTGTCCATGTTGAATACATCATTAGTTGTCTATGTTTCTGTGTTGACAAGGCCTGTCCATGTTGAATACATCATTAGTTGTCTATGTTTCTGTGTTCACAAGGCCTGTCCATGTTGAATACATCATTAGTTGTCTATGTTTCTGTGTTGACAAGGCCTGTCCATGTTGAATACATCATTAGTTGTCTATGTTTCTGTGTTGACAAGGCCTGTCCATGTTGAATACATCATTAGTTGTCTATGTTTCTGTGTTGACAAGGCCTCTCCATGTTGAATACATCATTAGTTGTCTATGTTTCTGTGTTGGCAAGGCCTGTCCATGTTGAATACATCATTAGTTGTCTATGTTTCTATGTTGACAAGGCCTGTCCATGTTGAATACATCAGTAGTTGTCTATGTTTCTGTATTCACAAGGCCTGTCCATGTTGAATACATCATTAGTTGTCTATGTTTCTGTGTTGACAAGGCCTGTCCATGTTGAATACATCATTAGTTGTCTATGTTTCTGTGTTGACAAGGCCTGTCCATGTTGAATACATCATTAGTTGTCTATGTTTCTGTGTTCACAAGGCCTGTCCATGTTGAATACATCATTAGTTGTCTATGTTTCTGTGTTGACAAGGCCTGTCCATGTTGAATACATCATTAGTTGTCTATGTTTCTGTGTTGACAAGGCCTGTCCATGTTGAATACATCATTAGTTGTCTATGTTTCTGTGTTGACAAGGCCTCTCCATGTTGAATACATCATTAGTTGTCTATGTTTCTGTGTTGGCAAGGCCTGTCCATGTTGAATACATCATTAGTTGTCTATGTTTCTATGTTGACAAGGCCTGTCCATGTTGAATACATCAGTAGTTGTCTATGTTTCTGTATTCACAAGGCCTGTCCATGTTGAATACATCATTAGTTGTCTATGTTTCTGTATAGGCAAGGCCTGTCCATGTTGAATACATCATTAGTTGTCTATGTTGTAGGCAAGGCCTGTCCATGTTGAATGGATCATTAGTTGTCTATGTTTCTGTGTTGACAAGGCCTGTCCATGTTGAATACATCATTAGTTGTCTATGTTTCTGTGTAGGCAAGGCCTGTCCATGTTGAATACATCATTAGTTGTCTATGTTTCTGTGTTGACAAGGCCTGTCCATGTTGAATACATCATTAGTTGTCTATGTTTCTGTGTTCACAAGGCCTGTCCATGTTGAATACATCATTAGTTGTCTATGTTTCTGTGTTGACAAAGTCTGTCCATGTTGAATACATCATTAGTTGTCTATGTTTCTGTGTTGACAAGCCATGTCCATGTTGAATACATCACTAGTTGTCTATGTTTCTGTGTAGACAAGGCCTGTCAATGTTGAATACATCACTAGTTGTCTATGTTTCTGTATTGACAAGCCCTTTCCATGTTGAATACATCATTAGTTGTCTATGTTTCTGTGTTGACAAGGCCTGTCCATGTTGAATACATCACTAGTTGTCTATGTTTCTGTGTTGACAAGGCCTGTCCATGTTGAATACATCATTAGTTGTCTATGTTTCTGTGTTGACAAGGCCTGTCCATGTTGAATACATCATTAGTTGTCTATGTTTCTGTGTAGGCAAGGCCTGTCCATGTTGAATACATCATTAGTTGTCTATGTTTCTGTGTAGACAAGGCCTGTCCATGTTGAATACATCATTAGTTGTCTATGTTTCTGTGTAGGCAAGGCCTGTCCATGTTGAATACATCATTAGTTGTTTATGTTTCTGTGTTGACAAGGCCTGTCTATGTTGATTACATCATTAGTTGTCAATGTTTCTGTGTTGACCAGGCCTGTCTATGTTGATTACATCATTAGTTGTCAATGTTTCTGTGTTGACCAGGCCTGTCTATGTTGAATACATCATTAGTTGTCTATGTTTCTGTGTTGACCAGGCCTGTCTATGATGAATACATCATTAGTTGTCAATGTTTCTGTGTAGACAAGGCCTGTCTATGTTGAATACATCATTAGTTGTCTATGTTTCTGTGTTGACCAGGCCTGTCTATGTTGAATACATCATTAGTTGTCTATGTTTCTGTGTTGACAAGGCCTGTCTATGTTGAATACATCATTAGTTGTCTATGTTTCTGTGTTGACAAGCCCTGTCCATGTTGAATACATCATTAGTTGTCTATGTTTCTGTGTTGACAAGGCCTGTCCATGTTGAATACATCATTAGTTGTCTATGTTTCTGTGTTGACAAGGCCTGTCCATGTTGAATACATCACTAGTTGTCTATGTTTCTGTGTTGACAAGGCCTCTCCATGTTGAATACATCATTAGTTGTCTATGTTTCTGTGTTGGCAAGGCCTGTCCATGTTGAATACATCATTAGTTGTCTATGTTTCTATGTTGACAAGGCCTGTCCATGTTGAATACATCAGTAGTTGTCTATGTTTCTGTATTCACAAGGCCTGTCCATGTTGAATACATCATTAGTTGTCTATGTTTCTGTATAGGCAAGGCCTGTCCATGTTGAATACATCATTAGTTGTCTATGTTGTAGGCAAGGCCTGTCCATGTTGAATGGATCATTAGTTGTCTATGTTTCTGTGTTGACAAGGCCTGTCCATGTTGAATACATCATTAGTTGTCTATGTTTCTGTGTAGGCAAGGCCTGTCCATGTTGAATACATCATTAGTTGTCTATGTTTCTGTGTTGACAAGGCCTGTCCATGTTGAATACATCATTAGTTGTCTATGTTTCTGTGTTCACAAGGCCTGTCCATGTTGAATACATCATTAGTTGTCTATGTTTCTGTGTTGACAAAGTCTGTCCATGTTGAATACATCATTAGTTGTCTATGTTTCTGTGTTGACAAGCCATGTCCATGTTGAATACATCACTAGTTGTCTATGTTTCTGTGTAGACAAGGCCTGTCAATGTTGAATACATCACTAGTTGTCTATGTTTCTGTATTGACAAGCCCTTTCCATGTTGAATACATCATTAGTTGTCTATGTTTCTGTGTTGACAAGGCCTGTCCATGTTGAATACATCACTAGTTGTCTATGTTTCTGTGTTGACAAGGCCTGTCCATGTTGAATACATCATTAGTTGTCTATGTTTCTGTGTTGACAAGGCCTGTCCATGTTGAATACATCATTAGTTGTCTATGTTTCTGTGTAGGCAAGGCCTGTCCATGTTGAATACATCATTAGTTGTCTATGTTTCTGTGTAGACAAGGCCTGTCCATGTTGAATACATCATTAGTTGTCTATGTTTCTGTGTAGGCAAGGCCCGTCCATGTTGAATACATCATTAGTTGTTTATGTTTCTGTGTTGACAAGGCCTGTCTATGTTGATTACATCATTAGTTGTCAATGTTTCTGTGTTGACCAGGCCTGTCTATGTTGATTACATCATTAGTTGTCAATGTTTCTGTGTTGATCAGGCCTGTCTATGTTGAATACATCATTAGTTGTCTATGTTTCTGTGTTGACCAGGCCTGTCTATGTTGAATACATCATTAGTTGTCTATGTTTCTGTGTAGGCAAGGCCTGTCCATGTTGAATAAATTATTAGTTGTCTATGTTTCTGTGTTGACAAGGCCTGTCTATGTTGAATACATCATTAGTTGTCTATGTTTCTGTGTTGACCAGGCCTGTCTATGATGAATACATCATTAGTTGTCAATGTTTCTGTGTAGACAAGGCCTGTCTATGTTGAATACATCATTAGTTGTCTATGTTTCTGTGTTGACCAGGCCTGTCTATGTTGAATACATCATTAGTTGTCTATGTTTCTGTGTTGACAAGGCCTGTCTATGTTGAATACATCATTAGTTGTCTATGTTTCTGTGTTGACAAGCCCTGTCCATGTTGAATACATCATTAGTTTAGTTGTCTATGTTTCTGTGTTGACAAGGCCTGTCCATGTTGAATACATCATTAGTTGTCTATGTTTCTGTGTTGACAAGGCCTGTCCATGTTGAATACATCATTAGTTGTCTATGTTTCTGTGTTGACCAGGCCTGTCCATGTTGAATACATCATTAGTTGTCTATGTTTCTGTGTAGACAAGGCCTGTCAATGTTGAATACATCACTAGTTGTCTATGTTTCTGTATTGACAAGGCCTGTCAATGTTGATTACATCATTAGTTGTCTATGTTTCTGTGTTGACAAGCCCTGTCCATGTTGAATACATCACTAGTTGTCTATGTTTCTGTGTAGACGAGGCCTGTCAATGTTGAATACACCACTAGTTTTCTATGTTTCTGTATTGACAAGGCCTGTCCATGTTGAATACATCATTAGTTGTCTATGTTTCTGTGTTGACAAGGCCTGTCCATGTTGAATACATCATTAGTTGTCTATGTTTCTGTGTAGACAAGGCCTGTCCATGTTGAATACATCATTAGTTGTCTATGTTTCTGTGTTGACAAGGCCTGTCCATGTTGAATACATCATTAGTTGTCTATGATTCTGTGTTGAAAAGGCCTGTCCATGTTGAATATATCATTAGTTGTCTATGTTTCTGTGTTGACAAGGCCTGTCCATGTTGAATACATCATTAGTTGTCTATGTTTCTGTGTTGACAAGCCCTGTCCATGTTGAATACATCACTAGTTGTCTATGTTTCTGTGTAGACAAGGCCTGTCATTGTTGAATACATCACTAGTTGTCTATGTTTCTGTATTGACAAGGCCTGTCAATGTTGAATACATCATTAGTTGTCTATGTTTCTCTGTTGACAAGGCCTGTTCATGTTGAATACATCACTAGTTGTCTGTTTCTGTGTTGACAAGGCCTGTCCATGTTGAATACATCATTAGTTGTCTATGTTTCTGTGTTGACAAGGCCTGTCCATGTTGAATACATCATTAGTTGTCTATGTTTCTATGTAGGCAAGGCCTGTCCATGTTGAATACATCATTAGTTGTCTATGTTTCTGTGTAGGCAAGGCCTATCCATGTTGAATACATCATTAGTTGTCTATGTTTCTGTGTTGACAAGGCCTGTCCATGTTGAATACATCATTAGTTGTCTATGTTTCTGTATTGACAAGCCCTGTCCATGTTGAATACATCATTTGTTGTCTATGTTTCTCTGTTGACAAGGCCTGTCCATGTTGAATACATCATTAGTTGTCTATGTTTCTGTGTTGAAAAGGCCTGTCCATGTTGAATATATCATTAGTTGTCTATGTTTCTGTGTTGACAAGGCCTGTCCATGTTGAATACATCATTAGTTGTCTATGTTGTAGGCAAGGCCTGTCCATGTTGAATGGATCATTAGTTGTCTATGTTTCTGTGTTGACAAGGCCTGTCCATGTTGAATACATCATTAGTTGTCTATGTTTCTGTGTAGGCAAGGCCTGTCCATGTTGAATACATCATTAGTTGTCTATGTTTCTGTGTTGACAAGGCCTGTCCATGTTGAATACATCATTAGTTGTCTATGTTTCTGTGTTGACAAACCCTGTCCATGTTGAATACATCACTAGTTGTCTATGTTTCTGTATAGACAGGGCCTGTCATTGTTGAATACATCACTAGTTGTCTATGTTTCTGTATTGACAAGGCCTGTCCATATTGAATACATCATTAGTTGTCTATGTTTCTGTGTTGACAAGGCCTGTCCATGTTGAATACATCATTAGTTGTCTATGTTTCTGTGTAGACAAGGCCTGTCCATGTTGAATACATCATTAGTTGTCTATGTTTCTGTGTTGACAAGGCCTGTCCATGTTGAATACATCATTAGTTGTCTATGTTTCTGTGTTGAAAAGGCCTGTCCATGTTGAATATATCATTAGTTGTCTATGTTTCTGTGTTGACAAGGCCTGTCCATGTTGAATACATCATTAGTTGTCTATGTTTCTGTGTTGACAAGCCCTGTCCATGTTGAATACATCACTAGTTGTGTATGTTTCTGTGTAGACAAGGCCTGTCATTGTTGAATACATCACTAGTTGTCTATGTTTCTGTATTGACAAGGCCTGTCAATGTTGAATACATCATTAGTTGTCTATGTTTCTCTGTTGACAAGGCCTGTTCATGTTGAATACATCACTAGTTGTCTGTTTCTGTGTTGACAAGGCCTGTCCATGTTGAATACATCATTAGTTGTCTATGTTTCTGTGTTGACAAGGCCTGTCCATGTTGAATGCATCATTAGTTGTTTATGTTTCTGTGTTGACAAGGCCTGTCCATGTTGAATACATCATTAGTTGTCTATGTTTCTGTGTTGACAAGGCCTGTCCATGTTGAATACATCATTAGTTGTCTATGTTTCTGTGTTGACAAGGCCTGTCCATGTTGAATACATCAGTAGTTGTCTATGTTTCTGTGTAGGCAAGGCCTGTCCATGTTGGATACATCATTAGTTGTCTATGTTTCTATGTAGGCAAGGCCTGTCCATGTTGAATACATCATTAGTTGTCTATGTTTCTGTGTTGACAAGGCCTGTCCATGTTGAATACATCATTAGTTGTCTATGTTTCTGTGTTGACAAGGCCTGTCCATGTTGAATACATCATTAGTTGTCTATGTTTCTGTGTTCACAAGGCCTGTCCATGTTGAATACATCATTAGTTGTCTATGTTTCTGTGTTGACAAGGCCTGTCCATGTTGAATACATCATTAGTTGTCTATGTTTCTGTGTTGACAAGGCCTGTCCATGTTGAATACATCATTAGTTGTCTATGTTTCTGTGTTGACAAGGCCTCTCCATGTTGAATACATCATTAGTTGTCTATGTTTCTGTGTTGGCAAGGCCTGTCCATGTTGAATACATCATTAGTTGTCTATGTTTCTATGTTGACAAGGCCTGTCCATGTTGAATACATCAGTAGTTGTCTATGTTTCTGTATTCACAAGGCCTGTCCATGTTGAATACATCATTAGTTGTCTATGTTTCTGTGTTGACAAGGCCTGTCCATGTTGAATACATCATTAGTTGTCTATGTTTCTGTGTTGACAAGGCCTGTCCATGTTGAATACATCATTAGTTGTCTATGTTTCTGTGTTCACAAGGCCTGTCCATGTTGAATACATCATTAGTTGTCTATGTTTCTGTGTTGACAAGGCCTGTCCATGTTGAATACATCATTAGTTGTCTATGTTTCTGTGTTGACAAGGCCTGTCCATGTTGAATACATCATTAGTTGTCTATGTTTCTGTGTTGACAAGGCCTCTCCATGTTGAATACATCATTAGTTGTCTATGTTTCTGTGTTGGCAAGGCCTGTCCATGTTGAATACATCATTAGTTGTCTATGTTTCTATGTTGACAAGGCCTGTCCATGTTGAATACATCAGTAGTTGTCTATGTTTCTGTATTCACAAGGCCTGTCCATGTTGAATACATCATTAGTTGTCTATGTTTCTGTATAGGCAAGGCCTGTCCATGTTGAATACATCATTAGTTGTCTATGTTGTAGGCAAGGCCTGTCCATGTTGAATGGATCATTAGTTGTCTATGTTTCTGTATTGACAAGGCCTGTCCATGTTGAATACATCATTAGTTGTCTATGTTTCTGTGTTGACAAGCCCTGTCCATGTTGAATACATCACTAGTTGTGTATGTTTCTGTGTAGACAAGGCCTGTCATTGTTGAATACATCACTAGTTGTCTATGTTTCTGTATTGACAAGGCCTGTCAATGTTGAATACATCATTAGTTGTCTATGTTTCTCTGTTGACAAGGCCTGTTCATGTTGAATACATCACTAGTTGTCTGTTTCTGTGTTGACAAGGCCTGTCCATGTTGAATACATCATTAGTTGTCTATGTTTCTGTGTTGACAAGGCCTGTCCATGTTGAATGCATCATTAGTTGTTTATGTTTCTGTGTTGACAAGGCCTGTCCATGTTGAATACATCATTAGTTGTCTATGTTTCTGTGTTGACAAGGCCTGTCCATGTTGAATACATCATTAGTTGTCTATGTTTCTGTGTTGACAAGGCCTGTCCATGTTGAATACATCAGTAGTTGTCTATGTTTCTGTGTAGGCAAGGCCTGTCCATGTTGGATACATCATTAGTTGTCTATGTTTCTATGTAGGCAAGGCCTGTCCATGTTGAATACATCATTAGTTGTCTATGTTTCTGTGTTGACAAGGCCTGTCCATGTTGAATACATCATTAGTTGTCTATGTTTCTGTGTTGACAAGGCCTGTCCATGTTGAATACATCATTAGTTGTCTATGTTTCTGTGTTCACAAGGCCTGTCCATGTTGAATACATCATTAGTTGTCTATGTTTCTGTGTTGACAAGGCCTGTCCATGTTGAATACATCATTAGTTGTCTATGTTTCTGTGTTGACAAGGCCTGTCCATGTTGAATACATCATTAGTTGTCTATGTTTCTGTGTTGACAAGGCCTCTCCATGTTGAATACATCATTAGTTGTCTATGTTTCTGTGTTGGCAAGGCCTGTCCATGTTGAATACATCATTAGTTGTCTATGTTTCTATGTTGACAAGGCCTGTCCATGTTGAATACATCAGTAGTTGTCTATGTTTCTGTATTCACAAGGCCTGTCCATGTTGAATACATCATTAGTTGTCTATGTTTCTGTGTTGACAAGGCCTGTCCATGTTGAATACATCATTAGTTGTCTATGTTTCTGTGTTGACAAGGCCTGTCCATGTTGAATACATCATTAGTTGTCTATGTTTCTGTGTTCACAAGGCCTGTCCATGTTGAATACATCATTAGTTGTCTATGTTTCTGTGTTGACAAGGCCTGTCCATGTTTAATACATCATTAGTTGTCTATGTTTCTGTGTTGACAAGGCCTGTCCATGTTGAATACATCATTAGTTGTCTATGTTTCTGTGTTGACAAGGCCTCTCCATGTTGAATACATCATTAGTTGTCTATGTTTCTGTGTTGGCAAGGCCTGTCCATGTTGAATACATCATTAGTTGTCTATGTTTCTGTGTTGACAAGGCCTGTCCATGTTGAATACATCAGTAGTTGTCTATGTTTCTGTATTCACAAGGCCTGTCCATGTTGAATACATCATTAGTTGTCTATGTTTCTGTATAGGCAAGGCCTGTCCATGTTGAATACATCATTAGTTGTCTATGTTGTAGGCAAGGCCTGTCCATGTTGAATGGATCATTAGTTGTCTATGTTTCTGTGTTGACAAGGCCTGTCCATGTTGAATACATCATTAGTTGTCTATGTTTCTGTGTAGGCAAGGCCTGTCCATGTTGAATACATCATTAGTTGTCTATGTTTCTGTGTTGACAAGGCCTGTCCATGTTGAATACATCATTAGTTGTCTATGTTTCTGTGTTCACAAGGCCTGTCCATGTTGAATACATCATTAGTTGTCTATGTTTCTGTGTTAACAAAGTCTGTCCATGTTGAATGCATCATTAGTTGTCTATGTTTCTGTGTTGACAAGCCATGTCCATGTTGAATACATCACTAGTTGTCTATGTTTCTGTGTAGACAAGGCCTGTCAATGTTGAATACATCACTAGTTGTCTATGTTTCTGTATTGACAAGCCCTTTCCATGTTGAATACATCATTAGTTGTCTATGTTTCTGTGTTGACAAGGCCTGTCCATGTTGAATACATCACTAGTTGTCTATGTTTCTGTGTTGACAAGGCCTGTCCATGTTGAATACATCATTAGTTGTCTATGTTTCTGTGTTGACAAGGCCTGTCCATGTTGAATACATCATTAGTTGTCTATGTTTCTGTGTAGGCAAGGCCTGTCCATGTTGAATACATCATTAGTTGTCTATGTTTCTGTGTAGACAAGGCCTGTCCATGTTGAATACATCATTAGTTGTCTATGTTTCTGTGTAGGCAAGGCCTGTCCATGTTGAATACATCATTAGTTGTTTATGTTTCTGTGTTGACAAGGCCTGTCTATGTTGATTACATCATTAGTTGTCAATGTTTCTGTGTTGACCAGGCCTGTCTATGTTGATTACATCATTAGTTGTCAATGTTTCTGTGTTGACCAGGCCTGTCTATGTTGAATACATCATTAGTTGTCTATGTTGTAGGCAAGGCCTGTCCATGTTGAATGGATCATTAGTTGTCTATGTTTCTGTGTTGACAAGGCCTGTCCATGTTGAATACATCATTAGTTGTCTATGTTTCTGTGTAGGCAAGGCCTGTCCATGTTGAATACATCATTAGTTGTCTATGTTTCTGTGTTGACAAGGCCTGTCCATGTTGAATACATCATTAGTTGTCTATGTTTCTGTGTTGACAAACCCTGTCCATGTTGAATACATCACTAGTTGTCTATGTTTCTGTATAGACAGGGCCTGTCATTGTTGAATACATCACTAGTTGTCTATGTTTCTGTATTGACAAGGCCTGTCCATATTGAATACATCATTAGTTGTCTATGTTTCTGTGTTGACAAGGCCTGTCCATGTTGAATACATCATTAGTTGTCTATGTTTCTGTGTAGACAAGGCCTGTCCATGTTGAATACATCATTAGTTGTCTATGTTTCTGTGTTGACAAGGCCTGTCCATGTTGAATACATCATTAGTTGTCTATGTTTCTGTGTTGAAAAGGCCTGTCCATGTTGAATATATCATTAGTTGTCTATGTTTCTGTGTTGACAAGGCCTGTCCATGTTGAATACATCATTAGTTGTCTATGTTTCTGTGTTGACAAGCCCTGTCCATGTTGAATACATCACTAGTTGTGTATGTTTCTGTGTAGACAAGGCCTGTCATTGTTGAATACATCACTAGTTGTCTATGTTTCTGTATTGACAAGGCCTGTCAATGTTGAATACATCATTAGTTGTCTATGTTTCTCTGTTGACAAGGCCTGTTCATGTTGAATACATCACTAGTTGTCTGTTTCTGTGTTGACAAGGCCTGTCCATGTTGAATACATCATTAGTTGTCTATGTTTCTGTGTTGACAAGGCCTGTCCATGTTGAATGCATCATTAGTTGTTTATGTTTCTGTGTTGACAAGGCCTGTCCATGTTGAATACATCATTAGTTGTCTATGTTTCTGTGTTGACAAGGCCTGTCCATGTTGAATACATCATTAGTTGTCTATGTTTCTGTGTTGACAAGGCCTGTCCATGTTGAATACATCAGTAGTTGTCTATGTTTCTGTGTAGGCAAGGCCTGTCCATGTTGGATACATCATTAGTTGTCTATGTTTCTATGTAGGCAAGGCCTGTCCATGTTGAATACATCATTAGTTGTCTATGTTTCTGTGTTGACAAGGCCTGTCCATGTTGAATACATCATTAGTTGTCTATGTTTCTGTGTTGACAAGGCCTGTCCATGTTGAATACATCATTAGTTGTCTATGTTTCTGTGTTCACAAGGCCTGTCCATGTTGAATACATCATTAGTTGTCTATGTTTCTGTGTTGACAAGGCCTGTCCATGTTGAATACATCATTAGTTGTCTATGTTTCTGTGTTGACAAGGCCTGTCCATGTTGAATACATCATTAGTTGTCTATGTTTCTGTGTTGACAAGGCCTCTCCAAGTTGAATACATCATTAGTTGTCTATGTTTCTGTGTTGGCAAGGCCTGTCCATGTTGAATACATCATTAGTTGTCTATGTTTCTATGTTGACAAGGCCTGTCCATGTTGAATACATCAGTAGTTGTCTATGTTTCTGTATTCACAAGGCCTGTCCATGTTGAATACATCATTAGTTGTCTATGTTTCTGTGTTGACAAGGCCTGTCCATGTTGAATACATCATTAGTTGTCTATGTTTCTGTGTTGACAAGGCCTGTCCATGTTGAATACATCATTAGTTGTCTATGTTTCTGTGTTCACAAGGCCTGTCCATGTTGAATACATCATTAGTTGTCTATGTTTCTGTGTTGACAAGGCCTGTCCATGTTGAATACATCATTAGTTGTCTATGTTTCTGTGTTGACAAGGCCTGTCCATGTTGAATACATCATTAGTTGTCTATGTTTCTGTGTTGACAAGGCCTCTCCATGTTGAATACATCATTAGTTGTCTATGTTTCTGTGTTGGCAAGGCCTGTCCATGTTGAATACATCATTAGTTGTCTATGTTTCTATGTTGACAAGGCCTGTCCATGTTGAATACATCAGTAGTTGTCTATGTTTCTGTATTCACAAGGCCTGTCCATGTTGAATACATCATTAGTTGTCTATGTTTCTGTATAGGCAAGGCCTGTCCATGTTGAATACATCATTAGTTGTCTATGTTGTAGGCAAGGCCTGTCCATGTTGAATGGATCATTAGTTGTCTATGTTTCTGTATTGACAAGGCCTGTCCATGTTGAATACATCATTAGTTGTCTATGTTTCTGTGTTGACAAGCCCTGTCCATGTTGAATACATCACTAGTTGTGTATGTTTCTGTGTAGACAAGGCCTGTCATTGTTGAATACATCACTAGTTGTCTATGTTTCTGTATTGACAAGGCCTGTCAATGTTGAATACATCATTAGTTGTCTATGTTTCTCTGTTGACAAGGCCTGTTCATGTTGAATACATCACTAGTTGTCTGTTTCTGTGTTGACAAGGCCTGTCCATGTTGAATACATCATTAGTTGTCTATGTTTCTGTGTTGACAAGGCCTGTCCATGTTGAATGCATCATTAGTTGTTTATGTTTCTGTGTTGACAAGGCCTGTCCATGTTGAATACATCATTAGTTGTCTATGTTTCTGTGTTGACAAGGCCTGTCCATGTTGAATACATCATTAGTTGTCTATGTTTCTGTGTTGACAAGGCCTGTCCATGTTGAATACATCAGTAGTTGTCTATGTTTCTGTGTAGGCAAGGCCTGTCCATGTTGGATACATCATTAGTTGTCTATGTTTCTATGTAGGCAAGGCCTGTCCATGTTGAATACATCATTAGTTGTCTATGTTTCTGTGTTGACAAGGCCTGTCCATGTTGAATACATCATTAGTTGTCTATGTTTCTGTGTTGACAAGGCCTGTCCATGTTGAATACATCATTAGTTGTCTATGTTTCTGTGTTCACAAGGCCTGTCCATGTTGAATACATCATTAGTTGTCTATGTTTCTGTGTTGACAAGGCCTGTCCATGTTGAATACATCATTAGTTGTCTATGTTTCTGTGTTGACAAGGCCTGTCCATGTTGAATACATCATTAGTTGTCTATGTTTCTGTGTTGACAAGGCCTCTCCATGTTTAATACATCATTAGTTGTCTATGTTTCTGTGTTGGCAAGGCCTGTCCATGTTGAATACATCATTAGTTGTCTATGTTTCTATGTTGACAAGGCCTGTCCATGTTGAATACATCAGTAGTTGTCTATGTTTCTGTATTCACAAGGCCTGTCCATGTTGAATACATCATTAGTTGTCTATGTTTCTGTGTTGACAAGGCCTGTCCATGTTGAATGCATCATTAGTTGTCTATGTTTCTGTGTTGACAAGGCCTGTCCATGTTGAATACATCATTAGTTGTCTATGTTTCTGTGTTCACAAGGCCTGTCCATGTTGAATACATCATTAGTTGTCTATGTTTCTGTGTTGACAAGGCCTGTCCATGTTGAATACATCATTAGTTGTCTATGTTTCTGTGTTGACAAGGCCTGTCCATGTTGAATACATCATTAGTTGTCTATGTTTCTGTGTTGACAAGGCCTCTCCATGTTGAATACATCATTAGTTGTCTATGTTTCTGTGTTGGCAAGGCCTGTCCATGTTGAATACATCATTAGTTGTCTATGTTTCTATGTTGACAAGGCCTGTCCATGTTGAATACATCAGTAGTTGTCTATGTTTCTGTATTCACAAGGCCTGTCCATGTTGAATACATCATTAGTTGTCTATGTTTCTGTATAGGCAAGGCCTGTCCATGTTGAATACATCATTAGTTGTCTATGTTGTAGGCAAGGCCTGTCCATGTTGAATGGATCATTAGTTGTCTATGTTTCTGTGTTGACAAGGCCTGTCCATGTTGAATACATCATTAGTTGTCTATGTTTCTGTGTAGGCAAGGCCTGTCCATGTTGAATACATCATTAGTTGTCTATGTTTCTGTGTTGACAAGGCCTGTCCATGTTGAATACATCATTAGTTGTCTATGTTTCTGTGTTCACAAGGCCTGTCCATGTTGAATACATCATTAGTTGTCTATGTTTCTGTGTTAACAAAGTCTGTCCATGTTGAATGCATCATTAGTTGTCTATGTTTCTGTGTTGACAAGCCATGTCCATGTTGAATACATCACTAGTTGTCTATGTTTCTGTGTAGACAAGGCCTGTCAATGTTGAATACATCACTAGTTGTCTATGTTTCTGTATTGACAAGCCCTTTCCATGTTGAATACATCATTAGTTGTCTATGTTTCTGTGTTGACAAGGCCTGTCCATGTTGAATACATCACTAGTTGTCTATGTTTCTGTGTTGACAAGGCCTGTCCATGTTGAATACATCATTAGTTGTCTATGTTTCTGTGTTGACAAGGCCTGTCCATGTTGAATACATCATTAGTTGTCTATGTTTCTGTGTAGGCAAGGCCTGTCCATGTTGAATACATCATTAGTTGTCTATGTTTCTGTGTAGACAAGGCCTGTCCATGTTGAATACATCATTAGTTGTCTATGTTTCTGTGTAGGCAAGGCCTGTCCATGTTGAATACATCATTAGTTGTTTATGTTTCTGTGTTGACAAGGCCTGTCTATGTTGATTACATCATTAGTTGTCAATGTTTCTGTGTTGACCAGGCCTGTCTATGTTGATTACATCATTAGTTGTCAATGTTTCTGTGTTGACCAGGCCTGTCTATGTTGAATACATCATTAGTTGTCTATGTTTCTGTGTTGACCAGGCCTGTCTATGTTGAATACATCATTAGTTGTCTATGTTTCTGTGTAGGCAAGGCCTGTCCATGTTGAATAAATTATTAGTTGTCTATGTTTCTGTGTTGACAAGGCCTGTCTATGTTGAATACATCATTAGTTGTCTATGTTTCTGTGTTGACCAGGCCTGTCTATGATGAATACATCATTAGTTGTCAATGTTTCTGTGTAGACAAGGCCTGTCTATGTTGAATACATCATTAGTTGTCTATGTTTCTGTGTTGACCAGGCCTGTCTATGTTGAATACATCATTAGTTGTCTATGTTTCTGTGTTGACAAGGCCTGTCTATGTTGAATACATCATTAGTTGTCTATGTTTCTGTGTTGACAAGCCCTGTCCATGTTGAATACATCATTAGTTGTCTATGTTTCTGTGTTGACAAGGCCTGTCCATGTTGAATACATCATTAGTTGTCTATGTTTCTGTGTTGACAAGGCCTGTCCATGTTGAATACATCACTAGTTGTCTATGTTTCTGTGTTGACAAGGCCTCTCCATGTTTATTACATCATTAGTTGTCTATGTTTCTGTGTTGGCAAGGCCTGTCCATGTTGAATACATCATTAGTTGTCTATGTTTCTATGTTGACAAGGCCTGTCCATGTTGAATACATCAGTAGTTGTCTATGTTTCTGTATTCACAAGGCCTGTCCATGTTGAATACATCATTAGTTGTCTATGTTTCTGTATAGGCAAGGCCTGTCCATGTTGAATACATCATTAGTTGTCTATGTTGTAGGCAAGGCCTGTCCATGTTGAATGGATCATTAGTTGTCTATGTTTCTGTGTTGACAAGGCCTGTCCATGTTGAATACATCATTAGTTGTCTATGTTTCTGTGTAGGCAAGGCCTGTCCATGTTGAATACATCATTAGTTGTCTATGTTTCTGTGTTGACAAGGCCTGTCCATGTTGAATACATCATTAGTTGTCTATGTTTCTGTGTTCACAAGGCCTGTCCATGTTGAATACATCATTAGTTGTCTATGTTTCTGTGTTGACAAAGTCTGTCCATGTTGAATACATCATTAGTTGTCTATGTTTCTGTGTTGACAAGCCATGTCCATGTTGAATACATCACTAGTTGTCTATGTTTCTGTGTAGACAAGGCCTGTCAATGTTGAATACATCACTAGTTGTCTATGTTTCTGTATTGACAAGCCCTTTCCATGTTGAATACATCATTAGTTGTCTATGTTTCTGTGTTGACAAGGCCTGTCCATGTTGAATACATCACTAGTTGTCTATGTTTCTGTGTTGACAAGGCCTGTCCATGTTGAATACATCATTAGTTGTCTATGTTTCTGTGTTGACAAGGCCTGTCCATGTTGAATACATCATTAGTTGTCTATGTTTCTGTGTAGGCAAGGCCTGTCCATGTTGAATACATCATTAGTTGTCAATGTTTCTGTGTTGACCAGGCCTGTCTATGTTGATTACATCATTAGTTGTCAATGTTTCTGTGTTGACCAGGCCTGTCTATGTTGAATACATCATTAGTTGTCTATGTTTCTGTGTTGACCAGGCCTGTCTATGTTGAATACATCATTAGTTGTCTATGTTTCTGTGTAGGCAAGGCCTGTCCATGTTGAATAAATTATTAGTTGTCTATGTTTCTGTGTTGACAAGGCCTGTCTATGTTGAATACATCATTAGTTGTCTATGTTTCTGTGTTGACCAGGCCTGTCTATGATGAATACATCATTAGTTGTCAATGTTTCTGTGTAGACAAGGCCTGTCTATGTTGAATACATCATTAGTTGTCTATGTTTCTGTGTTGACCAGGCCTGTCTATGTTGAATACATCATTAGTTGTCTATGTTTCTGTGTTGACAAGGCCTGTCTATGTTGAATACATCATTAGTTGTCTATGTTTCTGTGTTGACAAGCCCTGTCCATGTTGAATACATCATTAGTTGTCTATGTTTCTGTGTTGACAAGGCCTGTCCATGTTGAATACATCATTAGTTGTCTATGTTTCTGTGTTGACAAGGCCTGTCCATGTTGAATACATCACTAGTTGTCTATGTTTCTGTGTTGACAAGGCCTCTCCATGTTTATTACATCATTAGTTGTCTATGTTTCTGTGTTGGCAAGGCCTGTCCATGTTGAATACATCATTAGTTGTCTATGTTTCTATGTTGACAAGGCCTGTTCATGTTGAATACATCAGTAGTTGTCTATGTTTCTGTATTCACAAGGCCTGTCCATGTTGAATACATCATTAGTTGTCTATGTTTCTGTATAGGCAAGGCCTGTCCATGTTGAATACATCATTAGTTGTCTATGTTGTAGGCAAGGCCTGTCCATGTTGAATGGATCATTAGTTGTCTATGTTTCTGTGTTGACAAGGCCTGTCCATGTTGAATACATCATTAGTTGTCTATGTTTCTGTGTAGGCAAGGCCTGTCCATGTTGAATACATCATTAGTTGTCTATGTTTCTGTGTTGACAAGGCCTGTCCATGTTGAATACATCATTAGTTGTCTATGTTTCTGTGTTCACAAGGCCTGTCCATGTTGAATACATCATTAGTTGTCTATGTTTCTGTGTTGACAAAGTCTGTCCATGTTGAATACATCATTAGTTGTCTATGTTTCTGTGTTGACAAGCCATGTCCATGTTGAATACATCACTAGTTGTCTATGTTTCTGTGTAGACAAGGCCTGTCAATGTTGAATACATCACTAGTTGTCTATGTTTCTGTATTGACAAGCCCTTTCCATGTTGAATACATCATTAGTTGTCTATGTTTCTGTGTTGACAAGGCCTGTCCATGTTGAATACATCACTAGTTGTCTATGTTTCTGTGTTGACAAGGCCTGTCCATGTTGAATACATCATTAGTTGTCTATGTTTCTGTGTTGACAAGGCCTGTCCATGTTGAATACATCATTAGTTGTCTATGTTTCTGTGTAGGCAAGGCCTGTCCATGTTGAATACATCATTAGTTGTCTATGTTTCTGTGTAGACAAGGCCTGTCCATGTTGAATACATCATTAGTTGTCTATGTTTCTGTGTAGGCAAGGCCCGTCCATGTTGAATACATCATTAGTTGTTTATGTTTCTGTGTTGACAAGGCCTGTCCATGTTGAATACATCATTAGTTGTCTATGTTTCTGTGTTCACAAGGCCTGTCCATGTTGAATACATCATTAGTTGTCTATGTTTCTGTGTTGACAAGGCCTGTCCATGTTGAATACATCATTAGTTGTCTATGTTTCTGTGTTGACAAGGCCTGTCCATGTTGAATACATCATTAGTTGTCTATGTTTCTGTGTTGACAAGGCCTCTCCATGTTTAATACATCATTAGTTGTCTATGTTTCTGTGTTGGCAAGGCCTGTCCATGTTGAATACATCATTAGTTGTCTATGTTTCTATGTTGACAAGGCCTGTCCATGTTGAATACATCAGTAGTTGTCTATGTTTCTGTATTCACAAGGCCTGTCCATGTTGAATACATCATTAGTTGTCTATGTTTCTGTGTTGACAAGGCCTGTCCATGTTGAATACATCATTAGTTGTCTATGTTTCTGTGTTGACAAGGCCTGTCCATGTTGAATACATCATTAGTTGTCTATGTTTCTGTGTTCACAAGGCCTGTCCATGTTGAATACATCATTAGTTGTCTATGTTTCTGTGTTGACAAGGCCTGTCCATGTTGAATACATCATTAGTTGTCTATGTTTCTGTGTTGACAAGGCCTGTCCATGTTGAATACATCATTAGTTGTCTATGTTTCTGTGTTGACAAGGCCTCTCCATGTTGAATACATCATTAGTTGTCTATGTTTCTGTGTTGGCAAGGCCTGTCCATGTTGAATACATCATTAGTTGTCTATGTTTCTATGTTGACAAGGCCTGTCCATGTTGAATACATCAGTAGTTGTCTATGTTTCTGTATTCACAAGGCCTGTCCATGTTGAATACATCATTAGTTGTCTATGTTTCTGTATAGGCAAGGCCTGTCCATGTTGAATACATCATTAGTTGTCTATGTTGTAGGCAAGGCCTGTCCATGTTGAATGGATCATTAGTTGTCTATGTTTCTGTGTTGACAAGGCCTGTCCATGTTGAATACATCATTAGTTGTCTATGTTTCTGTGTAGGCAAGGCCTGTCCATGTTGAATACATCATTAGTTGTCTATGTTTCTGTGTTGACAAGGCCTGTCCATGTTGAATACATCATTAGTTGTCTATGTTTCTGTGTTCACAA
This sequence comes from Bathymodiolus septemdierum, assembly GCA_963383655.1. Classification (NCBI taxonomy): domain Eukaryota; kingdom Metazoa; phylum Mollusca; class Bivalvia; order Mytilida; family Modiolidae; genus Bathymodiolus; species Bathymodiolus septemdierum. Next base: position 39,110,838 of record OY726519.1, read on the forward strand.
GGCCTGTCCATGTTGAATACATCATTAGTTGTCTATGTTTCTGTGTTAACAAAGTCTGTCCATGTTGAATGCATCATTAGTTGTCTATGTTTCTGTGTTGACAAGCCATGTCCATGTTGAATACATCACTAGTTGTCTATGTTTCTGTGTAGACAAGGCCTGTCAATGTTGAATACATCACTAGTTGTCTATGTTTCTGTATTGACAAGCCCTTTCCATGTTGAATACATCATTAGTTGTCTATGTTTCTGTGTTGACAAGGCCTGTCCATGTTGAATACATCACTAGTTGTCTATGTTTCTGTGTTGACAAGGCCTGTCCATGTTGAATACATCATTAGTTGTCTATGTTTCTGTGTTGACAAGGCCTGTCCATGTTGAATACATCATTAGTTGTCTATGTTTCTGTGTAGGCAAGGCCTGTCCATGTTGAATACATCATTAGTTGTCTATGTTTCTGTGTAGACAAGGCCTGTCCATGTTGAATACATCATTAGTTGTCTATGTTTCTGTGTAGGCAAGGCCTGTCCATGTTGAATACATCATTAGTTGTTTATGTTTCTGTGTTGACAAGGCCTGTCTATGTTGATTACATCATTAGTTGTCAATGTTTCTGTGTTGACCAGGCCTGTCTATGTTGATTACATCATTAGTTGTCAATGTTTCTGTGTTGACCAGGCCTGTCTATGTTGAATACATCATTAGTTGTCTATGTTTCTGTGTTGACCAGGCCTGTCTATGTTGAATACATCATTAGTTGTCTATGTTTCTGTGTAGGCAAGGCCTGTCCATGTTGAATAAATTATTAGTTGTCTATGTTTCTGTGTTGACAAGGCCTGTCTATGTTGAATACATCATTAGTTGTCTATGTTTCTGTGTTGACCAGGCCTGTCTATGATGAATACATCATTAGTTGTCAATGTTTCTGTGTAGACAAGGCCTGTCTATGTTGAATACATCATTAGTTGTCTATGTTTCTGTGTTGACCAGGCCTGTCTATGTTGAATACATCATTAGTTGTCTATGTTTCTGTGTTGACAAGGCCTGTCTATGTTGAATACATCATTAGTTGTCTATGTTTCTGTGTTGACAAGCCCTGTCCATGTTGAATACATCATTAGTTGTCTATGTTTCTGTGTTGACAAGGCCTGTCCATGTTGAATACATCATTAGTTGTCTATGTTTCTGTGTTGACAAGGCCTGTCCATGTTGAATACATCACTAGTTGTCTATGTTTCTGTGTTGACAAGGCCTCTCCATGTTTATTACATCATTAGTTGTCTATGTTTCTGTGTTGGCAAGGCCTGTCCATGTTGAATACATCATTAGTTGTCTATGTTTCTATGTTGACAAGGCCTGTCCATGTTGAATACATCAGTAGTTGTCTATGTTTCTGTATTCACAAGGCCTGTCCATGTTGAATACATCATTAGTTGTCTATGTTTCTGTATAGGCAAGGCCTGTCCATGTTGAATACATCATTAGTTGTCTATGTTGTAGGCAAGGCCTGTCCATGTTGAATGGATCATTAGTTGTCTATGTTTCTGTGTTGACAAGGCCTGTCCATGTTGAATACATCATTAGTTGTCTATGTTTCTGTGTAGGCAAGGCCTGTCCATGTTGAATACATCATTAGTTGTCTATGTTTCTGTGTTGACAAGGCCTGTCCATGTTGAATACATCATTAGTTGTCTATGTTTCTGTGTTCACAAGGCCTGTCCATGTTGAATACATCATTAGTTGTCTATGTTTCTGTGTTGACAAAGTCTGTCCATGTTGAATACATCATTAGTTGTCTATGTTTCTGTGTTGACAAGCCATGTCCATGTTGAATACATCACTAGTTGTCTATGTTTCTGTGTAGACAAGGCCTGTCAATGTTGAATACATCACTAGTTGTCTATGTTTCTGTATTGACAAGCCCTTTCCATGTTGAATACATCATTAGTTGTCTATGTTTCTGTGTTGACAAGGCCTGTCCATGTTGAATACATCACTAGTTGTCTATGTTTCTGTGTTGACAAGGCCTGTCCATGTTGAATACATCATTAGTTGTCTATGTTTCTGTGTTGACAAGGCCTGTCCATGTTGAATACATCATTAGTTGTCTATGTTTCTGTGTAGGCAAGGCCTGTCCATGTTGAATACATCATTAGTTGTCAATGTTTCTGTGTTGACCAGGCCTGTCTATGTTGATTACATCATTAGTTGTCAATGTTTCTGTGTTGACCAGGCCTGTCTATGTTGAATACATCATTAGTTGTCTATGTTTCTGTGTTGACCAGGCCTGTCTATGTTGAATACATCATTAGTTGTCTATGTTTCTGTGTAGGCAAGGCCTGTCCATGTTGAATAAATTATTAGTTGTCTATGTTTCTGTGTTGACAAGGCCTGTCTATGTTGAATACATCATTAGTTGTCTATGTTTCTGTGTTGACCAGGCCTGTCTATGATGAATACATCATTAGTTGTCAATGTTTCTGTGTAGACAAGGCCTGTCTATGTTGAATACATCATTAGTTGTCTATGTTTCTGTGTTGACCAGGCCTGTCTATGTTGAATACATCATTAGTTGTCTATGTTTCTGTGTTGACAAGGCCTGTCTATGTTGAATACATCATTAGTTGTCTATGTTTCTGTGTTGACAAGCCCTGTCCATGTTGAATACATCATTAGTTGTCTATGTTTCTGTGTTGACAAGGCCTGTCCATGTTGAATACATCATTAGTTGTCTATGTTTCTGTGTTGACAAGGCCTGTCCATGTTGAATACATCACTAGTTGTCTATGTTTCTGTGTTGACAAGGCCTCTCCATGTTTATTACATCATTAGTTGTCTATGTTTCTGTGTTGGCAAGGCCTGTCCATGTTGAATACATCATTAGTTGTCTATGTTTCTATGTTGACAAGGCCTGTTCATGTTGAATACATCAGTAGTTGTCTATGTTTCTGTATTCACAAGGCCTGTCCATGTTGAATACATCATTAGTTGTCTATGTTTCTGTATAGGCAAGGCCTGTCCATGTTGAATACATCATTAGTTGTCTATGTTGTAGGCAAGGCCTGTCCATGTTGAATGGATCATTAGTTGTCTATGTTTCTGTGTTGACAAGGCCTGTCCATGTTGAATACATCATTAGTTGTCTATGTTTCTGTGTAGGCAAGGCCTGTCCATGTTGAATACATCATTAGTTGTCTATGTTTCTGTGTTGACAAGGCCTGTCCATGTTGAATACATCATTAGTTGTCTATGTTTCTGTGTTCACAAGGCCTGTCCATGTTGAATACATCATTAGTTGTCTATGTTTCTGTGTTGACAAAGTCTGTCCATGTTGAATACATCATTAGTTGTCTATGTTTCTGTGTTGACAAGCCATGTCCATGTTGAATACATCACTAGTTGTCTATGTTTCTGTGTAGACAAGGCCTGTCAATGTTGAATACATCACTAGTTGTCTATGTTTCTGTATTGACAAGCCCTTTCCATGTTGAATACATCATTAGTTGTCTATGTTTCTGTGTTGACAAGGCCTGTCCATGTTGAATACATCACTAGTTGTCTATGTTTCTGTGTTGACAAGGCCTGTCCATGTTGAATACATCATTAGTTGTCTATGTTTCTGTGTTGACAAGGCCTGTCCATGTTGAATACATCATTAGTTGTCTATGTTTCTGTGTAGGCAAGGCCTGTCCATGTTGAATACATCATTAGTTGTCTATGTTTCTGTGTAGACAAGGCCTGTCCATGTTGAATACATCATTAGTTGTCTATGTTTCTGTGTAGGCAAGGCCCGTCCATGTTGAATACATCATTAGTTGTTTATGTTTCTGTGTTGACAAGGCCTGTCTATGTTGATTACATCATTAGTTGTCAATGTTTCTGTGTTGACCAGGCCTGTCTATGTTGATTACATCATTAGTTGTCAATGTTTCTGTGTTGATCAGGCCTGTCTATGTTGAATACATCATTAGTTGTCTATGTTTCTGTGTTGACCAGGCCTGTCTATGTTGAATACATCATTAGTTGTCTATGTTTCTGTGTAGGCAAGGCCTGTCCATGTTGAATAAATTATTAGTTGTCTATGTTTCTGTGTTGACAAGGCCTGTCTATGTTGAATACATCATTAGTTGTCTATGTTTCTGTGTTGACCAGGCCTGTCTATGATGAATACATCATTAGTTGTCAATGTTTCTGTGTAGACAAGGCCTGTCTATGTTGAATACATCATTAGTTGTCTATGTTTCTGTGTTGACCAGGCCTGTCTATGTTGAATACATCATTAGTTGTCTATGTTTCTGTGTTGACAAGGCCTGTCTATGTTGAATACATCATTAGTTGTCTATGTTTCTGTGTTGACAAGCCCTGTCCATGTTGAATACATCATTAGTTTAGTTGTCTATGTTTCTGTGTTGACAAGGCCTGTCCATGTTGAATACATCATTAGTTGTCTATGTTTCTGTGTTGACAAGGCCTGTCCATGTTGAATACATCATTAGTTGTCTATGTTTCTGTGTTGACCAGGCCTGTCCATGTTGAATACATCATTAGTTGTCTATGTTTCTGTGTAGACAAGGCCTGTCAATGTTGAATACATCACTAGTTGTCTATGTTTCTGTATTGACAAGGCCTGTCAATGTTGATTACATCATTAGTTGTCTATGTTTCTGTGTTGACAAGCCCTGTCCATGTTGAATACATCACTAGTTGTCTATGTTTCTGTGTAGACGAGGCCTGTCAATGTTGAATACATCACTAATTTTCTATGTTTCTGTATTGACAAGGCCTGTCCATGTTGAATACATCATTAGTTGTCTATGTTTCTGTGTTGACAAGGCCTGTCCATGTTGAATACATCATTAGTTGTCTATGTTTCTGTGTTGACAAGGCCTGTCCATGTTGAATACATCATTAGTTGTCTATGTTTCTGTGTTGACCAGGCCTGTCCATGTTGAATACATCATTAGTTGTCTATGTTTCTGTGTAGACAAGGCCTGTCAATGTTGAATACATCACTAGTTGTCTATGTTTCTGTATTGACAAGGCCTGTCAATGTTGATTACATCATTAGTTGTCTATGTTTCTGTGTTGACAAGCCCTGTCCATGTTGAATACATCACTAGTTGTCTATGTTTCTGTGTAGACGAGGCCTGTCAATGTTGAATACATCACTAGTTTTCTATGTTTCTGTATTGACAAGGCCTGTCCATGTTGAATACATCATTAGTTGTCTATGTTTCTGTGTTGATAAGGCCTGTCCATGTTGAATACATCATTAGTTGTCTATGTTTCTGTGTAGACAAGGCCTGTCCATGTTGAATACATCATTAGTTGTCTATGTTTCTGTGTTGACAAGGCCTGTCCATGTTGAATACATCATTAGTTGTCTATGATTCTGTGTTGACAAGGCCTGTCCATGTTGAATACATCATTAGTTGTCTATGTTTCTGTGTTGACAAGCCCTGTCCATGTTGAATACATCACTAGTTGTCTATGTTTCTGTGTAGACAAGGCCTGTCATTGTTGAATACATCACTAGTTGTCTATGTTTCTCTGTTGACAAGGCCTGTTCATGTTGAATACATCACTAGTTGTCTGTTTCTGTGTTGACAAGGCCTGTCCATGTTGAATACATCATTAGTTGTCTATGTTTCTGTGTTGACAAGGCCTGTCCATGTTGAATACATCATTAGTTGTCTATGTTTCTATGTAGGCAAGGCCTGTCCATGTTGAATACATCATTAGTTGTCTATGTTTCTGTGTAGGCAAGGCCTATCCATGTTGAATACATCATTAGTTGTCTATGTTTCTGTGTTGACAAGGCCTGTCCATGTTGAATACATCATTAGTTGTCTATGTTTCTGTATTGACAAGCCCTGTCCATGTTGAATACATCATTTGTTGTCTATGTTTCTCTGTTGACAAGGCCTGTCCATGTTGAATACATCATTAGTTGTCTATGTTTCTGTGTTGAAAAGGCCTGTCCATGTTGAATATATCATTAGTTGTCTATGTTTCTGTGTTGACAAGGCCTGTCCATGTTGAATACATCAGTAGTTGTCTATGTTTCTGTATTGACAAGGCCTGTCCATGTTGAATATATCATTAGTTGTCTATGTTTCTGTGTAGGCAAGGCCTGTCCATGTTGGATACATCATTAGTTGTCTGTTTCTATGTAGGCAAGGCCTGTCCATGTTGAATACATCATTAGTTGTCTATGTTTCTGTGTTGACAAGGCCTGTCCATGTTGAATACATCATTAGTTGTCTATGTTTCTATGTAGGCAAGGCCTGTCCATGTTGAATACATCATTAGTTGTCTATGTTTCTGTGTTGACAAGGCCTGTCCATGTTGAATACATCATTAGTTGTCAATGTTTCTGTGTTGACAAGCCCTGTCCATGTTGAATACATCATTAGTTGTCTATGTTTCTGTGTTGACACGGCCTGTCTATGTTGAATACATCAGTAGTTGTCTAAGTTTCTGTGTTGACAAGGCCTGTCCATGTTGAATACATCATTAGTTGTCTATGTTTCTGTGTAGACCAGGCCTGTCTATGATGAATACATCATTAGTTGTCTATGTTTCTGTGTTGATAAGCCCTGTCCATGTTGAATACATCACTAGTTGTCTATGTTTCTGTGTTGACAAGGCCTGTCCATGTTGAATACATCATTAGTTGTCTATGTTTCTGTGTTGACAAGGCCTGTCCATGTTGAATACATCATTAGTTGTCTATGTTTCTGTGTTGACAAGGCCTGTTCATGTTGAATACATCATTAGTTGTCTATGTTTCTGTGTTGACAAGGTCTGTCCATGTTGAATACATCATTAGTTGTCTATGTTTCTGTGTTGACAAACCCTGTCCATGTTGAATACATCACTAGTTGTCTATGTTTCTGTGTAGACAAGGCCTGTCAATGTTGAATACATCACTAGTTGTCTATGTTTCTGTATTGACAAGGCCTGTCCATATTGAATACATCATTAGTTGTCTGTTTCTGTGTTGACAAGGCCTGTCCATGTTGAATACATCATTAGTTGTCTATGTTTCTGTGTTGACAAGGCCTGTCCATGTTGAATACATCATTAGTTGTCTATGTTTCTGTGTAGACAAGGCCTGTCCATGTTGAATACATCATTAGTTGTCTATGTTTCTGTGTTGACAAGGCCTGTCCATGTTGAATACATCATTAGTTGTCTATGTTTCTGTGTTGACAAGCCCTGTCCATGTTGAATACATCACTAGTTGTCTATGTTTCTGTGTAGACAAGGCCTGTCATTGTTGAATACATCACTAGTTGTCTATGTTTCTGTATTGACAAGGCCTGTCAATGTTGAATACATCATTAGTTGTCTATGTTTCTGTGTTGACAAGGCCTGTTCATGTTGAATACATCACTAGTTGTCTGATTCTGTGTTGACAAGGCCTGTCCATGTTGAATACTTCATTAGTTGTCTATGTTTCTGTGTTGACAAGGCCTGTCCATGTTGAATGCATCATTAGTTGTTTATGTTTCTGTGTTGACAAGGCCTGTCCATGTTGAATACATCATTAGTTGTCTATGTTTCTGTGTTGACAAGGCCTGTCCATGTTGAATACATCATTAGTTGTCTATGTTTCTGTGTTGACAAGGCCTGTCCATGTTGAATACATCAGTAGTTGTCTATGTTTCTGTATTGACAAGGCCTGTCCATGTTGAATATATCATTAGTTGTCTATGTTTCTGTGTAGGCAAGGCCTGTCCATGTTGGATACATCATTAGTTGTCTATGTGTCTATGTAGGCAAGGCCTGTCCATGTTGAATACATCATTAGTTGTCTATGTTTCTGTGTTGACAAGGCCTGTCCATGTTGAATACATCATTAGTTGTCTATGTTTCTGTGTTGACAAGCCCTGTCCATGTTGAATACATCATTAGTTGTCTATGTTTCTGTGTTGACAAGGCCTGTCCATGTTGAATACATCATTAGTTGTCTATGTTTCTGTGTTCACAAGGCCTGTCCATGTTGAATACATCATTAGTTGTCTATGTTTCTGTGTTGACAAGGCCTGTCCATGTTGAATACATCATTAGTTGTCTATGTTTCTATGTTGACAAGCCCTTTCCATGTTGAATACATCATTAGTTGTCTATGTTTCTGTGTTGACAAGGCCTGTCCATGTTGAATACATCATTAGTTGTCTATGTTTCTGTGTTGACAAGGCCTGTCCATGTTAAATACATGATTAGTTGTCTATGTTTCTGTGTAGACAAGGCCTCTCCATGTTGAATACATCATTAGTTGTCTATGTTTCTGTGTTGACAAGGCCTGTCCATGTTGAATACATCATTAGTTGTCTATGTTTCTATGTTGACAAGGCCTGTCCATGTTGAATACATCAGTAGTTGTCTATGTTTCTGTATTGACAAGGCCTGTCCATGTTGAATACATCATTAGTTGTCTATGTTTCTGTATAGGCAAGGCCTGTCCATGTTGAATACATCATTAGTTGTCTATGTTGTAGGCAAGGCCTGTCCATGTTGAATGGATCATTAGTTGTCTATGTTTCTGTGTTGACAAGGCCTGTCCATGTTGAATACATCATTAGTTGTCTATGTTTCTGTGTAGGCAAGGCCTGTCCATGTTGAATACATCATTAGTTGTCTATGTTTTTGTGTTGACAAGGCCTGTCCATGTTGAATACATCATTAGTTGTCTATGTTTCTGTGTTCACAAGGCCTGTCCATGTTGAATACATCATTAGTTGTCTATGTTTCTGTGTTGACAAGGTCTGTCCATGTTGAATACATCATTAGTTGTCTATGTTTCTGTGTTGACAAGCCCTGTCCATGTTGAATACATCACTAGTTGTCTATGTTTCTGTGTAGATAAGGCCTGTCAATGTTGAATACATCACTAGTTGTCTATGTTTCTGTATTGACAAGCCCTTTCCATGTTGAATACATCATTAGTTGTCTATGTTTCTGTGTTGACAAGGCCTGTCCATGTTGAATACATCACTAGTTGTCTATGTTTCTGTGTTGACAAGGCCTGTCCATGTTGAATACATCATTAGTTGTCTATGTTTCTGTGTTGACAAGGCCTGTCCATGTTGAATACATCATTAGTTGTCTATGTTTCTGTGTTGACAAGGCCTGTCCATGTTGAATACATCATTAGTTGTCTATGTTTCTGTGTTGACAAGGCCTGTCCATGTTGAATACATCAGTAGTTGTCTATGTTTCTGTATTGACAAGGCCTGTCCATGTTGAATACATCATTAGTTGTCTATGTTTCTGTGTAGGCAAGGCCTGTCCATGTTGAATACATCATTAGTTGTCTATGTTTCTATGTAGGCAAGGCCTGTCCATGTTGAATACATCATTAGTTGTCTATGTTTCTGTGTTGACAAGGCCTGTCCATGTTGAATACATCATTAGTTGTCTATGTTTCTGTGTAGGCAAGGCCTATCCATGTTGAATACATCATTAGTTGTCTATGTTTCTGTATTGACAAGCCCTGTCCATGTTGAATACATCATTTGTTGTCTATGTTTCTCTGTTGACAAGGCCTGTCTATGTTGAATACATCAGTAGTTGTCTAAGTTTCTGTGTTGACAAGGCCTGTCCATGTTGAATACATCATTAGTTGTCTATGTTTCGGTGTAGACCAGGCCTGTCTATGATGAATACATCATTAGTTGTCTATGTTTCTGTGTTGATAAGCCCTGTCCATGTTGAATACATCACTAGTTGTCTATGTTTCTGTGTTGACAAGGCCTGTCCATGTTGAATACATCATTAGTTGTCTATGTTTCTGTGTTGACAAGGCCTGTCCATGTTGAATACATCATTAGTTGTCTATGTTTCTGTGTTGACAAGGCCTGTTCATGTTGAATACATCATTAGTTGTCTATGTTTCTGTGTTGACAAGGTCTGTCCATGTTGAATACATCATTAGTTGTCTATGTTTCTGTGTTGACAAACCCTGTCCATGTTGAATACATCACTAGTTGTCTATGTTTCTGTGTAGACAAGGCCTGTCAATGTTGAATACATCACTAGTTGTCTATGTTTCTGTATTAACAAGGCCTGTCAATGTTGAATACATCATTAGTAGTCTATGTTTCTGTGTTGACAAGCCCTGTCCATGTTGAATACATCACTAGTTGTCTATGTTTCTGTGTAGACAAGGCCTCTCAATGTTGAATACATCACTAGTTGTCTATTTTTCTGTATTGACAAGGCCTGTCAATGTTGAATACATCATTAGTTGTCTATGTTTCTGTGTTGACAAGGCCTGTCCATGTTGAATACATCATTAGTTGTCTATGTTTCTGTGTAGACAAGGCCTGTCCATGTTGAATACATCATTAGTTGTCTATGTTTCTGTGTTGACAAGGCCTGTCCATGTTGAATACATCATTAGTTGTCTATGTTTCTGTGTTGAAAAGGCCTGTCCATGTTGAATACATCATTAGTTGTCTATGTTTCTGTGTTGAAAAGGCCTGTCCATGTTGAATACATCATTAGTTGTCTATGTTTCTGTGTTGACAAGCCCTGTCCATGTTGAATACATCACTAGTTGTCTATGTTTCTGTGTAGACAAGGGCTGTCATTGTTGAATACATCACTAGTTGTCTATGTTTCTGTATTGAGAAGGCCTGTCAATGTTGAATACATCATTAGTTGTCTATGTTTCTGTGTTGACAAGGCCTGTCTATGTTGAATACAACATTAGTTGTCTATGTTTCTGTGTAGGCAATGCCTGTCCATGTTAAAAACATCATTAGTTGTCTATGTTTCTGTATTGACAAGGCCTGTCCATGTTGAATACATCATTAGTTGTCTATGTTTCTCTGTTGACAAGGCCTGTCCATGTTGAATACATCACTAGTTGTCTGTTTCTGTGTTGACAAGGCCTGTCCATGTTGAATACATCATTAGTTGTCTATGTTTCTGTGTTGACAAGGCCTGTCCATGTTGAATACATCATTAGTTGTCTATGTTTCTGTGTTGACAAGGCCTGTCCATGTTGAATACATCATTAGTTGTCTATGTTTCTGTGTTGACAAGGCCTGTCCATGTTGAATACATCATTAGTTGTCTGTTTCTGTGTTGACAAGGCCTGTCCATGTTGAATACATCAGTAGTTGTCTATGTTTCTGTATTGACAAGGCCTGTCCATGTTGAATACATCATTAGTTGTCTATGTTTCTGTGTTGACAAGGCCTGTCCATGTTGAATACATCATTAGTTGTCTATGTTTCTGTGTTGACAAGGCCTGTCCATGTTGAATACATCATTAGTTGTCTATGTTTCTGTGTTGACAAGGCCTGTCCATGTTGAATACATCATTAGTTGTCTATGTTTCTGTGTAGGCAAGGCCTATCCATGTTGAATACATCATTAGTTGTCTATGTTTCTGTGTTGACAAGGCCTGTCCATGTTGAATGCATCATTAGTTGTTTATGTTTCTGTGTTGACAAGGCCTGTCCATGTTGAATACATCATTAGTTGTCTATGTTTCTGTGTTGACAAGGCCTGTCCATGTTGAATACATCATTAGTTGTCTATGTTTCTGTGTTGACAAGGCCTGTCCATGTTGAATACATCAGTAGTTGTCTATGTTTCTGTATTGACAAGGCCTGTCCATGTTGAATATATCATTAGTTGTCTATGTTTCTGTGTAGGCAAGGCCTGTCCATGTTGGATACATCATTAGTTGTCTATGTTTCTATGTAGGCAAGGCCTGTCCATGTTGAATACATCATTAGTTGTCTATGTTTCTGTGTTGACAAGGCCTGTCCATGTTGAATACATCATTAGTTGTCTATGTTTCTGTGTTGACAAGCCCTGTCCATGTTGAATACATCATTAGTTGTCTATGTTTCTGTGTTGACAAGGCCTGTTCATGTTGAATACATCATTAGTTGTCTATGTTTCTGTGTTGACAAGGTCTGTCCATGTTGAATACATCATTAGTTGTCTATGTTTCTGTGTTGACAAACCCTGTCCATGTTGAATACATCACTAGTTGTCTATGTTTCTGTGTAGACAAGGCCTGTCAATGTTGAATACATCACTAGTTGTCTATGTTTCTGTATTAACAAGGCCTGTCAATGTTGAATACATCATTAGTAGTCTATGTTTCTGTGTTGACAAGCCCTGTCCATGTTGAATACATCACTAGTTGTCTATGTTTCTGTGTAGACAAGGCCTCTCAATGTTGAATACATCACTAGTTGTCTATTTTTCTGTATTGACAAGGCCTGTCAATGTTGAATACATCATTAGTTGTCTATGTTTCTGTGTTGACAAGGCCTGTCCATGTTGAATACATCATTAGTTGTCTATGTTTCTGTGTAGACAAGGCCTGTCCATGTTGAATACATCATTAGTTGTCTATGTTTCTGTGTTGACAAGGCCTGTCCATGTTGAATACATCATTAGTTGTCTATGTTTCTGTGTTGAAAAGGCCTGTCCATGTTGAATACATCATTAGTTGTCTATGTTTCTGTGTTGAAAAGGCCTGTCCATGTTGAATACATCATTAGTTGTCTATGTTTCTGTGTTGACAAGCCCTGTCCATGTTGAATACATCACTAGTTGTCTATGTTTCTGTGTAGACAAGGGCTGTCATTGTTGAATACATCACTAGTTGTCTATGTTTCTGTATTGAGAAGGCCTGTCAATGTTGAATACATCATTAGTTGTCTATGTTTCTGTGTTGACAAGGCCTGTCTATGTTGAATACAACATTAGTTGTCTATGTTTCTGTGTAGACAATGCCTGTCCATGTTAAAAACATCATTAGTTGTCTATGTTTCTGTATTGACAAGGCCTGTCCATGTTGAATACATCATTAGTTGTCTATGTTTCTCTGTTGACAAGGCCTGTCCATGTTGAATACATCACTAGTTGTCTGTTTCTGTGTTGACAAGGCCTGTCCATGTTGAATACATCATTAGTTGTCTATGTTTCTGTGTTGACAAGGCCTGTCCATGTTGAATACATCATTAGTTGTCTATGTTTCTGTGTTGACAAGGCCTGTCCATGTTGAATACATCATTAGTTGTCTATGTTTCTGTGTTGACAAGGCCTGTCCATGTTGAATACATCATTAGTTGTCTGTTTCTGTGTTGACAAGGCCTGTCCATGTTGAATACATCAGTAGTTGTCTATGTTTCTGTATTGACAAGGCCTGTCCATGTTGAATACATCATTAGTTGTCTATGTTTCTGTGTAGACAAGGCCTGTCCATGTTGAATACATCATTAGTTGTCTATGTTTCTGTGTTGACAAGGCCTGTCCATGTTGAATACATCATTAGTTGTCTATGTTTCTGTGTTGACAAGGCCTGTCCATGTTGAATACATCATTAGTTGTCTATGTTTCTGTGTAGGCAAGGCCATTCCATGTTGAATACATCATTAGTTGTCTATGTTTCTGTGTTGACAAGGCCTGTCCATGTTGAATGCATCATTAGTTGTTTATGTTTCTGTGTTGACAAGGCCTGTCCATGTTGAATACATCATTAGTTGTCTATGTTTCTGTGTTGACAAGGCCTGTCCATGTTGAATACATCATTAGTTGTCTATGTTTCTGTGTTGACAAGGCCTGTCCATGTTGAATACATCAGTAGTTGTCTATGTTTCTGTATTGACAAGGCCTGTCCATGTTGAATATACCATTAGTTGTCTATGTTTCTGTGTAGGCAAGGCCTGTCCATGTTGGATACATCATTAGTTGTCTATGTTTCTATGTAGGCAAGGCCTGTCCATGTTGAATACATCATTAGTTGTCTATGTTTCTGTGTTGAAAAGGCCTGTCCATGTTGAATACATCATTAGTTGTCTATGTTTCTGTGTTGACAAGCCCTGTCCATGTTGAATACATCATTAGTTGTCTATGTTTCTGTGTTGACAAGGCCTGTCCATGTTGAATACATCATTAGTTGTCTATGTTTCTGTGTTCACAAGGCCTGTCCATGTTGAATACATCATTAGTTGTCTATGTGTCTGTGTTGACAAGGCCTGTCCATGTTGAATACATCATTAGTTGTCTATGTTTCTGTGTTGACAAGCCCTTTCCATGTTGAATACATCATTAGTTGTCTATGTTTCTGTGTTGACAAGGCCTGTCCATGTTGAATACATCTTTAGTTGTCTATGTTTCTGTGTTGACAAGGCCTGTCCATGTTGAATACATCATTAGTTGTCTATGTTTCTGTGTTGACAAGGCCTCTCCATGTTGAATACATCAGTAGTTGTCTATGTTTCTGTATTGACAAGGCCTGTCTATGTTGAATACATCATTAGTTGTCTATGTTTCTGTATAGGCAAGGCCTGTCCATGTTGAATACATCATTAGTTGTCTATGTTGTAGGCAAGGCCTGTCCATGTTGAATGGATCATTAGTTGTCTATGTTTCTGTGTTGACAAGGCCTGTCCATGTTGAATACATCATTAGTTGTCTATGTTTCTGTGTTGACAAGGCCTGTCCATGTTGAATACATCATTAGTTGTCTATGTTTCTGTGTTCACAAGGCCTGTCCATGTTGAATACATCATTAGTTGTCTATGTTTCTGTGTTGACAAGGTCTGTCCATGTTGAATACATCATTAGTTGTCTATGTTTCTGTGTTGACAAGCCCTGTCCATGTTGAATACATCACTAGTTGTCTATGTTTCTGTGTAGACAAGGCCTGTCAATGTTGAATACATCACTAGTTGTCTATGTGTCTGTATTGACAAGCCCTTTCCATGTTGAAGACATCATTAGTTGTTTATGTTTCTGTGTTGACAAGGCCTGTCCATGTTGAATACATCACTAGTTGTCTATGTTTCTGTGTTGACAAGGCCTGTCCATGTTGAATACATCATTAGTTGTCTATGTTTCTGTGTTGACAAGGCCTGTCCATGTTGAATACATCATTAGTTGTCTATGTTTCTGTGTTGACAAGGCCTGTCCATGTTGAATACATCATTAGTTGTCTATGTTTCTGTGTTGACAAGACCTGTCCATGTTGAATACATCAGTAGTTGTCTATGTTTCTGTATTGACAAGGCCTGTCCATGTTGAATACATCATTAGTTGTCTATGTTTCTGTGTAGGCAAGGCCTGTCCATGTTGAATACATCATTAGTTGTCTATGTTTCTATGTAGGCAAGGCCTGTCCATGTTGAATACATCATTAGTTGTCTATATTTCTGTGTTGACAAGGCCTGTCCATGTTGAATACATCATTAGTTGTCTATGTTTCTGTGTGGGCAAGGCCTATCCATGTTGAATACATCATTAGTTGTCTATGTTTCTGTGTTGACAAGGCCTGTCCATGTTGAATACATCATTAGTTGTCTATGTTTCTGTATTGACAAGCCCTGTCCATGTTGAATACATCATTTGTTGTCTAAGTTTCTCTGTTGACAAGGCCTGTCTATGTTGAATACATCAGTAGTTGTCTAAGTTTCTGTGTTGACAAGGCCTGTCCATGTTGAATACATCATTAGTTGTCTATGTTTCTGTGTAGACCAGGCCTGTCTATGATGAATACATCATTAGTTGTCTATGTTTCTGTGTTGATAAGCCCTGTCCATGTTGAATACATCACTAGTTGTCTATGTTTCTGTGTTGACAAGGCCTGTCCATGTTGAATACATCATTAGTTGTCTATGTTTCTGTGTTGACAAGGCCTGTCCATGTTGAATACATCATTAGTTGTCTATGTTTCTGTGTTGACAAGGCCTGTTCATGTTGAATACATCATTAGTTGTCTATGTTTCTGTGTTGACAAGGTCTGTCCATGTTGAATACATCATTAGTTGTCTATGTTTCTGTGTTGACAAACCCTGTCCATGTTGAATACATCACTAGTTGTCTATGTTTCTGTGTAGACAAGGCCTGTCAATGTTGAATACATCACTAGTTGTCTATGTTTCTGTATTGACAAGGCCTGTCAATGTTGAATACATCATTAGTAGTCTATGTTTCAGTGTTGACAAGCCCTGTCCATGTTGAATACATCACTAGTTGTCTATGTTTCTGTGTAGACAAGGCCTGTCAATGTTGAATACATCACTAGTTGTCTATGTTTCTGTATTGACAAGGCCTGTCAATGTTGAATACATCATTAGTTGTCTATGTTTCTGTGTTGACAAGGCCTGTCCATGTTGAATACATCATTAGTTGTCTATGTTTCTGTGTAGACAAGGCCTGTCCATGTTGAATACATCATTAGTTGTCTATGTTTCTGTGTTGACAAGGCCTGTCCATGTTGAATACATCATTAGTTGTCTATGTTTCTGTGTTGAAAAGGCCTGTCCATGTTGAATACATCATTAGTTGTCTATGTTTCTGTGTTGAAAAGGCCTGTCCATGTTGAATACATCATTAGTTGTCTATGTTTCAGTGTTGACAAGCCCTGTCCATGTTGAATACATCACTAGTTGTCTATGTTTCTGTGTAGACAAGGCCTGTCATTGTTGAATACATCACTAGTTGTCTATGTTTCTGTATTGAGAAGGCCTGTCAATGTTGAATACATCATTTGTTGTCTATGTTTCTGTGTTGACAAGGCCTGTCCATGTTGAATACATCATTAGTTGTCTATGTTTCTGTGTAGACAAGGCCTGTCCATGTTGAATACATCATTAGTTGTCTATGTTTCTGTGTTGACAAGGCCTGTCCATGTTGAATACATCATTAGTTGTCTATGTTTCTGTGTTGAAAAGGCCTGTCCATGTTGAATACATCATTAGTTGTCTATGTTTCTGTGTTGACAAGCCCTGTCCATGTTGAATACATCACTAGTTGTCTATGTTTCTGTGTAGACAAGGCCTGTCATTGTTGAATACATCACTAGTTGTCTATGTTTCTGTATTGACAAGGCCTGTCAATGTTGAATACATCATTAGTTGTCTATGTTTCTGTGTAGACAAGGCCTGTCCATGTTGAATACATCATTAGTTGTCTATATTTCTATGTAGGCAAGGCCTGTCCATGTTGAATACATCATTAGTTGTCTATGTTTCTGTGTTGACAAGGCCTGTCCATGTTGAATACATCATTAGTTGTCTATGTTTCTGTGTTGACAAGCCCTGTCCATGTTGAATACATCATTTGTTGTCTATGTTTCTGTGTTGACAAGGCCTGTCCATGTTGAATACATCATTAGTTGTCTATGTTTCTGTGTTGACAAGGCCTGTCCATTTTGAATACATCATTAGTTGTCTATGTTTCTGTGTTGACAAGGCCTGTCCATGTTGAATACATCATTAGTTGTCTATGTTTCTGTGTTGACAAGCCCTGTCCATGTTGAATACATCATTTGTTGTCTATGTTTCTGTGTTGACCAGGCCTGTCCATGTTGAATACATCATTAGTTGTCTATGTTTCTGTGTTGACAAGGCCTGTCCATGTTGAATACATCATTAGTTGTCTATGTTTCTGTGTTGACAAGGCCTCTCCATGTTGAATACATCATTAGTTGTCTATGTTTCTGTGTTGACCAGGCCTGTCCATGTTGAATACATCATTAGTTGTCTATGTTTCTGTATTGACAAGCCCTGTCCATGTTGAATACATCATTTGTTGTCTATGTTTCTCTGTTGACAAGGCCTGTCTATGTTGAATACATCAGTAGTTGTCTAAGTTTCTGTGTTGACAACGCCTGTCCATGTTGAATACATCATTAGTTGTCTATGTTTCTGTGTTGACCAGGCCTGTCTATAATGAATACATCATTAGTTGTCTATGTTTCTGTGTTGATAAGCCCTGTCCATGTTGAATACATCACTAGTTGTCTATGTTTCTGTGTTGACAAGGCCTGTCCATGTTGAATACATCATTAGTTGTCTATGTTTCTGTGTTGACAAGGCCTCTCCATGTTGAATACATCATTAGTTTTCTATGTTTCTGTGTTGACCAGGCCTGTCCATGTTGAATACATCATTAGTTGTCTATGTTTCTGTGTTGACAAGGCCTGGCCATGTTGAATACATCATTAGTTGTCTATGTTTCTGTGTTGACAAGGTCTGTCCATGTTGAATACATCATTAGTTGTCTATGGTTCTGTGTTGACAAGCCCTGTCCATGTTGAATACATCACTAGTTGTCTATGTTTCTGTGTAGACAAGGCCTGTCAATGTTGAATACATCACTAGTTGTCTATGTTTCTGTATTGAAAAGGCCTGTCCATGTTGAATACATCATTAGTTGTCTATGTTTCTGTGTTGACAAGCCCTGTCCATGTTGAATACATCACTAGTTGTCTATGTTTCTGTGTAGACAAGGGCTGTCATTGTTGAATACATCACTAGTTGTCTATGTTTCTGTATTGAGAAGGCCTGTCAATGTTGAATACATCATTAGTTGTCTATGTTTCTGTGTTGACAAGGCCTGTCTATGTTGAATACAACATTAGTTGTCTATGTTTCTGTGTAGACAATGCCTGTCCATGTTAAAAACATCATTAGTTGTCTATGTTTCTGTATTGACAAGGCCTGTCCATGTTGAATACATCATTAGTTGTCTATGTTTCTCTGTTGACAAGGCCTGTCCATGTTGAATACATCACTAGTTGTCTGTTTCTGTGTTGACAAGGCCTGTCCATGTTGAATACATCATTAGTTGTCTATGTTTCTGTGTTGACAAGGCCTGTCCATGTTGAATACATCATTAGTTGTCTATGTTTCTGTGTTGACAAGGCCTGTCCATGTTGAATACATCATTAGTTGTCTATGTTTCTGTGTTGACAAGGCCTGTCCATGTTGAATACATCATTAGTTGTCTGTTTCTGTGTTGACAAGGCCTGTCCATGTTGAATACATCAGTAGTTGTCTATGTTTCTGTATTGACAAGGCCTGTCCATGTTGAATACATCATTAGTTGTCTATGTTTCTGTGTAGACAAGGCCTGTCCATGTTGAATACATCATTAGTTGTCTATGTTTCTGTGTTGACAAGGCCTGTCCATGTTGAATACATCATTAGTTGTCTATGTTTCTGTGTTGACAAGGCCTGTCCATGTTGAATACATCATTAGTTGTCTATGTTTCTGTGTAGGCAAGGCCTATCCATGTTGAATACATCATTAGTTGTCTATGTTTCTGTGTTGACAAGGCCTGTCCATGTTGAATGCATCATTAGTTGTTTATGTTTCTGTGTTGACAAGGCCTGTCCATGTTGAATACATCATTAGTTGTCTATGTTTCTGTGTTGACAAGGCCTGTCCATGTTGAATACATCATTAGTTGTCTATGTTTCTGTGTTGACAAGGCCTGTCCATGTTGAATACATCAGTAGTTGTCTATGTTTCTGTATTGACAAGGCCTGTCCATGTTGAATATACCATTAGTTGTCTATGTTTCTGTGTAGGCAAGGCCTGTCCATGTTGGATACATCATTAGTTGTCTATGTTTCTATGTAGGCAAGGCCTGTCCATGTTGAATACATCATTAGTTGTCTATGTTTCTGTGTTGAAAAGGCCTGTCCATGTTGAATACATCATTAGTTGTCTATGTTTCTGTGTTGACAAGCCCTGTCCATGTTGAATACATCATTAGTTGTCTATGTTTCTGTGTTGACAAGGCCTGTCCATGTTGAATACATCATTAGTTGTCTATGTTTCTGTGTTCACAAGGCCTGTCCATGTTGAATACATCATTAGTTGTCTATGTGTCTGTGTTGACAAGGCCTGTCCATGTTGAATACATCATTAGTTGTCTATGTTTCTGTGTTGACAAGCCCTTTCCATGTTGAATACATCATTAGTTGTCTATGTTTCTGTGTTGACAAGGCCTGTCCATGTTGAATACATCTTTAGTTGTCTATGTTTCTGTGTTGACAAGGCCTGTCCATGTTGAATACATCATTAGTTGTCTATGTTTCTGTGTTGACAAGGCCTCTCCATGTTGAATACATCAGTAGTTGTCTATGTTTCTGTATTGACAAGGCCTGTCTATGTTGAATACATCATTAGTTGTCTATGTTTCTGTATAGGCAAGGCCTGTCCATGTTGAATACATCATTAGTTGTCTATGTTGTAGGCAAGGCCTGTCCATGTTGAATGGATCATTAGTTGTCTATGTTTCTGTGTTGACAAGGCCTGTCCATGTTGAATACATCATTAGTTGTCTATGTTTCTGTGTTGACAAGGCCTGTCCATGTTGAATACATCATTAGTTGTCTATGTTTCTGTGTTCACAAGGCCTGTCCATGTTGAATACATCATTAGTTGTCTATGTTTCTGTGTTGACAAGGTCTGTCCATGTTGAATACATCATTAGTTGTCTATGTTTCTGTGTTGACAAGCCCTGTCCATGTTGAATACATCACTAGTTGTCTATGTTTCTGTGTAGACAAGGCCTGTCAATGTTGAATACATCACTAGTTGTCTATGTGTCTGTATTGACAAGCCCTTTCCATGTTGAAGACATCATTAGTTGTTTATGTTTCTGTGTTGACAAGGCCTGTCCATGTTGAATACATCACTAGTTGTCTATGTTTCTGTGTTGACAAGGCCTGTCCATGTTGAATACATCATTAGTTGTCTATGTTTCTGTGTTGACAAGGCCTGTCCATGTTGAATACATCATTAGTTGTCTATGTTTCTGTGTTGACAAGGCCTGTCCATGTTGAATACATCATTAGTTGTCTATGTTTCTGTGTTGACAAGACCTGTCCATGTTGAATACATCAGTAGTTGTCTATGTTTCTGTATTGACAAGGCCTGTCCATGTTGAATACATCATTAGTTGTCTATGTTTCTGTGTAGGCAAGGCCTGTCCATGTTGAATACATCATTAGTTGTCTATGTTTCTATGTAGGCAAGGCCTGTCCATGTTGAATACATCATTAGTTGTCTATATTTCTGTGTTGACAAGGCCTGTCCATGTTGAATACATCATTAGTTGTCTATGTTTCTGTGTGGGCAAGGCCTATCCATGTTGAATACATCATTAGTTGTCTATGTTTCTGTGTTGACAAGGCCTGTCCATGTTGAATACATCATTAGTTGTCTATGTTTCTGTATTGACAAGCCCTGTCCATGTTGAATACATCATTTGTTGTCTAAGTTTCTCTGTTGACAAGGCCTGTCTATGTTGAATACATCAGTAGTTGTCTAAGTTTCTGTGTTGACAAGGCCTGTCCATGTTGAATACATCATTAGTTGTCTATGTTTCTGTGTAGACCAGGCCTGTCTATGATGAATACATCATTAGTTGTCTATGTTTCTGTGTTGATAAGCCCTGTCCATGTTGAATACATCACTAGTTGTCTATGTTTCTGTGTTGACAAGGCCTGTCCATGTTGAATACATCATTAGTTGTCTATGTTTCTGTGTTGACAAGGCCTGTCCATGTTGAATACATCATTAGTTGTCTATGTTTCTGTGTTGACAAGGCCTGTTCATGTTGAATACATCATTAGTTGTCTATGTTTCTGTGTTGACAAGGTCTGTCCATGTTGAATACATCATTAGTTGTCTATGTTTCTGTGTTGACAAACCCTGTCCATGTTGAATACATCACTAGTTGTCTATGTTTCTGTGTAGACAAGGCCTGTCAATGTTGAATACATCACTAGTTGTCTATGTTTCTGTATTGACAAGGCCTGTCAATGTTGAATACATCATTAGTAGTCTATGTTTCAGTGTTGACAAGCCCTGTCCATGTTGAATACATCACTAGTTGTCTATGTTTCTGTGTAGACAAGGCCTGTCAATGTTGAATACATCACTAGTTGTCTATGTTTCTGTATTGACAAGGCCTGTCAATGTTGAATACATCATTAGTTGTCTATGTTTCTGTGTTGACAAGGCCTGTCCATGTTGAATACATCATTAGTTGTCTATGTTTCTGTGTAGACAAGGCCTGTCCATGTTGAATACATCATTAGTTGTCTATGTTTCTGTGTTGACAAGGCCTGTCCATGTTGAATACATCATTAGTTGTCTATGTTTCTGTGTTGAAAAGGCCTGTCCATGTTGAATACATCATTAGTTGTCTATGTTTCTGTGTTGAAAAGGCCTGTCCATGTTGAATACATCATTAGTTGTCTATGTTTCAGTGTTGACAAGCCCTGTCCATGTTGAATACATCACTAGTTGTCTATGTTTCTGTGTAGACAAGGCCTGTCATTGTTGAATACATCACTAGTTGTCTATGTTTCTGTATTGAGAAGGCCTGTCAATGTTGAATACATCATTTGTTGTCTATGTTTCTGTGTTGACAAGGCCTGTCCATGTTGAATACATCATTAGTTGTCTATGTTTCTGTGTAGACAAGGCCTGTCCATGTTGAATACATCATTAGTTGTCTATGTTTCTGTGTTGACAAGGCCTGTCCATGTTGAATACATCATTAGTTGTCTATGTTTCTGTGTTGAAAAGGCCTGTCCATGTTGAATACATCATTAGTTGTCTATGTTTCTGTGTTGACAAGCCCTGTCCATGTTGAATACATCACTAGTTGTCTATGTTTCTGTGTAGACAAGGCCTGTCATTGTTGAATACATCACTAGTTGTCTATGTTTCTGTATTGACAAGGCCTGTCAATGTTGAATACATCATTAGTTGTCTATGTTTCTGTGTAGACAAGGCCTGTCCATGTTGAATACATCATTAGTTGTCTATATTTCTATGTAGGCAAGGCCTGTCCATGTTGAATACATCATTAGTTGTCTATGTTTCTGTGTTGACAAGGCCTGTCCATGTTGAATACATCATTAGTTGTCTATGTTTCTGTGTTGACAAGCCCTGTCCATGTTGAATACATCATTTGTTGTCTATGTTTCTGTGTTGACAAGGCCTGTCCATGTTGAATACATCATTAGTTGTCTATGTTTCTGTGTTGACAAGGCCTGTCCATTTTGAATACATCATTAGTTGTCTATGTTTCTGTGTTGACAAGGCCTGTCCATGTTGAATACATCATTAGTTGTCTATGTTTCTGTGTTGACAAGCCCTGTCCATGTTGAATACATCATTTGTTGTCTATGTTTCTGTGTTGACCAGGCCTGTCCATGTTGAATACATCATTAGTTGTCTATGTTTCTGTGTTGACAAGGCCTGTCCATGTTGAATACATCATTAGTTGTCTATGTTTCTGTGTTGACAAGGCCTCTCCATGTTGAATACATCATTAGTTGTCTATGTTTCTGTGTTGACCAGGCCTGTCCATGTTGAATACATCATTAGTTGTCTATGTTTCTGTATTGACAAGCCCTGTCCATGTTGAATACATCATTTGTTGTCTATGTTTCTCTGTTGACAAGGCCTGTCTATGTTGAATACATCAGTAGTTGTCTAAGTTTCTGTGTTGACAACGCCTGTCCATGTTGAATACATCATTAGTTGTCTATGTTTCTGTGTTGACCAGGCCTGTCTATAATGAATACATCATTAGTTGTCTATGTTTCTGTGTTGATAAGCCCTGTCCATGTTGAATACATCACTAGTTGTCTATGTTTCTGTGTTGACAAGGCCTGTCCATGTTGAATACATCATTAGTTGTCTATGTTTCTGTGTTGACAAGGCCTCTCCATGTTGAATACATCATTAGTTTTCTATGTTTCTGTGTTGACCAGGCCTGTCCATGTTGAATACATCATTAGTTGTCTATGTTTCTGTGTTGACAAGGCCTGGCCATGTTGAATACATCATTAGTTGTCTATGTTTCTGTGTTGACAAGGTCTGTCCATGTTGAATACATCATTAGTTGTCTATGGTTCTGTGTTGACAAGCCCTGTCCATGTTGAATACATCACTAGTTGTCTATGTTTCTGTGTAGACAAGGCCTGTCAATGTTGAATACATCACTAGTTGTCTATGTTTCTGTATTGACAAGGCCTGTCAATGTTGAATACATCATTAGTTGTCTATGTTTCTGTGTTGACAAGCCCTGTCCATGTTGAATGCATCACTAGTTGTCTATGTTTCTGTGTAGACAAGGCCTGTCAATGTTGAATACATCACTAGTTGTCTATGTTACTGTATTGACAAGGTCTGTCAATGTTGAATACATCATTAGTTGTCTATGTTTCTGTGTTGACAAGGCCTGTCCATGTTGAATACATCATTAGTTGTCTATGTTTCTGTGTAGACAAGGCCTGTCCATGTTGAATACATCATTAGTTGTCTATGTTTCTGTGTTGACAAGGCCTGTCCATGTTGAATACATCATTAGTTGTCTATGTTTCTGTGTTGACAAGCCCTGTCCATGTTGAATACATCACTAGTTGTCTATGTTTCTGTGTAGACAAGGCCTGTCATTGTTGAATACATCACTAGTTGTCTATGTTTCTGTATTGATAAGGCCTGTTAATGTTGAATACATCATTAGTTGTCTATGTTTCTGTGTTGAAAAGGCCTGTCCATGTTGAATACATCATTAGTTGTCTATGTTTCTGTGTTGACAAGGCCTGTCCATGTTGAATACATCATTAGTTGTCTATGTTTCTGTGTTGACAAGCCCTGTCCATGTTGAATACATCACTAGTTGTCTATGTTTCTGTGTAGACAAGGCCTGTCATTGTTGAATACATCACTAGTTGTCTATGTTTCTGTATTGATAAGGCCTGTTAATGTTGAATACATCATTAGTTGTCTATGTTTCTGTGTTGACAATGCCTGTCTATGTTGAATACATCATTAGTTGTCTATGTTTCTGTGTAGACAAGGCCTGTCCATGTTGAATACATCATTAGTTGTCTATGTTTCTGTGTAGGCAAGGCCTGTCCATGTTGGATACATCATTAGTTGTCTATGTTTCTATGTAGGCAAGGCCTGTCCATGTTGAATACATCATTAGTTGTCTATGTTTCTGTGTTGACAAGGCCTGTCCATGTTGAATACATCAGTAGTTGTCTATGTTTCTGTATTGACAAGGCCTGTCCATGTTGAATACATCATTAGTTGTGTATGTTTCTGTGTAGGCAAGGCCTGTCCATGTTGAATACCTCATTAGTTGTCTATGTTTCTATGTAGGCAATGCCTGTCCATGTTGAATACATCATTAGTTGTCTATGTTTCTGTGTTGACAAGGCCTGTCCATGTTGAATACATCATTAGTTGTCTATGTTTCTGTGTAGGCGAGGCCTGTCCATGTTGAATACATCATTAGTTGTCTATGTTTCTGTGTTGACCAGGCCTGTCCATGTTGAATACATCATTAGTTGTCTATGCTTCTGTGTTGACAAGGCCTGGCCATGTTGAATACATCATTAGTTGTCTATGTTTCTGTGTTGACAAGGTCTGTCCATGTTGAATACATCATTAGTTGTCTATGGTTCTGTGTTGACAAGCCCTGTCCATGTTGAATACATCACTAGTTGTCTATGTTTCTGTGTAGACAAGGCCTGTCAATGTTGAATACATCACTAGTTGTCTATGTTTCTGTGTTGACAAGGCCTGTCAATGTTGAATACATCATTAGTTGTCTATGTTTCTGTGTTGACAAGCCCTGTCCATGTTGAATACATCACTAGTTGTCTATGTTTCTGTGTAGACAAGGCCTGTCAATGTTGAATACATCACTAGTTGTCTATGTTACTGTATTGACAAGGTCTGTCAATGTTGAATACATCATTAGTTGTCTATGTTTCTGTGTTGACAAGGCCTGTCCATGTTGAATACATCATTAGTTGTCTATGTTTCTGTGTAGACAAGGCCTGTCCATGTTGAATACATCATTAGTTGTCTATGTTTCTGTGTTGACAAGGCCTGTCCATGTTGAATACATCATTAGTTGTCTATGTTTCTGTGTTGAAAAGGCCTGTCCATGTTGAATACATCATTAGTTGTCTATGTTTCTGTGTTGACAAGGCCTGTCCATGTTGAATACATCATTAGTTGTCTATGTTTCTGTGTTGACAAGCCCTGTCCATGTTGAATACATCACTAGTTGTCTATGTTTCTGTGTAGACAAGGCCTGTCATTGTTGAATACATCACTAGTTGTCTATGTTTCTGTATTGATAAGGCCTGTTAATGTTGAATACATCATTAGTTGTCTATGTTTCTGTGTTGACAATGCCTGTCTATGTTGAATACATCATTAGTTGTCTATGTTTCTGTGTAGACAAGGCCTGTCCATGTTGAATACATCATTAGTTGTCTATGTTTCTGTGTAGGCAAGGCCTGTCCATGTTGGATACATCATTAGTTGTCTATGTTTCTATGTAGGCAAGGCCTGTCCATGTTGAATACATCATTAGTTGTCTATGTTTCTGTGTTGACAAGGCCTGTCCATGTTGAATACATCAGTAGTTGTCTATGTTTCTGTATTGACAAGGCCTGTCCATGTTGAATACATCATTAGTTGTGTATGTTTCTGTGTAGGCAAGGCCTGTCCATGTTGAATACATCATTAGTTGTCTATGTTTCTATGTAGGCAATGCCTGTCCATGTTGAATACATCATTAGTTGTCTATGTTTCTGTGTTGACAAGGCCTGTCCATGTTGAATACATCATTAGTTGTCTATGTTTCTATGTAGGCGAGGCCTGTCCATGTTGAATACATCATTAGTTGTCTATGTTTCTGTGTTGACAAGGCCTGTCCATGTTGAATACATCATTAGTTGTCTATGTTTCTGTATTGACAAGCCCTGTCCATGTTGAATACATCATTTGTTGTCTATGTTTCTGTGTTGACCAGGCCTGTCTATGATGAATACATCATTAGTTGTCTATGTTTCTGTGTTGATAAGCCCTGTCCATGTTGAAAACATCACTAGTTGTCTATGTTTCTGTGTTGACCAGGCCTGTCCATGTTGAATACATCATTAGTTGTCTATGTTTCTGTGTTGACAAGGCCTGTCTATGATGAATACATCATTAGTTGTCTATGTTTCTGTGTTGACAAGGCCTGTCCATGTTGAATACATCATTAGTTGTCTATGTTTCTGTGTTGACAAGGCCTGTCTATGTTGAATACATCATTAGTTGTCTATGTTTCTGTGTTGACAAGGCCTCTCCGTGTTGAATACATCATTTGTTGTCTATGTTTCTGTGTTGACAAGCCCTGTCCATGTTGAATACATCACTAGTTGTCTATGTTTCTGTGTTGACAAGGCCTGTCCATGTTGAATACATCATTAGTTGTCTATGTTTCTGTGTTGACAAGGCCTGTCCATGTTGAATACATCATTAGTTGTCTATGTTTCTGTGTTGACAAGGCCTGTCCATGTTGAATACATCATTAGTTGTCTATGTTTCTGTGTTGACAAGGCCTGTCCATGTTGAATACATCATTAGTTGTCTATGTTTCTGTATTGACAAGGCCTGTCCATGTTGAATACATCATTAGTTGTCTATGTTTCTGTGTTGACAAGCCCTGTCCATGTTGAATACATCATTAGTTGTCTATGTTTCTGTGTTGACAAGGCCTGTCCATGTTGAATACATCATTAGTTGTCTATGTTTCTGTGTTGACAAGCCCTGTCCATGTTGAATACATCACTAGTTGTCTATGTTTCTGTGTTGACAAGGCCTGTCCATGTTGAATACATCATTAGTTGTCTATGTTTCTGTGTTGACAAGGCCTGTCCATGTTGAATACATCATTAGTTGTCTATGTTTCTGTGTTGACAAGGCCTGTCCATGTTGAATACATTATTAGTTGTCTATGTTTCTGTGTAGACAAGGCCTGTCCATGTTGAATACATCATTAGTTGTCTATGTTTCTGTGTTGACAAGGCCTGTCCATGTTGAATACATCATTAGTTGTCTATGTTTCTGTGTTGACAAGGCCTGTCCATGTTGAATACATCATTAGTTGTCTATGTTTCTGTGTTAACAAGGCCTGTCCATGTTGAATACATCATTAGTTGTCTATGTTTCTGTATAGGCAAGGCCTGTCCATGTTGAATACATCATTAGTTGTCTATGTTGTAGGCAAGGCCTGTCCATGTTGAATGGATCATTAGTTGTCTATGTTTCTGTGTTGACAAGGCCTGTCCATGTTGAATACATCATTAGTTGTCTATATTTCTGTGTAGGCAAGGCCTGTCCATGTTGAATACATCATTAGTTGTCTATGTTTCTGTGTTGACAAGGCCTGTCCATGTTGAATACATCATTAGTTGTCTATGTTTCTGTGTTCACAAGGCCTGTCCATGTTGAATACATCATTAGTTGTCTATGTTTCTGTGTTGACAAGGTCTGTCCATGTTGAATACATCATTAGTTGTCTATGTTTCTGTGTTGACAAGCCCTGTCCATGTTGAATACATCACTAGTTGTCTATGTTTCTGTGTAGACAAGGCCTGTCAATGTTGAATACATCACTAGTTGTCTATGTGTCTGTATTGACAAGCCCTTTCCATGTTGAAGACATCATTAGTTGTTTATGTTTCTGTGTTGACAAGGCCTGTCCATGTTGAATACATCACTAGTTGTCTATGTTTCTGTGTTGACAAGGCCTGTCCATGTTGAATACATCATTAGTTGTCTATGTTTCTGTGTTGACAAGGCCTGTCCATGTTGAATACATCATTAGTTGTCTATGTTTCTGTGTTGACAAGGCCTGTCCATGTTGAATACATCATTAGTTGTCTATGTTTCTGTGTTGACAAGGCCTGTCCATGTTGAATACATCAGTAGTTGTCTATGTTTCTGTATTGACAAGGCCTGTCCATGTTGAATACATCATTAGTTGTCTATGTTTCTGTGTAGGCAAGGCCTGTCCATGTTGAATACATCATTAGTTGTCTATGTTTCTATGTAGGCACGGCCTGTCCATGTTGAATACATCATTAGTTGTCTATGTTTCTGTGTTGACAAGGCCTGTCCATGTTGAATACATCATTAGTTGTCTATGTTTCTGTGTAGGCAAGGCCTATCCATGTTGAATACATCATTAGTTGTCTATGTTTCTGTGTTGACAAGGCCTGTCCATGTTGAATACATCATTAGTTGTCTATGTTTCTGTATTGACAAGCCCTGTCCATGTTGAATACATCATTTGTTGTCTATGTTTCTCTGTTGACAAGGCCTGTCTATGTTGAATACATCAGTAGTTGTCTAAGTTTCTGTGTTGACCAGGCCTGTCCATGTTGAATACATCATTAGTTGTCTATGTTTCTGTGTAGACCAGGCCTGTCTATGATGAATACATCATTAGTTGTCTATGTTTCTGTGTTGATAAGCCCTGTCCATGTTGAATACATCACTAGTTGTCTATGTTTCTGTGTTGACAAGGCCTGTCCATGTTGAATACATCATTAGTTGTCTATGTTTCTGTGTTGACAAGGCCTGTCCATGTTGAATACATCATTAGTTGTCTATGTTTCTGTGTTGACAAGGCCTGTTCATGTTGAATACATCATTAGTTGTCTATGTTTCTGTGTTGACAAGGTCTGTCCATGTTGAATACATCATTAGTTGTCTATGTTTCTGTGTTGACAAACCCTGTCCATGTTGAATACATCACTAGTTGTCTATGTTTCTGTGTAGACAAGGCCTGTCAATGTTGAATACATCACTAGTTGTCTATGTTTCTGTATTGACAAGGCCTGTCAATGTTGAATACATCATTAGTAGTCTATGTTTCAGTGTTGACAAGCCCTGTCCATGTTGAATACATCACTAGTTGTCTATGTTTCTGTGTAGACAAGGCCTGTCAATGTTGAATACATCACTAGTTGTCTATGTTTCTGTATTGACAAGGCCTGTCAATGTTGAATACATCATTAGTTGTCTATGTTTCTGTGTTGACAATGCCTGTCCATGTTGAATACATCATTAGTTGTCTATGTTTCTGTGTAGACAAGGCCTGTCCATGTTGAATACATCATTAGTTGTCTATGTTTCTGTGTTGACAAGGCCTGTCCATGTTGAATACATCATTAGTTGTCTATGTTTCTGTGTTGAAAAGGCCTGTCCATGTTGAATACATCATTAGTTGTCTATGTTTCTGTTTTGAAAAGGCCTGTCCATGTTGAATACATCATTAGTTGTCTATGTTTCTGTGTTGACAAGCCCTGTCCATGTTGAATACATCACTAGTTGTCTATGTTTCTGTGTAGACAAGGCCTGTCATTGTTGAATACATCACTAGTTGTCTATGTTTCTGTATTGAGAAGGCCTGTCAATGTTGAATACATCATTTGTTGTCTATGTTTCTGTGTTGACAAGGCCTGTCCATGTTGAATACATCATTAGTTGTCTATGTTTCTGTGTAGACAAGGCCTGTCCATGTTGAATACATCATTAGTTGTCTATGTTTCTGTGTTGACAAGGCCTGTCCATGTTGAATACATCATTAGTTGTCTATGTTTCTGTGTTGAAAAGGCCTGTCCATGTTGAATACATCATTAGTTGTCTATGTTTCTGTGTTGACAAGCCCTGTCCATGTTGAATACATCACTAGTTGTCTATGTTTCTGTGTAGACAAGGCCTGTCATTGTTGAATACATCACTAGTTGTCTATGTTTCTGTATTGACAAGGCCTGTCAATGTTGAATACATCATTAGTTGTCTATGTTTCTGTGTAGACAAGGCCTGTCCATGTTGAATACATCATTAGTTGTCTATATTTCTATGTAGGCAAGGCCTGTCCATGTTGAATACATCATTAGTTGTCTAT
The DNA here is from genome assembly GCA_963383655.1 of Bathymodiolus septemdierum. Lineage (NCBI taxonomy): Eukaryota > Metazoa > Mollusca > Bivalvia > Mytilida > Modiolidae > Bathymodiolus > Bathymodiolus septemdierum. Next base: position 39,141,405 of record OY726519.1, read on the forward strand.
GTTTCTGTGTTGACAAGGCCTGTCCATGTTGAATACATCATTAGTTGTCTATGTTTCTGTGTTGACAAGCCCTGTCCATGTTGAATACATCATTTGTTGTCTATGTTTCTGTGTTGACAAGGCCTGTCCATGTTGAATACATCATTAGTTGTCTATGTTTCTGTGTTGACAAGGCCTGTCCATTTTGAATACATCATTAGTTGTCTATGTTTCTGTGTTGACAAGGCCTGTCCATGTTGAATACATCATTAGTTGTCTATGTTTCTGTGTTGACAAGCCCTGTCCATGTTGAATACATCATTTGTTGTCTATGTTTCTGTGTTGACCAGGCCTGTCCATGTTGAATACATCATTAGTTGTCTATGTTTCTGTGTTGACAAGGCCTGTCCATGTTGAATACATCATTAGTTGTCTATGTTTCTGTGTTGACAAGGCCTCTCCATGTTGAATACATCATTAGTTGTCTATGTTTCTGTGTTGACAAGGCCTGTCCATGTTGAATACATCATTAGTTGTCTATGTTTCTGTATTGACAAGCCCTGTCCATGTTGAATACATCATTTGTTGTCTATGTTTCTCTGTTGACAAGGCCTGTCTATGTTGAATACATCAGTAGTTGTCTAAGTTTCTGTGTTGACAACGCCTGTCCATGTTGAATACATCATTAGTTGTCTATGTTTCTGTGTTGACCAGGCCTGTCTATAATGAATACATCATTAGTTGTCTATGTTTCTGTGTTGATAAGCCCTGTCCATGTTGAATACATCACTAGTTGTCTATGTTTCTGTGTTGACAAGGCCTGTCCATGTTGAATACATCATTAGTTGTCTATGTTTCTGTGTTGACAAGGCCTCTCCATGTTGAATACATCATTAGTTTTCTATGTTTCTGTGTTGACCAGGCCTGTCCATGTTGAATACATCATTAGTTGTCTATGTTTCTGTGTTGACAAGGCCTGGCCATGTTGAATACATCATTAGTTGTCTATGTTTCTGTGTTGACAAGGTCTGTCCATGTTGAATACATCATTAGTTGTCTATGGTTCTGTGTTGACAAGCCCTGTCCATGTTGAATACATCACTAGTTGTCTATGTTTCTGTGTAGACAAGGCCTGTCAATGTTGAATACATCACTAGTTGTCTATGTTTCTGTATTGACAAGGCCTGTCAATGTTGAATACATCATTAGTTGTCTATGTTTCTGTGTTGACAAGCCCTGTCCATGTTGAATGCATCACTAGTTGTCTATGTTTCTGTGTAGACAAGGCCTGTCAATGTTGAATACATCACTAGTTGTCTATGTTACTGTATTGACAAGGTCTGTCAATGTTGAATACATCATTAGTTGTCTATGTTTCTGTGTTGACAAGGCCTGTCCATGTTGAATACATCATTAGTTGTCTATGTTTCTGTGTAGACAAGGCCTGTCCATGTTGAATACATCATTAGTTGTCTATGTTTCTGTGTTGACAAGGCCTGTCCATGTTGAATACATCATTAGTTGTCTATGTTTCTGTGTTGAAAAGGCCTGTCCATGTTGAATACATCATTAGTTGTCTATGTTTCTGTGTTGACAAGGCCTGTCCATGTTGAATACATCATTAGTTGTCTATGTTTCTGTGTTGACAAGCCCTGTCCATGTTGAATACATCACTAGTTGTCTATGTTTCTGTGTAGACAAGGCCTGTCATTGTTGAATACATCACTAGTTGTCTATGTTTCTGTATTGATAAGGCCTGTTAATGTTGAATACATCATTAGTTGTCTATGTTTCTGTGTTGACAATGCCTGTCTATGTTGAATACATCATTAGTTGTCTATGTTTCTGTGTAGACAAGGCCTGTCCATGTTGAATACATCATTAGTTGTCTATGTTTCTGTGTAGGCAAGGCCTGTCCATGTTGGATACATCATTAGTTGTCTATGTTTCTATGTAGGCAAGGCCTGTCCATGTTGAATACATCATTAGTTGTCTATGTTTCTGTGTTGACAAGGCCTGTCCATGTTGAATACATCAGTAGTTGTCTATGTTTCTGTATTGACAAGGCCTGTCCATGTTGAATACATCATTAGTTGTGTATGTTTCTGTGTAGGCAAGGCCTGTCCATGTTGAATACATCATTAGTTGTCTATGTTTCTATGTAGGCAATGCCTGTCCATGTTGAATACATCATTAGTTGTCTATGTTTCTGTGTTGACAAGGCCTGCCCATGTTGAATACATCAGTAGTTGTCTATGTTTCTGTATTGACAAGGCCTGTCCATGTTGAATACATCATTAGTTGTGTATGTTTCTGTGTAGGCAAGGCCTGTCCATGTTGAATACATCATTAGTTGTCTATGTTTCTATGTAGGCAATGCCTGTCCATGTTGAATACATCATTAGTTGTCTATGTTTCTGTGTTGACAAGGCCTGTCCATGTTGAATACATCATTAGTTGTCTATGTTTCTGTGTAGGCGAGGCCTGTCCATGTTGAATACATCATTAGTTGTCTATGTTTCTGTGTTGACCAGGCCTGTCCATGTTGAATACATCATTAGTTGTCTATGTTTCTGTGTTGACAAGGCCTGGCCATGTTGAATACATCATTAGTTGTCTATGTTTCTGTGTTGACAAGGTCTGTCCATGTTGAATACATCATTAGTTGTCTATGGTTCTGTGTTGACAAGCCCTGTCCATGTTGAATACATCACTAGTTGTCTATGTTTCTGTGTAGACAAGGCCTGTCAATGTTGAATACATCACTAGTTGTCTATGTTTCTGTATTGACAAGGCCTGTCAATGTTGAATACATCATTAGTTGTCTATGTTTCTGTGTTGACAAGCCCTGTCCATGTTGAATACATCACTAGTTGTCTATGTTTCTGTGTAGACAAGGCCTGTCAATGTTGAATACATCACTAGTTGTCTATGTTACTGTATTGACAAGGTCTGTCAATGTTGAATACATCATTAGTTGTCTATGTTTCTGTGTTGACAAGGCCTGTCCATGTTGAATACATCATTAGTTGTCTATGTTTCTGTGTAGACAAGGCCTGTCCATGTTGAATACATCATTAGTTGTCTATGTTTCTGTGTTGACAAGGCCTGTCCATGTTGAATACATCATTAGTTGTCTATGTTTCTGTGTTGAAAAGGCCTGTCCATGTTGAATACATCATTAGTTGTCTATGTTTCTGTGTTGACAAGGCCTGTCCATGTTGAATACATCATTAGTTGTCTATGTTTCTGTGTTGACAAGCCCTGTCCATGTTGAATACATCACTAGTTGTCTATGTTTCTGTGTAGACAAGGCCTGTCATTGTTGAATACATCACTAGTTGTCTATGTTTCTGTATTGATAAGGCCTGTTAATGTTGAATACATCATTAGTTGTCTATGTTTCTGTGTTGACAATGCCTGTCTATGTTGAAAACATCATTAGTTGTCTATGTTTCTGTGTAGACAAGGCCTGTCCATGTTGAATACATCATTAGTTGTCTATGTTTCTGTGTAGGCAAGGCCTGTCCATGTTGGATACATCATTAGTTGTCTATGTTTCTATGTAGGCAAGGCCTGTCCATGTTGAATACATCATTAGTTGTCTATGTTTCTGTGTTGACAAGGCCTGTCCATGTTGAATACATCAGTAGTTGTCTATGTTTCTGTATTGACAAGGCCTGTCCATGTTGAATACATCATTAGTTGTGTATGTTTCTGTGTAGGCAAGGCCTGTCCATGTTGAATACATCATTAGTTGTCTATGTTTCTATGTAGGCAATGCCTGTCCATGTTGAATACATCATTAGTTGTCTATGTTTCTGTGTTGACAAGGCCTGTCCATGTTGAATACATCATTAGTTGTCTATGTTTCTGTGTAGGCGAGGCCTGTCCATGTTGAATACATCATTAGTTGTCTATGTTTCTGTGTTGACAAGGCCTGTCCATGTTGAATACATCATTAGTTGTCTATGTTTCTGTATTGACAAGCCCTGTCCATGTTGAATACATCATTTGTTGTCTATGTTTCTGTGTTGACCAGGCCTGTCTATGATGAATACATCATTAGTTGTCTATGTTTCTGTGTTGATAAGCCCTGTCCATGTTGAAAACATCACTAGTTGTCTATGTTTCTGTGTTGACCAGGCCTGTCCATGTTGAATACATCATTAGTTGTCTATGTTTCTGTGTTGACAAGGCCTGTCTATGATGAATACATCATTAGTTGTCTATGTTTCTGTGTTGACAAGGCCTGTCCATGTTGAATACATCATTAGTTGTCTATGTTTCTGTGTTGACAAGGCCTGTCTATGTTGAATACATCATTAGTTGTCTATGTTTCTGTGTTGACAAGGCCTCTCCGTGTTGAATACATCATTTGTTGTCTATGTTTCTGTGTTGACAAGCCCTGTCCATGTTGAATACATCACTAGTTGTCTATGTTTCTGTGTTGACAAGGCCTGTCCATGTTGAATACATCATTAGTTGTCTATGTTTCTGTGTTGACAAGGCCTGTCCATGTTGAATACATCATTAGTTGTCTATGTTTCTGTGTTGACAAGGCCTGTCCATGTTGAATACATCATTAGTTGTCTATGTTTCTGTGTTGACAAGGCCTGTCCATGTTGAATACATCATTAGTTGTCTATGTTTCTCTATTGACAAGGCCTGTCCATGTTGAATACATCATTAGTTGTCTATGTTTCTGTGTTGACAAGCCCTGTCCATGTTGAATACATCATTAGTTGTCTATGTTTCTGTGTTGACAAGGCCTGTCCATGTTGAATACATCATTAGTTGTCTATGTTTCTGTGTTGACAAGCCCTGTCCATGTTGAATACATCACTAGTTGTCTATGTTTCTGTGTTGACAAGGCCTGTCCATGTTGAATACATCATTAGTTGTCTATGTTTCTGTGTTGACAAGGCCTGTCCATGTTGAATACATCATTAGTTGTCTATGTTTCTGTGTTGACAAGGCCTGTCCATGTTGAATACATTATTAGTTGTCTATGTTTCTGTGTAGACAAGGCCTGTCCATGTTGAATACATCATTAGTTGTCTATGTTTCTGTGTTGACAAGGCCTGTCCATGTTGAATACATCATTAGTTGTCTATGTTTCTGTGTTGACAAGGCCTCTCCATGTTGAATACATCATTAGTTGTCTATGTTTCTGTGTTGACAAGGCCTGTCCATGTTGAATACATCATTAGTTGTCTATGTTTCTGTGTTGACCAGGCCTGTCCATGTTGAATACATCATTAGTTGTCTATGTTTCTGTGTTGACAAGGCCTGTCCATGTTGAATACATCATTAGTTGTCTATGTTTCTGTGTTGAAAAGGCCTGTCCATGTTGAATACATCATTAGTTGTCTATGTTTCTGTGTTGACAAGGCCTGTCCATGTTGAATACATCATTAGTTGTCTATGTTTCTGTGTTGACAAGCCCTGTCCATGTTGAATACATCACTAGTTGTCTATGTTTCTGTGTAGACAAGGCCTGTCATTGTTGAATACATCACTAGTTGTCTATGTTTCTGTATTGATAAGGCCTGTTAATGTTGAATACATCATTAGTTGTCTATGTTTCTGTGTTGACAATGCCTGTCTATGTTGAATACATCATTAGTTGTCTATGTTTCTGTGTAGACAAGGCCTGTCCATGTTGAATACATCATTAGTTGTCTATGTTTCTGTGTAGGCAAGGCCTGTCCATGTTGGATACATCATTAGTTGTCTATGTTTCTATGTAGGCAAGGCCTGTCCATGTTGAATACATCATTAGTTGTCTATGTTTCTGTGTTGACAAGGCCTGTCCATGTTGAATACATCAGTAGTTGTCTATGTTTCTGTATTGACAAGGCCTGTCCATGTTGAATACATCATTAGTTGTGTATGTTTCTGTGTAGGCAAGGCCTGTCCATGTTGAATACATCATTAGTTGTCTATGTTTCTATGTAGGCAATGCCTGTCCATGTTGAATACATCATTAGTTGTCTATGTTTCTGTGTTGACAAGGCCTGTCCATGTTGAATACATCATTAGTTGTCTATGTTTCTGTGTAGGCGAGGCCTGTCCATGTTGAATACATCATTAGTTGTCTATGTTTCTGTATTGACCAGGCCTGTCCATGTTGAATACATCATTAGTTGTCTATGTTTCTGTGTTGACAAGGCCTGGCCATGTTGAATACATCATTAGTTGTCTATGTTTCTGTGTTGACAAGGTCTGTCCATGTTGAATACATCATTAGTTGTCTATGGTTCTGTGTTGACAAGCCCTGTCCATGTTGAATACATCACTAGTTGTCTATGTTTCTGTGTAGACAAGGCCTGTCAATGTTGAATACATCACTAGTTGTCTATGTTTCTGTATTGACAAGGCCTGTCAATGTTGAATACATCATTAGTTGTCTATGTTTCTGTGTTGACAAGCCCTGTCCATGTTGAATACATCACTAGTTGTCTATGTTTCTGTGTAGACAAGGCCTGTCAATGTTGAATACATCACTAGTTGTCTATGTTACTGTATTGACAAGGTCTGTCAATGTTGAATACATCATTAGTTGTCTATGTTTCTGTGTTGACAAGGCCTGTCCATGTTGAATACATCATTAGTTGTCTATGTTTCTGTGTAGACAAGGCCTGTCCATGTTGAATACATCATTAGTTGTCTATGTTTCTGTGTTGACAAGGCCTGTCCATGTTGAATACATCATTAGTTGTCTATGTTTCTGTGTTGAAAAGGCCTGTCCATGTTGAATACATCATTAGTTGTCTATGTTTCTGTGTTGACAAGGCCTGTCCATGTTGAATACATCATTAGTTGTCTATGTTTCTGTGTTGACAAGCCCTGTCCATGTTGAATACATCACTAATTGTCTATGTTTCTGTGTAGACAAGGCCTGTCATTGTTGAATACATCACTAGTTGTCTATGTTTCTGTATTGATAAGGCCTGTTAATGTTGAATACATCATTAGTTGTCTATGTTTCTGTGTTGACAATGCCTGTCTATGTTGAATACATCATTAGTTGTCTATGTTTCTGTGTAGACAAGGCCTGTCCATGTTGAATACATCATTAGTTGTCTATGTTTCTGTGTAGGCAAGGCCTGTCCATGTTGAATACATCATTAGTTGTCTATGTTTCTGTGTAGACAAGGCCTGTCCATGTTGAATACATCATTAGTTGTCTATGTTTCTGTGTAGGCAAGGCCTGTCCATGTTGGATACATCATTAGTTGTCTATGTTTCTATGTAGGCAAGGCCTGTCCATGTTGAATACATCATTAGTTGTCTATGTTTCTGTGTTGACAAGGCCTGTCCATGTTGAATACATCAGTAGTTATCTATGTTTCTGTATTGACAAGGCCTGTCCATGTTGAATACATCATTAGTTGTGTATGTTTCTGTGTAGGCAAGGCCTGTCCATGTTGAATACATCATTAGTTGTCTATGTTTCTATGTAGGCAATGCCTGTCCATGTTGAATACATCATTAGTTGTCTATGTTTCTGTGTTGACAAGGCCTGTCCATGTTGAATACATCATTAGTTGTCTATGTTTCTGTGTAGGCGAGGCCTGTCCATGTTGAATACATCATTAGTTGTCTATGTTTCTGTGTTGACAAGGCCTGTCCATGTTGAATACATCATTAGTTGTCTATGTTTCTGTATTGACAAGCCCTGTCCATGTTGAATACATCATTTGTTGTCTATGTTTCTGTGTTGACCAGGCCTGTCTATGATGAATACATCATTAGTTGTCTATGTTTCTGTGTTGATAAGCCCTGTCCATGTTGAAAACATCACTAGTTGTCTATGTTTCTGTGTTGACCAGGCCTGTCCATGTTGAATACATCATTAGTTGTCTATGTTTCTGTGTTGACAAGGCCTGTCTATGATGAATACATCATTAGTTGTCTATGTTTCTGTGTTGACAAGGCCTGTCCATGTTGAATACATCATTAGTTGTCTATGTTTCTGTGTTGACAAGGCCTGTCTATGTTGAATACATCATTAGTTGTCTATGTTTCTGTGTTGACAAGGCCTCTCCGTGTTGAATACATCATTTGTTGTCTATGTTTCTGTGTTGACAAGCCCTGTCCATGTTGAATACATCACTAGTTGTCTATGTTTCTGTGTTGACAAGGCCTGTCCATGTTGAATACATCATTAGTTGTCTATGTTTCTGTGTTGACAAGGCCTGTCCATGTTGAATACATCATTAGTTGTCTATGTTTCTGTGTTGACAAGGCCTGTCCATGTTGAATACATCATTAGTTGTCTATGTTTCTGTGTTGACAAGGCCTGTCCATGTTGAATACATCATTAGTTGTCTATGTTTCTGTATTGACAAGGCCTGTCCATGTTGAATACATCATTAGTTGTCTATGTTTCTGTGTTGACAAGCCCTGTCCATGTTGAATACATCATTAGTTGTCTATGTTTCTGTGTTGACAAGGCCTGTCCATGTTGAATACATCATTAGTTGTCTATGTTTCTGTGTTGACAAGCCCTGTCCATGTTGAATACATCACTAGTTGTCTATGTTTCTGTGTTGACAAGGCCTGTCCATGTTGAATACATCATTAGTTGTCTATGTTTCTGTGTTGACAAGGCCTGTCCATGTTGAATACATCATTAGTTGTCTATGTTTCTGTGTTGACAAGGCCTGTCCATGTTGAATACATTATTAGTTGTCTATGTTTCTGTGTAGACAAGGCCTGTCCATGTTGAATACATCATTAGTTGTCTATGTTTCTGTGTTGACAAGGCCTGTCCATGTTGAATACATCATTAGTTGTCTATGTTTCTGTGTTGACAAGGCCTGTCCATGTTGAATACATCATTAGTTGCCTATGTTTCTGTGTTGACAAGGCCTGTCCATGTTGAATACATCATTAGTTGTCTATGTTTCTGTGTTGACCAGGCCTGTCTATGTTGAATACATCATTAGTTGTCTATGTTTCTGTGTTGACAAGGCCTGTCCATGTTGAATGTATGGTCAATTGTCTGATTTTCTATGTTGAGTTGAGTTCACAAGGCCTGACAAACACAATGATTGTTTCTTGCATTAGTAAACAACATATTTTATTGTATGCTTCTCCATATAAAGGAGGACTGTGAGCGTATGTGTGTTCTGCATAATATTTTTTCCTTCAGATGATTTATTAATAACAACTCCATAATATTTTTTTTCAGAGGTACAAATATTCTCTTACATTGTTTTCATCAGGAATAAATATTGTAATTTTTTGCTTGTTGAAAAAGATACAATGTTAATATTTATTTCAATTAGAACAAATGTTATGGTGGAATTTTTTTTCATCACAGGACAAAAAATATATACTAGTATATAGCAACAAAATAATATCAGAAAATTAAGGAAAACGTCACAAAATGATCTTTATAGATATTTTAAATGTAGAATAAACGATAGAGAATTCCGAAAGGGAAATCAAGAATGGACAATCCAGATACTGTGAAATCACTTTTATTCGTTTTTCGTGAGTAAGCTGATCCACGAAATTAAGAATCCAACGAACAATGAAACTTGGGAAGTAGTTTGACATCGATATATAGCCATGCTGTCCTCGAGTGACCTCAACTTTCTGAACCAGTTGCATTGGGTACAATTGACTATTTTAATGACAAAATAAGTACGAGCATACCTTTTAATGGTGTATAATCCACGTGAACATGTTTGTGAATTATTTGATTTTGAAAGCATGTGTAAAAACGACAGAACTGTTTATCTGTGAAAAGATTTTAGCAACTTCCGGTTATAGAAATCAAAGGAGAAGAGCCAGGAACTCAGTATACGGCCCTGTAAATCAGTCATTTTTAAAGTAGATTTATACATGAAAATGTTTGGTTTGTGCACCATTTCAAGACTAAATACGATAGTAAATGAAAAAATGAGGCTCTTTAATTCCACCTATATTAAAGCATAGCGTGCCCAAAGTAGCTTCCATTTCAGGTTTGACCAAAAATTCCTCGAAATAGTTACCTTTGAAAGAGTTTTACCTATGGGCGCCAGGCCTCGCCCGTCATTATCTTTGTTTTAAAATAAAAAGCTCTTTAAATAAAGACATTTTCAGGGGAAAAATCCATGGGCGAGGCTTGGCGCCGCATTAAACAAACAGAAAAAACGGTTGATTTTCAATTTGTTTATCTTTCCGGATTATGTAATTTTGGAACCGAATACGGAACGACACTAGACAAACGATTTGGAATGCAAGTTTGATGGAAGAGAACGGAATCAGTCGGACCTATGAAAGAGAGTATTTACAACATTTATCACATCAGAATTTACTTTGAATGCTCTAAATATGACTTAAATAGGATGAGGTAGGTAAAAACAATGTACATTTCCGTGATTAATGTATTGCATGATATGCCTAATCCTCGAGATAAGGCAAAATCGTGCTGTAATGGAGTGTAACACCACTTTCTGAGGGTAAGATGTTTATGAATGAATAGAAAAATGATTGGTGAAGCGATTTATATAAGGGTTTCTGATAGAAAATAAAATCCGATAGCCACGAAACGTGGAAATGTGCTGACCCAGAGTTGGAGAAGCAAATCCGCTGTTTTCCGTATGTATCACGCTCTGACGTTGAACGGCTACAGCAACTTTATAAAAGCCGTTAAACGACAGAGGAATCTCGGACTAATATAGGGTACACAAGAAGAAGAAAAACAAAACAAAAACACATTATATGTTGGACACCAATAAATGCAAACAAACACAAATCACATAAATAAGACAGGAGCTCTCCTACAAACAAGTCTGGAGGTAAAGACGAACCGAACAACGTTTTTATGTGGAAATTGTAATATCAGTGATATAATTCTACTGAGTTTTTCTTTGTGTTTGATTCTGCTCTTTTCAGTTTTATTTTCCATCCCATTTTGATGTATTTTTTTTTTTTTTTTTTTAATGGATTGTGTTGAGAGGTTCCTTCAGTATGTCAACAGATTTTCTCTATCTTTAACGGTTTCTGAGATAAACTCCACCGAAAGAGCCCAAAAAGTGCCAATTTCAAAGACTAATTACAAGAACTCTGTGAAATTCAGATTTTTAATGTAACAAGATAAAGGCATGATTTTTAATGTAACAAGATAAAGGCATAATTTTTAATGTAACAAGATAAAGGCATGATTTTTAATGTAACAAGATAAAGGCATGATTTTTAATGTAACAAGATAAAGGCATGATTTTTAATGTAACAAGATAAAGGCATAATTTTTAATGTAACAAGATAAAGGCATGATTTTAAAATTTAATGTAACAAGATAAAGGCATGATTTTAAAATTTAATGTAACAAGATAAAGGCATGATTTTTAATGTAACAAGATAAAGGCATGATTTTTAATGTAACAAGATAAAGGCATGATTTTTAATGTAACAAGATAAAGGCATAATTTTTAATGTAACAAGATAAAGGCATGATTTTAAAATTTAATGTAACAAGATAAAGGCATGATTTTTAATGTAACAAGATAAAGGCATGATTCTGTCTTTTGTTTTCAGGCACGGGTGCTACTGAGAAAATTGAAGAGAGAAAAATTAGAACTATGGGCTGTTGGCGTCATATACAAATTTCATCAAGGATGGAAAGTCAGAAAAGAATATAGGTCTAAGTTTAGATCTATAGCGGGGTTGAAGATCGTTAAATTCTTTAGAGTAGCCATCGTAAGTATAGCTGGACCACATATTGTTAAATTCTTAAAAAAATACCTCTCGTTAGTGTTGCTGGATCACATATTGTCAAATTCTTAAAAATACCCCTCGTAAGTATAGCTGGACCACAGATTGTCAAATTCTTAAAAATACCCCTCGTAAGTATAGCTGGACCACAGATTGTCAAATTCTTAAAAATACCCCTTGTAAGTATAGCTGGACCACATATTGTCAAATTCTTAAAAATACTCCTTATATGTATAGCTGGACCACAGTTTGTCAAATTCTGATGATCCTCTTCCAAAATTGTGTCCATTGACCTTGCCCTTCATGTATTCAAGATGGCTGCCATTGCTTCTGAGTGGTTGTAAAATTGGAAATCTTTGGGAAAAAAATTCTTCAGAACCATTGTATGGAATGAAAGCAAAGTAGACCCAAATTTGTCCTAGAGTGCCCCCCTTCCCAAACTGTGTCCATTGATGCTGTCGATATCCAAGATGGACGCCACGACTGATTATGCAAATTTTTGGTTTTCCAGCCTCATCTTAAATATCAGACATCCAATTTAACTAATATTTTGAAATTATCAAACTCTGGTAATTTGTTTCCTTGAATGACTTGAAATAAAATATGACCCTTTAATAATGTGAAATCTGCCACAAAAATATGGTCTGCTTCATCATAACAAGTTTTGTCTGTAATGTTATTAATTTTATATTTTACAGAAGAAACAGTTCTTGTTGAAATTAAAAGAAGATCTACCGTCAAAATCACCATTGGATAAAACATGGCCGAAATGTTCACCATTATTCTCAACAACATCAGAACAGCTTCAGGAGATTCACCATAGATGGAGGGTTGGTACCTTTCACTTCATAAATTTAGTTTCTTCTTTGGAGTTGTGCGAGGCTGTCGTGATCGTATGGTAGTTGGATTACAACTACCTATGCAATCAGTTCTTATCACCACTAACGTTGTGAGTTTGAATCCCACTTAGGCGAGGTATACATGATACAACGTTATGTGATAAAGTTTGCAGGTGACTTGCAGCAGGTCGTTGATTTTCTCCAGGTATTCCTGTTTCCTCCACCAATAAAACTGAACGCCACGATATAACTGAAGTATTGTTGAAAGTGGCGTTCAACAAAAAATATCACACTGTCAGAACTATTTCATAATATATTGATTGATATTTTCTTGCTTGTTTATTTGTTATACTGAAATACTACTAAAGTTGGCATTAAACACCAATTAATCAATCAATCAATTAATCTTTACCTGTTTCTCACAATTCAGTTGAATTAATAGCAATATAATTTTGAATTTAAATTTAAAATTTTGAAATAATTTTTCAGTGTATGAAGTATCGTCAACGATTTGATGAAACAGAAAGATACAAGATGAGAGAAAAATTAACAGCCAGTAAAATATTTAAAGATAAAAAACCTACATACAGTAAGACGTAAGTAAAACCTACATACAGTAAGACGTAAGTAAAACCTACATACAGTAAGACGTAAGTAAAACCTACATACAGTAAGGCATAAGTAAAACCTACATACAGTAAGACGTAAGTAAAACCTACATACAGTAAGACGTAAGTAAAACCTACATACAGTAAGACATAAGTAAAACCTACATACAGTAAGACATAAGTAAAACCTACATACAGTAAGACGTAAGTAAAACCTACCTACAGTAAGACGTAAGTAAAACCTACATACAGTAAGACGTAAGTAAAACCTACCTACAGTAAGACGTAAGTAAAACCTACCTACAGTAAGACGTAAGTAAAACCTACATACAGTAAGACGTAAGTAAAACCTACATACAGTAAGACGTAAGTAAAACCTACATACAGTAAGACGTAAGTAAAACCTACATACAGTAAGACGTAAGTAAAACCTACATACAGTAAGACGTAAGTAAAACCTACATACAGTAAGATGTAAGTAAAACCTACATACAGTAAGACGTAAGTAAAACCTACATACAGTAAGACGTAAGTAAAACCTACATACAGTAAGACGTAAGTAAAACCTACATACAGTAAGACGTAAGTAAAACCTACATACAGTAAGACGTAAGTAAAACCTACATACAGTAAGACGTAAGTAAAACCTACATACAGTAAGACGTAAGTAAAACCTACCTACAGTAATACGTAAGTAAAACCTACATACAGTAAGACGTAAGTAAAACCTACATACAGTAAGACTTAAGTAAAACCTACATACAGTAAGACGTAAGTAAAACCTACATACAGTAAGACTTAAGTAAAAGCTACCTACAGTAATACGTAAGTAAAACCTACATACAGTAAGACGTAAGTAAAACCTACATACAGTAAGACGTAAGTAAAACCTACATACATTAAGACGTAAGTAAAACCTACATACATTAAGACGTAAGTAAAACCTACATACATTAAGACGTAAGTAAAACCTACATACAGTAAGACATAAGTAAAACCTACCTACAGTAAGATGTAAGTAAAACTTACATACAGTAAGACGTAAGTAAAACCTACCTACAGTAAGACGTAAGTAAAACCTACATACAGTAAGACGTAAGTAAAACCTACATACAGTAAGACGTAAGTAAAACCTACATACAGTAAGACGTAAGTAAAACCTACCTACAGTAAGACGTAAGTAAAACTTACATACAGTAAGACGTAAGTAAAACCTACCTACAGTAAGACGTAAGTAAAACCTACATACAGTAAGACGTAAGTAAAACTACATACAGTAAGACGTAAGTAAAACCTACATACAGTAAGACGTAAGTAAAACCTACATACAGTAAGACGTAAGTAAAACCTACATACAGTAAGACGTAAGTAAAACCTACATACAGTAAGACATAAGTAAAACCTACATACAGTAAGACGTAAGTAAAACCTACATACAGTAAGACGTAAGTAAAACCTACATACAGTAAGACGTAAGTAAAACCAACATACAGTAAGACGAAAGTAAAACCTACATACAGTAAGACGTAAGTAAAACCTACATACAGTAATACGTAAGTAAAACCTACATACAGTAAGACGTAAGTAAAACCTACCTACAGTAAGACGTAAGTAAAACCTACATACAGTAAGACGTAAGTAGAACCTACATACAGTAAGACGTAAGTAAAACCTACATACAGTAAGACGTAAGTAAAACCTACATACAGTAAGACTTAAGTAAAACCTACATACAGTAAGACGTAAGTAAAACCTACCTGCAGTAAGACGTAAGTAAAACTTACATACAGTAAAACGTAAGTAAAACCTACCTACAGTAAGACGTAAGTAAAACCTACATACAGTAAGACGTAAGTAAAACCTACATACAGTAAGACGTAAGTAAAACCTACATACAGTAAGACGTAAGTAAAACCTACATACAGTAAGACGTAAGTAGAACCTACATACAGTAAGACGTAAGTAAAACCTACATACAGTAAGACGTAAGTAAAACCTACATGCAGTAAGACGTAAGTAAAACCTACCTACAGTAATACGTAAGTAAAACCTACATACAGTAAGACGTAAGTAATACCTACATACAGTAAGACGTAATATAGATGTGAATATTTAAATTACATGTACAATTTGTATAACCTGGAAGGGCCGTCGTGATCATATGGTAGTTGGATTCACAACTACCCATGCAATCAGTGCCTATCACCACTAACGTTGTGGGTTCGAATCCCGCTAATGGCGAGGATTTACAACTACCTATGCAATCAGTGCCTATCACCACTAACGTTGTAGGTTCGAATCCCGCTAATGGCGAGGATTTACAACTACCTATGCAATCAGTGCCTATCACCACTAACGTTGTGAGTTCAAATCCCGCTAATGGCGAGGATTTACAACTACCTATGCAATCAGTGCCTATCACCACTAACGTTGTAGGTTCGAATCCCGCTAATGGCGAGGATTTACAACTACCTATGCAATCGGTGCCTATCACCACTAACGTTGCGAGTTAAATTCCCGCTAATGGCGAGGATTTACAACTACCTCTGCAATCAGTGCCTATCACCACTAACGTTGTAGGTTCGAATCCCGCTAATAGCGAGGATTTACAACTACCTATGCAATCAGTGCCTATCACCACTAACGTTGTGAGTTCGAACCCTGTTCAGGCCAGGTGTACTCAATACAGCATTATGTGATAAAGTTTTTCAGTGACTTACAACAGGTCTATGGTTTTATCTGAGTATTCCAGTTTCCTCCACCAACAAAACTGACTGCCACGAAATAACTGAAATATTGTTGAAAGTGGCGTAAAACATCATAACCCTAGCCCTGTTTAATCTGGCATTCTTATATTTTATTTCATATTCTAGCATGACCTCACTCTTTCCCTTTGTTAAAAAAAAACAGAATTATTTCTTCGTATTATCTCATTAGCACATGCGCCGATGAATGTGACTAACGTTTCCATTGGCAGCATAAATTGTGACCCGAATAATGCCAATAGAGGGCGCAGTATTATTCAAGTTACATAAATTGTGTGCGACATTTTCCGCAAGCGTATGTATAAATTAACGTCTTCCAATCAAAGTATACTACCGTATTTGTACTTTTAGACATATCAGAATCGAAAAAAATCATGGAAGCCAGAATGTGTTTTGAGTTTTAACATGGATTGGCGGATATTAGTAAATTTTATCCCTCACTTCTGGCTCGGGATAAAATACTAATATCCGCCAATCCATGTTAAAACTCCCTACACATTCTGGCTTCCATGATTTATTTCATATTTATTATCAGATTTGTTGTGTTTTGTACACAATGTTACCTGTGTCTCTGAATTGTCCATTCTTGAATTGCCTCTTTGGTTTTCTCTGACTTTTTAAAAAAATACAAATGTTATTTTCTTGATGTATGGTTGAAGAGGATTGGGTAATTGGAGTTTAATCAATTTTTCAGCATTTTTATTTTGATGATTTTCACTTTATTCATTGTAATGTTATGGAATTTTGTTCGTTAAAAAAAAATAAGGATTGCTTCACATGTCTGATGATAATTCAAGTTTACTTGTGGCCAGAGTGATAATATATGCTGTTTTTCAAATTTGAAGATTTTCCCTTATGCCGTTCCAGAGCAATAGAATTTGTTCTTAAAAATATTATTTTTTCCCTCATTTCTACATTAACTTGTTTTAATTGTCTTTGTTTGATAACAGTGTGCCAGTGCCTTTCAAGGGAGACTATCAGGATATACGTCAGAATCCTCAATGGCAGAAAATGGCCGACAAAATACAAGACCATCACATCATTTTCTCTCATCTAGTTAAAAAGATCAACAGAGCAAACGGGAAGGTTAGTTATACTGTAACAGCCAGGCCTTTCAATAAGGGGTGGTACCAGGTACTTTTACCCGCCTGAAATGGTCTTTGGTACCTCCTGATTTTAAAGATTGTTATTTAAGATATTCATGAAAATTATTCAAATTTTAACAAAAAGTATTGCCTGTAAATAGTGAAGTACTGGTACATCTGAAAAATATTGAAAGCCCTGAACAACACTCACAGAAGGTTTTTAAATAACATGGACCAGACATTTTACATGGCCAATGCCAAATTTTATTAGAGAGGTCATGATTTCAGGTTGTCTGAGAAATATTGTCATAGCAACCTGAAATGATCCTTCATCATTTAAATTCTCATAATCAACAATTCAACCAATTTCAGCTAACTGAACAACTACCGATGTCCTCAAATTATTGAACAAAAATAAAACCACCAAATATACTAATGGAAATCTAGGTCCTGCTGGCTCAGGACATGCACAAAAGTGTGGCAGGGTTAAACTGTTAATGGAATCCCAATCTTTCACATTTTAGCTATTGCAATCACATAGCATCTGTAGTTGCCATAGTCATGGTTGTCAGTGGACATAAACATTGTAATCTATTTATCTCAAATGGAACCAAGCTTGGTACAAATGTTACTTTAGAAATCTTAGACATTTTATATGAAATTTGTTTTATTCAGAAATTCAACATGGCTGCTTGGGTCAATTATGCTTTCTGATTGGCTGAAATTTCAAATATCTTCTCCAAAACCACAAAATTGTTCCTTTGTCTAAATGTTGCTTGAATGACCCTCCAAATGGTTCATGTTTTTTTTCGTCAATTGGAAATCCAAGATGGCTGCCATCGTAGGACAAAAGTTTTAACATAGAACCATATGGGAAAATGAAAACAATTTTTTTCTTGGAAACCAGAAATTCGATTGAACCCAAATGATACATTGAATCATTACTTCACAAAATTTTTATTTTTTCTGTAGATCTATGTTTCAAGATGGTCACCAGACAGGACAAATTTAACATAGGACCTTATAGGAGAAATGTTTTTAAATCATTTGATAACAAACTTTGCTGGAATGTTCCTTGAACGATTCATTACAAAATATGTGTTTTTGTGTTCATCGGAAATCTAAGATGGCTGCCACCGGCAGGGCATAGTTTTAGCATAGGAAACAATGGGAACAGGAAAAAATATTTGTATAATTTGATTAAACTCAACCTCTGAGCATGAATAATCATTAGATGGTCCCATACAAAATTTAAATCTTTTTTGTAGGCCACTCCCATGGGGCAAATTTAACATGGAACCCTATGTGAGAAATATTTGAAAGTTATATGAAACCACTAAACCTTTTAACAGCAAAACCAAAACATACTGTGAAATCACCTTTATTCGTGGGGCACCAATTTTCGTGGTTTTCATGATCCACGAAAATTAAGAATCCAACAAACAATGAAACTTTGGAAGCAGTTTGACATCGATTTATAGCCATGCTGTCCTGGAAGCTTCTTGCAGTTTCTCCCTCTTGGTATGAACATAATTTAGCTTGGGAGAATTTTAACCAAACCAAGAAAATTGATACCCAACGAAGAAAAGTACTTTCACAGTATCATAACGCGTCGTGCACACTAAATTTGATATCTGCATTTTAATTGCAACATTTTTCAGTTGGTTGACCAGTTATTGGTGATGACAACACGGTTTATGCATTTCTTAGACCACAGAACCATGATGATCAAGTATATGATACCATTATCAGAAGTTCATAGAATCTCAGTCAGTCCCTTCCAAGATTGTGTGGTAGCTGTTCACTTACAAAAGGTAACAATAATTCCTCTAATGTATTGACTATAATTACTCAAATAGTCTTTATTTCAAGATGGTTTAGTTTGGTTTGGTTTTAATGTGTTTAATGCCACTTTCAACAATATTTCAGGCTAGATCGTGGCAGTCAGTTTTATTGATGGAGGAAACCGGAGGACCCGGAGAAAACCACTGAACTGTCAAACTGACAAACTTTATCACATAATGGTGTACACCTCGCCCTAATCGTGATTCGAACTCACATCAGTGGCGATAGGCACTGATTGCATAGGTAGTTGTAAATCCAACTACCATACGATCACGGCCACAACAGCCGCCTTTATTTCAAGAGTATGCTTGACAAGAGTAAAGATTTGTAAAAAATCCTATCATATATTTACAAACTACAATTTTTCCATTTGTAAGCATTAACTTAGAACAAGACAAATTGGTTTCTATATGTGTAACACCTGATATGAAATGGATTATTCCGGGAAGTAGATAAATAATTTAATAGACCAGTCCAAATATGTGTTTGACTAAAAGTAAAGATTTGAATAAAATCGTATCGTATATTTATTTACAAGCTACAATTTGTTCAATTATTAAGCAATAACTTAGAACAAATTCTAACATGGTGTGCTACTTTCACTTTGAAAACAATAGAGGGCTCTAAATAGCACAGAACACCCTAAGCACATGTGCAGAAGGCATATCTAATCGACAGCATATTTTGCATATTTGTACTTTATGTATGTTAAATTAAAACAATAAAAATAATAGATATACAAAATGAGCATAAAACATGACATGGGAGAATTATTTCGATTCTAATAGGGCATTTACAGTAATTTTGTAAATCAATTGCGGTCTTATGGATACCGAAGGATTTGGCTGTTCCGATTACCTCCCCGAATGACAATTTCGCATTCTACGATGAATTATAGAAAAGTAATGACTAAATTAAACGAAAATAATGTTACCTATGTTATACAAACTATCTCTTCCATGAATTATTTTGATTCTAGTAGGACAAATCTAACTTGTATTTCAAATGGAAGTCAATAATAAAGGAAATGCGTAACAGCAAAATCGACTAACCTTCATGTTTACAGTAGTTTTCCAACATTGTTAACTAGACGGTGATGTAATTAAGTTACTGATATTTTCCAATGTGATGGCATTTTGCATTTAGCTACTTAAACAAGTAAAATGCCCACAAAATCGTAAAATAAATCAGTAACCAGCTTGTGTCAATGTTGCCAGCATTCCTTCTAAACTACGTCACCGGATGACAACAAATTACAAAAGTCAAAGTCAATAGATGGTTGTCTTAAGTATTTTTTCTGGAAAAAGTTATATGTCAAGACACAATTCTAGAATTTTATGTTTGTATTCACCATGGTGATAAAATGAACATAAAGCAAGACATGAGATAATTATTTCTTAAATCAGATGAAACTAATTTTTCATCGTTATCAATTTTTATAGCATTTCTGTTGCATTATTTATTCTCGTAAATAATAGCGGGAGGTAATTGGAACAGCACCCAAAAATAACCTCTGTCTAGGTACGCTTGAAGGCATAAAATTACTGTAAATGTCCTGTTAGAATCGAAATAATTCTCGGATGCTGGGCTCTATGCTTATTTTAACATGAGTAGGCATTATATTTGTCAAGATTTTACACCTCGCTATCGCTTGGTGTAAAATAATGACAAATATAATGCCTACCCATGTTAAAATAAGCATAGAGCCCGGCATCCGAGAATTATTTCTTAACCAGAACATTAGTTTGTATATGTGTAACACCTTATATAAAATGGACTATTCCAGGCAGTAGATAATAATAGACTAGTCTAAATATGTGTATTGGCTGAGTGTAAGAAGTACGCTGGGATAAAACTGCAAGATGAGATGCAGTACGAGGACAAAAAAAAAACCAAAGAATAAAGTTAAATATATATATTTTAGACACTAGGAATCAGAAATGACCACAAGGTTTAATAATCAATCATCTGATTGTACGATGACATCTGACTGATTAATCGATGTTTCCGATGATCGGCATATTACTAATAAATACCCAACTAAAGCGAAAATATACAAGAATTCATTTTCAAATACTCAAAAGAGAAATACAGTATACCCAATTGTGTGAAAAAAGGAGTAAAAATACCAATTACTTAAAGCTTATCTAGAGTATTGTCTTTTATTTCCAGCAACAGAATGGTGACCTTTGGAGTAAAAAGGGGGACTATGTATTTTTATGTGATCATTTGATAGAATTGGTTGCCAAGTCATATATAGCCATAGAAAACTCTGCCTCTAAGCCACCTGATGTACAGATACAGAATTCGTAAGTACAGACCTGTTTTATAGTGGCCTTCCATGGGAACATTGAAATAGGGTCACGATGACTACTGAATACAAGTGGAATTAATTTGAAATGCTTTGAATAAGTGAGTGGTTGTTGTTTAACCCCACATCAGCAATTTTTCAGCCATGTCGAGAACAAGTAAATGTTCAATGATATGATGATGAGGTTTGCTTTGTACTAGACCAACACGCTGAGTTGGTTTTTAGTGTTAGCCCACTGAAACAACAGTCCTTGGGTAGACCTGTTGCTCCACTTGGACACATTATCCTGATATAGAGCCAACCAGTCTTTGCTCTTTCTCATTAATGCTGCTTACTTAGTGGAGAAGCAACAAATACCAATTTGACAGTTTTTGGTTGTACCTGAATGGTACCCACATTCTTCTACACACATTAAATATTACACCACCATTGCTGTTCTCTCCATCAGAGATGGTTTGGTTGTACCTGAATGGTACCCACATTCTTCTACACACATTAAATATTACACCACCATTGCTGTTCTCTCCATCAGAGATGGTTGCCATTAGTAAAGAGTAGATAGTACTAGTATATTAAATGGCAAAAAAAATAAACCAACAAAAAAAAAACCCAGTCAGTTGAAATTTGATGTTTAAAAATGTGTTCCAACTTTTTTTTTTATACAAATGCTAAACTTTTGCATTGGTTTTGTGGTATTGTGTTGTTTTGTGGTATGGTGTTGTTTTGTGGTATGGTGTTGTTTTGTGGTATTGTGTTGTTTTGTGGTATGGTGTTCTTTTGTGATATGGTGTTGTTTTGTGGTATTGTGTTGTTTTGTGGTATGGTGTTGTTTTGTAGTATGGTATTGTTTTGTGGTATGGTGTTGTTTTGTGGTATGATGTTGTTTTGTGGTATGGTATTGTTTTGTGGTATGGTGTTGTTATGTGGTACTGTGTTGTTTTGTGGTATTGTGTTGTTTTGTGGTATGTGTTGTTTTGTGGTATTGTGTTGTTTTGTGGTATGGTGTTGTTTTGTGGTATGTGTTGTTTTGTGGTATTGTGTTGTTTTGTGCTATGGTGTTGTTTTGTGGTATTGTGTTTTGTGGTATGGTATTGTTTTGTGGTATGGTATTGTTTTGTGGTATGGTGTTGTTATGTGGTACTGTGTTGTTTTGTGGTATTGTGTTGTTTTGTGGTATGTGTTGTTTTGTGGTATTGTGTTGTTTTGTGGTATGGTGTTGTTTTGTGGTATTGTGTTTTGTGGTATGATGTTGTTTTGTGGTATGGTATTGTTTTGTGGTATGGTGTTGTTATGTGGTACTGTGTTGTTTTGTGGTATGGTGTTGTTTTGTGGTATGGTGTTGTTTTGTAGTATTGTGTTGTTTTGTGGTATGTGTTGTTTTGTGGTATGGTGTTGTTTTGTGGTATGGTATTGTTTTGTGGTATGGTGTTGTTATGTGGTACTGTGTTGTTTTGTGGTATTGTGTTGTTTTGTGGTATTATGTTGTTTTGTGGTATGGTGCTGTTGCCATTCGTCTGTAGACACAAAGATTTCCATGTGATAACTTTTGCCTGCAAAGTTTCTTTTCATGCTTCATATTTATTCAGGGATGATATTTTTCAGTTATTTAATGATTTCAGCTATTTTTCCTTTGGGGGAAAATAATACAAAGTTGCAGGACAAGGTCAGAACAGGTCAAAAACAGACCTTTTGAAAGGGGGTTCAGCTAATTTTCGTTGATTTCAGTTATTTATTTTCTAACTGGAATAATCCCTGTTTATTTTTTGTAGAATACCTGCATTGTTTAGTGGATCTGAAGTAGAAATAACATTCACTGATGGAGTTCAAAATTTACCTCCAGGCACAGTGAAGGCTGCAAGAAAGAAACATAATCTCTCAATAATGGTTCAGTAAAGTCAGAAATCATCACCACCATTTAAACAGTCTGCATACAAGTTACAGGAATGATTCGTGTTATTTAAATGATTTCAGTTTCCTCTGGAGAGGAATTGCCTAAAGTTGCTGGACACAGTCAGAACAGGTCAAAATGGACCATTTGAAAAGGGGTGTAGATGGTTTCAGCTATTTTTCATTGATGTTCAGTTATTTTAATTTCTAACCAGAATCATCTCTGAAGTTAAAACAAAATAAGCATGTTCATGTACCAGATTTACATATATACTTCATCCGTTACATTTTACATATTCATGTGTAATCAGTGATCATAATTTTAATTGACAATTTTAGACTGTAATACATCTTATTTACATTGTCATATTTCATTGTTAAACATTTACATTTCAGAAATAAAAATTTAGGATACTTTAATTTTTAATTTTTTTAATCAGACTTTTTAAATATCAAAACAATCCTTTTTAATTTACATTTTACTTGACAATTTGTTTTACTGTTATCTTTTCTAATCTTTTTTTGTTGTTTTTGTTTATCATTGTTTACTGTGCAGGAGTTCTTAATTTTATATTTTTTTTAATATATTATTTTTATCACAAAGACAATCTTATTCTTCTTTCTTTGAGATTTAAACTATTCAGACACAATGTAAACTAGTAAAAGATATATTGATTTTCTAAAAAAAAATATTTCACACAAGCAATTTGCATGGAGTAGGCGAGACATAGATCTATCTACACTTGTAAGTTAATCTTGACACAGCAGCATGAAATCCTTTATAATTAAATTTGCTCAAAATCTTCTGTAAACAAATGTTTTTTATTATGTATTATTCATTATTAGATATTTCTGTGTTTCCTTAATGTCGGTCTTCATGCCTTATTTGTTATGTAGGGGGCCGTTGTGGTCATGTTCGTATGGTAGCTGGATTTACAACTACCTGTGCAATCAGTGCCTATCACCACTAAAATTGAGAGTTCAAATCTGGCTCAAGTCGTGTTGTACTCGATACAACGTTATTTGATAAAGTTTGTCAGTGACTTGCAACAGGTAGTGTGGTTTTCTCCAGATGCTCAATTATGAGGAAGTGCCTTTTGATTTTAGAAATTCCTTTTCAGTATTGACACAGCTGACTATTAATTAGAACTTTCCTACATGATTCCTCCTGCCTTTGTCGGTAGTTCCCAAAAATAAGATGTTTGGATGTTAGCAAGTTTTCAGTTTCATTGGTATTGTTGTAATGTATCTTATCTTCTTATGTCTCTATTGTTTTTGTCCATCGCTGACACATTTTATAATTTGATGTTGTATATGCTATTATAAAAAAAAATTATTACCAAAGAATTTTATATATGTACAATGTATATGTAAAATGTCTCCAAAATATGTGAATGTTGTTAAGATTATATATATGCTACATATATTTGATATTATCATTCATAACCGCCACGATATAACTGAAATAGTGTTGGAAGTGGCATTTAACACAATAATCATAACCAATTTTGATTTGATATTAATTTGTTTGTTGTGTTGCCATGGAAAAATATGTCTCAATCATCCTGGTCTTAAATGATAACTACATCTCATTGGTTCTTCCCCCCCCCCCCCCCCCCCCCCCCCATTTATTTAATGTAATTATATTTTAATTAATCACCAATTGTTTTTCATTAGAATGTTTATATATTTTTTAAGTGTACAACATACTTATGTTACTGCAGAAGAAATTATATGGTCAAGTTTATACCTTGTGTAATTGCTGGCATCACATAATCTGATGATTTTAGGAAATCCTTCATGGTCGTGATCGTATGGTAGTTGGATTTACAATTACCTATGCAATCAGTACCTATCACCACTAACGTTGTGAGTCCCACTCAGGTAAGGTGTACTCGATACAACATTATGTGATGAAGTTTATCAGTGACTTGAGGTAGGTCAGTGGTTTTCTCCGGTTTCCTCCACCAATAAAGCTGACTGCCAGTGATAGTCAACAATATCACCAATATCAACAAAACACATCAACTCATTTAACATTAAAACAGATCACGACATATGGCATTGTAATTCCAGGTCAGGCACAAAGATGTGGCAGGGTTTAACTGATCAATGGGATCTCAACCACAATTCCCCCCCCCCCCCCCCCCCCCCCCCTCTTGATAATAGGAGCAACATAATATTTTGTGTACTGGTTAAACACAATTTTTTTTAAAGATAAGCACGAGATTTAAGTTTTGCCATGTTATTTTCTTCTCTTTTGGTATATTCATTTTTAATCATATTTTGTTATTAAGTGCAGTACAGTCAGAGACATACCATGATAAATCACTGTGATAGATGTATCACTCTTCTTAGTGATACTGATATATCTTTTGCTCTGTTTAATCTATTTACTTAATTTCTTGTGCCTTTTGGGTGATAGCAAGTAACACTCTAAATACAAAAGAAATTTTGAAGATATATTAAACAGAACAAAAGATATATCAGTATCACTATGATGAGTGATATGTCTATCACAGTGATTTATCATGGTATGTCTCTGACTGTACTATACTGTTTATATTATAAGCATCTTTGTATTAGATCATTTGTTATGCCATTTTTAAATCAAAATATAAAGTTTACTTGTTTATTAACAAAACATCTCACAATAGCAAATTAGCAACATGCATTTAATAGACTATGTAGCAATAGTACTGTTATTTAGTATCCATGGAAACTTATGATTTATAAATTACCATATTTGCAATTTATGAATATGTTCTCAGTAGATGAAAGATAAAAACAGCTATTGTGGCTCTAATCTTCATGTTTTCCTATTTTTGCTGTCTGAAAACTGTTTTTATTTAAAATCACATAGAAAGACATTGATATGTGGATGAGAATTTCTTTATGGTTCATATATATTTCTAGTTTTGTAAGAACAACAAATTTACCATGTGCTACACTTAATCTAAATCTTTGTGGTTAGACTTGTATCAAGCTTTAAATGCAGCTAGAAGTTCTTGATGATTTATAAAGGGGAGATAACTGTTGTACTAATCAAGTATTTATTTTTAATTCTGTCTCAAAATCTGTCATCATTTCAAATAATATTGTGACAATGTGTCAGCTTCATGATTTGCAGGATTACAAATACAAAACGATGCATCATGGGAAAATAATAACTACCATGCACTATGAGTGAAGAATTGGACAACTGTTCCTAACAGTTTGACTGTGCATATTCTACTGGTCCCTTTCCTGCAAGAAAGACTACCAGTTTAGCTTTGCATGTTCTACTGGTCCTTTTCCTGCAAGAAAGGCTACCAGTTTAGCTGTGCATGTTCTACTGGTCCCTTTCCTGCAAGAAAGGCTACCAATTTAGCTGCATATTCTACTGGTCCCTTTCCTTCAAGAAAGGCTACCAGTTTAGCTGTGCATATTCTACTGGTTCCTTTCCTGCAAGAAAGGCTACCAGTTTAGTTGTGCATGTTCTACTGGTCCCTTTCCTACAAGAAAGGCTACCAGTTTAGCTGTGCATGTTCTACTGGTCCATTTCCTACAAGAAAGGCTACCAGTTTAGCTGTGCATGTTCTACTGGTCCCTTTCCTACAAGAAAGGCTACCAGTTTAGCTGTGCATGATCTACTGGTGGTCCCTTTCCTACAAGAAAGGCTACCAGTTTAGCTGTTCATATTCTACTGGTCCCTTTCCTTCAAGAAAGGCTACCAGTTTAGTTGTGCATATTCTACTGGTCCCTTTCCTGAAAAAAAACTACCAGTTTAGTTGTGCATGTTCTACTGATCCCTTTCCTGCAAGAGAGACTACCAGTTTAGTTGTGCATGTTCTACTGGTTCCTTTCCTGAAAAAAGGCTACCAGTTTAGCTGTGCATATTCTACTGGTCCCTTTCCAACATGAAAGGCTACCAGTTTAATTGTGTAATAAGTAATTGGTTGTTATACATTATGTATGGAAACAGTTTTGAATAGTGAACATTTTAAGGTTCATATTCCGGGGTTGTAAAATTGTAGCAAACAGAGCTAATGGAATTTGAACTCTTTTGATAGATTTGTTTTCACAGTTGATTAAGAAATATGTAGTGACAAGAACATTTTTAATACAGTCAAACCTGTATTAAGAGGTCACCTATGGGTCAAAGAAAATGTGGCCTTATAAGACAGGTGACCTCACAAAAGAGGTTCAATTCATATGAAATTTTCTATAACAGGACAAGAAAAGTTGACCTCTCAATACAGGTGACTTCTTAATAGAATGTTTGGCTGTATGTCATACAGTGTTCTGTAAAGCATGTTGTAGCAAATTCTGAACACAATTTCTCAGACTGACTGACAATTATCAATATTATGCAACATGAAAGGTTTACAGAAACACGTTCATGGTAGATTTGTTATGATTTATTTAACCTGTACTGTATATTACTGTATAAACTCTTAGTAGTCTCTAGTCCTATGCTAGTCAAAATATTTCTATAAATAATTTGATGTACATGAACAGTAAATCTGCTGTGACATTTCTGTGTTTTATCAGGTTCTCCAAAAGACTTGACCAGATCTGTTTGGCATATAATAGGCCGATGAGTAACAAGAGAATAAAGGGCAATTCTGTTGGATATAAGACTGATATGAGAGGTTTTGGTACATTTCATAAATATACAACAAATTAAATATTTATGCCCCCTCTGCTAGGTGTCAGGAGAGGGAGGGGGACATTAAGTTTTACTTATGTCTGCATGTCTGTTTTTACATCTGTTTATTCTACATTTAGTTTATTGCTCAATAACTTGAGTTCTTTAGCAAATCATCTGAAATTTATACACAAGGTTAGGTATTATAAAAGGAAGGCCAAGTTCAATTTCAGACTTTACCACCTTTCAAATTTCTGTTCTGGAGTTATGCCCCTTAATTTGCTGAAAAATGCATTTGTTTGTGTGTGTCTGCTCAATAACTTAGGCTCCCATGAAGCAAATCGTTTGAAATTTATACACAAGGTCAAGGACTGGTAACTGATATTCTTCTTTTGAGATCAGATTATTTGACAATACATAGGTCATAGGTCAAGTTTGAATTTGGGGGGTATTCCTTTTGCGATTCTAATTATGATCCTGCTTACTTTAGCTAGAAGCAGGAGAATCCATTTCCTATGGACACAATCTTCCATCATTTTTTCCAAAGCTACCTTAATGTCTTGGCAATCATGTTTTGTTGGGGTTTTTTACTTTAAAGATCCAATAGTGGTAGAATACAGTCAAACCTGTATTAAGAGGTCACCTTTGTGACAAAGCAAAAGTGATCTTTTAAGACAAGTGACCTCTTAAAATAGGTTCAATTCATATGAAATTTTCAAAAATTGGACAAGAAAAATGTGCCCTTTTAATAGAGGTGACTGCTTAATAGAGGTGACCTTATGGGCAGGTTTGACTGTACTTTGGAGGTCTCATCAGAATCCTGTAGCTACATCAAACTATTTATACTGTTATTGTGATAATCAGAACGGTGGTTTGTTACTTTCTGTTTTTTTGTATTTTATTTTGCTTTATTCTTTGTTGTATATTTATTATTTTGTTCATATGTGCATGACTATTTTTAGAAATCCATGATATGTTGTTATATTATTTTAATTTCTAATTATATTTTAAACACACAAACAAACATATTGTACTTTTGACACAAGAAAAATAGATTAAATCAACCAAGTTTGAACCTTTCAATGATATTTTTCTCTCATGGATTCATTCTATTTAAAATTAGATGTTTAATGCCACTTTCAACAATATTTCAAATCGCGCTCTGGGGAGGTGTACTCGATACAACATTTATATAATAATGTTGTGTTAGCAATGACTGTCAATATAGTGATCAGGGTTGAAGACATAGTGCACGACCACTATATGGCATAGTCATTGCTAACGCAACATTATTATTATTATTATGCTGACTGTTATATGTAGACAAAATATATTGAGAACTATTACAATAAAGGAGATCCTGATATTGGTGACTAATATATTGGAACAGATAGTCTTGAAAGTGTGAGAATATTCTTTGTTTCATTTAAGGCTTTAAAAATATAAAGATTTTTGAAGTTTGAAATTTAATTAACAACAATAACAAGTATTAAAAAACGTTTAGACGACTATGATAGATTGACAGATTGGATCTGCCCCCTTGCACGTGGACTAGCTATATATAGCTTGACAGACATCTGAAAACCCAACCTTCCCCGCATGAAACTAGCATAGTAGATGTACTATTTTCGCATAGTATATCAACGCTATATAATTCTTTGTGATATATATGCCAAAATATCGTATGAACTTATATTACAGAAAATTTTTACAGAAAGCATAATAATATGCGATAAAGTTTGTCAGTGACTTGCGACAGGTCGGTGGTTTTCTCGGGGTACTCTGGTTTCCTCCACCAAGAAAACTGACTGCCACAATATAACTGAAATATTGTTGAAAGTGGCATTAAACACCATAAACCCTAATCCCCTATAGTTATAAACACCCTAACCCAAAATTGTTTTGTTGTTTTGTGTTAAAGAGAATTCCATACTGAATTCACCTCTTTGTGCCTCAAATTGTTAGGTTATATTTATATAAGTTGTATCTTTGCTTTTCTATATTTCTCATGATATCAGTATTATATATTATTTTATACTAAGGGATATTATATTGTTAAGATCATCCTTTCAAATTTTAACGTGCCAATTGTTATTTGTTTCTAATATAAGTCTCTGTTTATATAAACATTTACAGGGTCTGTCGTGATCGTATGGTAGTCTGATAGTCACAGTATTACAGATATCACAGAAACATTTCTAAAAGTGATGATAAACATTAATACCTGTACTGTAATAATCATATAGTTATACCTGTATTAAGAGGTCACCTTTGAAACAAAGAAAAAGTGGCCTCATAAGACAGGTGACCTCTTAAAAGAGGCTCAGTGCATATAAAATTTTCAATGACAGGACAAGAAAAGGATGTCCTTTTAATACAGGTGACTGCAAAATAGAGGTGAATATCAAAATCTGGTCTGAACGGTATTATATCCCTTGATAGTACATTCATATGGTGACACACTATTTGTTTAACTAGCTTTATATGTTGTTATGACAATGAGCTTCTCCCATCAATTGATGTCTGTTTTCTTCTCTATTTGTATATTGATCAACAATCACTGGACCAAACTTTGAAGTAATACACATTGGATGGTACTCTTCAAAAACTGTATATGGTGACCTTGCCCTACATCCAAAATGGCTGTCATGGCCTCGGATTGGTTGAAAAATTGGAAATCTTTGAAAATCTTCTTCAGAACAACTGAATGGCATGAAACCAAAGTTGTTCCAAATACAAAATGTAGTCCTCGAGTGGTCCTGTTCCAAAAGTGTATCCGTTGACCCCATAAATTATCCAAAATGGGCATGACAGATTATGGGCATCACAGATTATGCAGCTCTTGTTTTTCCAGCATTAAGTTTATAATATCATGCAATTTGAAATTACATTTGGATTGATAAAATGCAGGTCAATCTTGACTAATATCTCTATGCATAAAATGATATTTTATTAGTTTCTGATATTTGATTTTAAGATACCGGTACATGTCTAACATGTATCATTACAGAGTTATGCCCCTTAATTATGAGTAAATTATTGGTTTCTGTATGTTATCTTAAAGGGATATTAAAGCTTGTTTTAACATATATTTTTTTCAACTCGTGACGAAGGTTGTTTCTTTTCAATTTAATTGTAAAAACAATCCAAAAATACTTTGCACGCCCATATAATCCCTAATATCGTTAAAATATCACTTAAAATGGTCGAAATGAATTTTTGTCCAGGAAGCAAAAATTCAATTAATGGAAAAACTGCAAGATATGACAGAATTATCAACGAATTATGTCACTTTTACAAAGTTTCATTTTTAAAAACCGGGTTAATGTTTCATAAATATCATTTATTGAACCAATTGCAAGTTTTCATGAGATACAAAAAATTACCAAAATGAGCTTTAATATCCCTTATAAGTCCAGCTACTTATTGCATCAATTTAGAATTTTAAAACTGGTTTTAAATGGATAACATACACATCAAGTTTGTTCTCACTATTTCCTTTCAAAAAACAACATTTTGCCTACAGGAATAAGGTGTCCTGTGTATCTCTCATCTCTTATACTTTATGAAATTTGAATATTTGAAATTTAAAATTTGAATCAAAAAGTGCTTTGATGGTCAGTCCTCTTCCAAAATTGTGACCTTTGACCCTATCGACTTTACAACATTGATTCTACATAGTAATACTGTCATACAAATGAGGCGGTAATGTCTGGTGAGTGACTATTGGCTCTCCAAACCTATTTTATATTTGTTGTTGTTGTTTTATACATTTTTATATAGCAGTTAAGAATGCCTTGATGGTAATTTTTGATATACATGTATAAAACGCACTTAATGTTCGCTGTAAGTTTGATAGTATTTTTTTACAATTAAAGTTTTTATGATTAAACAGTGGCTAGATTGGTCAAAACAGGTCCAAAACATTTTAGAAAGGGAATGTAGATGGTTCCAGCTATTTTCCATTGATTTCAGTTATTTTATTTTCTAACCAGGATCATCCCTGTTATTTGTAAGTGAATTCCTCAAAATTACAGTTTCACATTTAAGTCGATGATATTAATAGTTTGGCTATACTTTCTTGTGATTTTCAAATTAAAATACAGTAGAGCTGTAAGTTCAATTTTTTTCATTTTTGTGTCAAATTATAGCTATTGTTTACTATGGCTCGTCTACTTATGTGGAATCCTCTGTAAATAATACCTTTCCGAATTAAAGAATCCACCGATAGAAGTGTTTTATCCTGCAACTGTGCTGCATTTTTATATTTCAGCAACCCAAAAAGCACCTGGAATTTCATTTGAAATGTCAAGTCATGTAATTGGAATTTGCTAAATTTTTGGTTTTCGGTTGATAATAATATGTGAACGATTGAAGCTAGGTGTGATATGTAAGTGTATCTTAGGAGTATCTAGGTCAAGTTCGAAAATGACGATTTTTTCGACAATTCTTACCAGAGTTATGCCCCTTTTTCATACTTCCAGTTTACTAAATTTTTGGTTCATGGATGATTTCTTGTGAATAAAAAGTCAGATTGAAGCTAGATGTGGTATGTAAGTGTATCTTAGTAGTATCTAGGTCAAATTCGATAATGAGGATTTTTCGACATTTCTTACCAGAGTTATACCCCATTTTATACTTCAAATTTCAAATATTTGAACTTACAGAGCAACCTTGGCATTGGGTGACCTTTTATTGAAATTGGAATTATTATCATGGACCTGTGGGGAGTAAAAAAGACGACTACAAATATTACAGGTATCTTTTTAATAGAGACCACTACAAATATTACAGGTATCTTTTTAATAAAGATGTAGTGCATGTAACACTTATATGTTTCTACAAATTGTATATTGTATGTAATACATTGGTTTAGTTGATTATACATGTAATAGGTGTAGGAAGAAGATTGGTTTATTATTGATGTATAAAAGTGCTTGTTAAACCATATATAATTTGTTGTACCATTTGTGATACGTGGAATGCTTTTAATAGGTTAATATACATGGATATTAAAGTTTGATACAAAACCAGAAAAAAATTGTACGTTAAAAGAATACCTCAAGGGGCAATCAAAAATGGACAGTCCAGAGAAACTGACAACATAAGGTACACTAGACACTAAGCAAAAATACAACACAATATGTGTTGGACACCTCTATACACAAACAAACAGTCCAATGTCATGTCACCGTCGAAGTGACCAATGACTAAAAAGAGTTTGAATATACTAAAGGGGGTAATCACAATCCATTCAGGAGCAAGCCGTGTCAACTTGCTGCAGTCTTATTAAAAAGTGCCAGACATAGCCCATTGAGAATTCCTGTCTGAAGTGTTCAAACAGATGTGTTGTACATTTTACTATATCCAGGATATGAGGGGACCAAAATGAACCAATGTCACATTTAATTATTTTTTTAAAGTTTGATAAGGTTAGAATAGGATCAATTGTGAAAAATGGATAAATAAGGTTTCCTAAATAAACTAAACTTGATTGAACATAAACTGCATGAGTCTCTAGATTAGTATGAGATCACCAACCATGTTGAACTCACAACTCCACAAAATCTGTTTGACATGAATAATCTAGTATCCTACAGTGTTTATTACGTTCACCATTACCACATACATCCTTACGTCATGAACGCAAGTCATACCATTCTCCATACACTATTGGGGGGTCGTCATGGTCATGATCGAATGGTAGTTGGATTTACAACTACCTATGCAATCAGTGACGCTGTGAGTTCGAATACCGTTCATATGAGGTGTACTCGATACAATATTATGTAATAAAGTTTGTCAATGACATGCGACAGGTCAGTGGTTTTCTCCACCAATAAAATGAACGCAAGTCCCGCCATTCTTCATACACTATTTACTAGTTTTTATCATAGAGTGAACAGGAAAGAGAACACCCTTAAGACTATGTAAAGTTTGCATAATTCATTTTATATTTTCTGACAATATACATACATTATATATACATCTGATCTTGATAGTGGACTATGTGTCAGTTATAACATTTGTAGTGAGTCGTGGGGGATGGGGGCCGAGGAGTTCCGAAAGGCACCCATGATGCACCACAAACTGACCACGCTTGCGATAACAAGATATACCATAGACAGAACCAGACGTAAAATAAACCAAGATAAAGAAGCCAAGAATACTGACTATTAGCAGTACAAGGTAGTTATTAGTTAAGATAGCCAATTACTATATTGGCGCTGCGACTACAAGTCGAATCCTATTCGCGAGAAAGGTTATTAAATTAACCAAAAGTGATTTTTGAGTAAAATCGCAACTCCGCCATTTAAAATTTTTTTTTAGGGGGCAATTTTTTTTCCTGGCTGATAGGACCCGGTATTTTCAGGGGAAATTGTCCATAAGGAAATTTCAAGGGAAGATACGCGGGTAGGATTGGCAGACAAGATTTGAAATCGTTAAATTTTTTGCCCGTAGCAAAGAAATACCCCTGTCCCACCCACGTGTTTAAGCAAGCACGTGTATTCCCCAAATGTGAACCCCAAACCGGAAGCAGCTAGTTTCTACAAGCCATCTTTAAATAGTAGCTGGTTAAAGATAAGTTGTAAGTCCGGTGTCCAAATAATTTTTTTTTTTTTTTTGACATTATCGATTTTAAACAAAAGTAGACAAAAGCGGCCCAGTGTAAAAATCTGGTGCGTTAAAAATTGTACATACACGCATACACCACAAAAGAAAAAGCCACGTGTTTTTGTTGTTTATTTTTTATTAACAATGCCGCGTGTTTTCATTAACAATTGTTCCGTCGAGGAGCTGATGTCAGTACCAGGGATAGGGGCGAAGGTGGCCGTTAAAATTTTGCAATTAAGAGAAGCAAAGGATGATCTGGAGCTTGATGATCTGAATCAGGTTCCATATCTCAGGATAACACCACAGTTACTTGATTGTTTGGATTTTACCTCTTGAAAATAACGAGGGATTGGAATCCCTGTATAATCTACACAGGGAAAGGGTTAGGAGTGTTGACAAGTTAATAGGGAAATGGGATGGGACAAGACAGGGCCAAGTTAAAGGAAGGGGGAAGGATATGGGTTCATTTGACAGAGTCCCATTATCAAGGAGGAAATCCTATTATAGTAAACAGGAAGGGGACTGGTGGCAACAGTCCAATTTACCCGATAGAGTTGAAGATGAGTATAGTGAGATGGAAGCTACTATCATGGAAAGACAAACCCCAGGAGGATTTAAATGTACATCAGCTCCGGGACAATCTAAGTCGCCATCCGTGCGTAGAACGCGTCGCGATGATTTTGATTGGGATTCGAGCAGCGATGAGAGGGATCGGGCATATATGCACAACGTGCATATAAGAGACTCGGACATACGTGCGGGTTATGCGTTCCCTAGGGAACCCAGCCTTTTTCATAGTGGGGTTTTAGCCAGTAAGGGGGCTGAAATGAGAGTGCCGAACATACGAACTATAGTCCCGTCTAATAGAGAAAATGTTTGGCAAGACAGGGGGGGGTCTTTATTCCCCTCCGAGGAACACCGGAGGGGGGTGGAGTAGGGAAAATACTAACCCCTTGATGAGGGAGAGTAGAGGAAGAACAAGACATACCCTAGGAAGGGAACTTGAAACCCCTAGAATAGTTCAACACAGAGATGAGTATGAGGGGGAGAGGGAAAGGGGACAATCTCGCCCAAGTAGGGAGGACATTGAAGGCCCAGGAGGAAGAAACCCATATATTCCTAGGTTACAGAGTAGTGGGAACAGGCATGGGTGTCCCCCCAGAAGAGAACCCGAAAATCCTATCGGTTATGCAAGAAGGGAGGAGTATGAGGAGGAGAGAGGTCAAAGGGGAAGGGGGAAGAGTGTTAGTTTGCCGATGTCCTTAAAGTTTGATGGTAAATCAAATTGGAAAGCATTCAATGCTAAATTTTTCCGTTATGCGGAAGTTAGTGAGTGGACAGAAGGGGAATGCAGGGACCAGTTATGCTGGTGCCTGGATGGGAAAGCCAGTGAATACTATGCCCTCCTGGTTGAGCGTAACCAGGAAATGGTATATATGGACCTCATACGGAAACTAGAAAAACGGTTTGGTTTCCGAGAACTCCCCGAAACGGCCCAGGTCCAATTTAATAATGCCCGTCAGACTCCGGATGAACTCCTGGAAAACTGGGCGGATCGGGTCTTATCCCTAGCCACTAGAGCATTTAGAGATTTGCCCGAAAATCACAAGACCAGCAAACTGTGTATGCTACACACCAGACCCTGTGACACCCCCATACCCACAACGCACCAACTATCCACTTCGATATCCCCCTTCTCCACATTACCCATAACATCCCTTCCCCCCATTATTATAAAATATAACCATATCGAGGGGCACTTGGCCAACCTAAGGGCTGTATTGGTTAGGTTTAGGGAGTATGGGCTAAAATTGAAGCCCAAAAAATGTGAACTGTTTCAAAAGGAAGTAGAGTTCCTGGGTAGAGTAGTGGGACCTAGAGGAATATACATTGGGCCAGGATATATCAAAATTATAAAAAAACTGGCCAAGGCCTAAGAATAAAAAGGAGGTGGAGAGGTTTTTGGGGTTCACCAATTACCATAGGACCTTTATTGAAGAATATACTCAAATGGCGTTTCCCCTTCAGGCCCTAACAGGGAAACGTACATATCAATGGGGAGATGAACAGGAAAAGGCGTTTGATGAGTTGAGGAATGCAATGGTGAGAGCACTAGTTCTAGCCCTGCCTAATGCGACTGATCCCTTTATACTGGATACGGATGCATCCGATAAATCTGTGGGGGCTGAATTGATTCAAATACAAGAGGGAGAAGAGAGGGCAGTAGCGTACGGGAGTCTTACCTTGACTCCGGAGCAACAAAAATACTGCACCACTCGAAAGGAATTATTAGCAATTATTAGGTTCTCTCGACAGTTTAGGCATTACTTGTTGGGTAGGCATTTCACGGTCAGGACAGACCATAATAGTCTGACCTGGCTGATGAATTTTAAGGAGCCACAGGGGCAACTGGCTAGATGGTTAGAAGAACTTAGTCAGTTCAATATGGAAATCCAGCATCGGCCTGGGAAGAAACATACGAATGCAAATGCCTTGTCAAGGATCCCTAGGGGGAACCATGTTCAGACTTCAATCTAAGAGTGAAATTACAGGATTTGCCATGTGGGGGGTGTCCCTACTGTACTAGGGCCCATTTAAACTGGTCCGGTTTTGACCAGGATGTAGATGACGTGGTTCCCTTGGCAAATAAACCTTGGGGTCAACCCGTGAGTGAGGGTCAAGAACAGGAGGAAGAATAAATGGGACCTAGGGTGGCGGAGATCTGGGTCTCTACGGGGGAAGCGGGAAATAGACTTAGATGGGAAAGTATCAAGGGAGTCCAAATAATTCGGGAGGCAGAGGGCATCAGTTGTCAAGGCCCGGGTGAGGACGAAATGAAGGAACAGCAGCGGGTGGACCCCGAATTAGCCTGGGTGGTCAGGTGGAGGGAGACAGGGGAGGAACCCACTGAAGGAGAATTGTTTATAGGGGACTCTAGAAGCAAATATTATTGGATAAACAGGGAAGTTTTTGTCCTGGAAAAAAGGGTCTTGTGGAGGGAAGGGGATGAGGGGAAGTCAGCAAGGAGGGTGGTCCCAAAGATGTACAGGGAACAAATTGTGAAGCTTTGTCACGATCTCCCCTTAGCTGGACATCAGGGCATAGAAAGGACAATCGAGAAAGTGAAGTCTAGGCATTATTGGAGGGGGATAAGTAAAGATGTGTCGGCTTACGTGAAAGGGTGTATGGAGTGTAACCACAATAAGAAGGCAAAGGTCTCAGCTATACACCCAATGTTATCCTATCATTCAAGATCGCCAATGGAACGGGTCCATTTAGACTTCATTGGGCCCCTACCTCGCACTGAGAGAGGAAATGAACACATCTTGATGATGGTTGATCAATTTACCAAGTGGGTAGAGTGCATCCCCTTGCCTTCTCAGAGTGCAGAGGAAACGGCAAGAGCCGCGGTGAATCAGTTCTTTTCTAGATTTGGGTGCCCATTCCAAGTATTCACTGATCAGGGGAGGAATTTTGAGTCCTCTTTGTTCAGGGAAATGTGTGAATTACTTCACATACATAAATCGAGAACTACCCCTTACCGTCCCTCGGCGAACGGACAAGTAGAGCGATGCAATCGTACACTGATGGCGGCGGTGCGGTGTTTCATTGGAAATAATCAGCGGAGCTGGGATCAATACTTACCGCAGTTGGCAGGGGCATTAAGGTCCTCTGTAAATAGAAGCGCAGGGTACACACCCAATATGATGATGTTGGGTAGGGAAATTGGGTTGCCGGCGGAACTGATGTTCGGGAGTCCGGGGAACACCGGACAGCCCGAAGGGGACCAATATGTAGGAGAGTTGCAAACAGCTATTGAAAGGGCTCACAGGGTGGCTAGGAGACTCTCAAACAGTCCCAAAAACGAATGAAGAGAGATTACGATGTCAAAGTGAGGGTCAGAGAGTTAAAACTGGGGGATTTGGTGTATCAGTTGGATACTGCCACAGTTAAGGGAAACACTCGAAAATTGAGTCCCTCGTGGAAAAGCCCCGGAATGATAATTGAAAAGTTGACCCCCTATCTCTATAAAATAAAGTTAAAGCGGGGGATAATCACCGCTAACCACGATAGGTTGAAGTTATGTCAAGACCGCGAGGTTCCAGAGTGGGCCCAAAAACTGAGTCAACAAATCATTAAGGGGACAGGATATACCAAGGAGAAGGGGGCGTCAAAGATCAACGGGGGTATAGAGATAAGCTTTATTGTGTTTGTCAGAAGCCATACACAGGGGAGTTCATGATCAGGTGCGAGGAGTGCAAAGAATGGTATCATGGTGAATGTGTAAAGGTAACGCAGGAAGAGGCAGAGGCCATGGGAGATTTTGTCTGCTCGGGGTGTCACAGGCATCCTCGGGAGAAGGTATAGTGCAGTGGGGGAAGTATTGGGGACTCGGGGGGTATAATGACAGTGTTTGGGGAGAAAAGGGGAAGGCCATGTATGCCCATAGGACATAGAATTCTGACCTGCCTGGCGCAGGGTGGCTATAGGCCCCCTATGTCAGGTGGATTATTTAATCTTTTTCAGATGTCACAACAGGAAGAGGATGTGTTGTCGCTGGAGGACAGTGGGAGTGAGTGCTTTGATACAGCTGCGGCAGGCTCATCAGCTGATGAGATGGAAGACTGCCTGTCCGCTGTATCAGAGGGGCTGGCGGTGGTGGAGGTCACGGGTCCACCAAGTAGCAAGGTGCCGGCAGGGGCGGAGGCCCCGGGTAGTGAGGGGATGATCGATTCTCCGGGCCGCACGGTCCGGAGAAAGAAGAATAAAGGAAGAACCCGATATGGGCCTGGCCGGCTAGAGCGCCGTAAGCGACAGGCCCTTATTCGTCAGTCCCAAGGGGGGGGGTCTCCATCACCTTGCAAAGTATTCATTTCCATTGCTTCAATGGGGATGAGGCCACAGTTAAGCTCTGGTCGGGCGCTTACCCTGGAACCTACTTTGGGTTCTCGAGTATGGTGAAGGGGTTTGGCGACCGACAGATGCGGGGGCTCAAAGCCGTCCCAGGGAACAGGCTTCTCTTGGAGTCTGACTCTCCTCATCTCCCCGATGTGGCCGGTTCCATCAACCACCCAGCTCATTTGTTCAGGGTGGCGGAGGAGGTCGCTCGGGTGAGTGGTCAGTCTCCTTTGGACATCCTCCGGGCAGGTATTGCCAATGGACAGGCTCTGTACCGGAGGAAGTAGTGAGATTGGCCCAAATGGGAGAGTTTAAGATGACAGAGAGAGGAGTAAGTGTTCGATGGTGACAAATAGTGTATGGGGGAACATGGCTACATCTTTTTGGGGACTCCTTGGGGTTGATGGTTGTATTCAAGTGATCGATGGTGACAAGTAGTGTATGGGGGAACATAGCTACATATTTTTGGGGACTCCTTGGGATGGATGGTTGTATTCAAATGTTTGGAGGTGTGAGGACATGGCTGCTGCTTTTTGTTTTTCCGTTGTTTGCCTATCATATTTGGTTCCATTTGGTGGGAGAGTTGCAGGGAGTTATTCTCTTTATGTTTCACCTCTGGGTGGTTCGGTGGTGAGATTTGTTCTGCTTGATATTTCACCTCTGGTGGGTTCAGTGGTGAGATTTGTTCTGCTTGTATTTTAAAACGGGTTGGTTCAGTGGTGGGATATTGTTCAACTTTTCTGCATCCTAAATCTGTGTGATATTGTCCAACTTTTCTGCATCCTAAACCTGTGTGATATTGTTCAACTTTCTGCATCCTAAACCTGTGTGATATTGTCCAATTTTTCTGCGGCATGTCCTTTGTTTGTCCTCATTCTCCTTTCCCTATCTAACAACTTATCTTTTGGGCAGGAGTCTACGCTCCCCGTCTTCATTTGGTCATGAGGACTGGGAGGTAGATATATGGATGATGCCCCACTTTTCTTGTCTTTAGGGGCAAAAGTCTGCGCTCCCCGTCTTCATTTGGCCATGAGGACTGGGAGGTAGATATATGGATGATGTCCAACTTTTCTTGTTTTTGGGGGCAAAAGTCTGCTCTTGGTCTTCATTTGGTCATGAAGACTGAGAAGGACAGATCTGTTTGTTATTGTTTGACTTTTCAGTGGCCTATTTCCTTTTTGTCCTTCCCCCCTTGTTCCTCCATTCGACAGTTTGTCCTTTGGATGGGGGTCTCCGCTTTTCGCTCCTGGCATGGTGTCTTGGGGAAAGTGTTTCCTTGGAAAATGGGTCTCTGAGGGGATCTACTTATCATAAAAAGTGTATTCGTTCTCTAAACTGATTTACTCATCACAAAATTTTTTTTTATATTTTATAATAATGGGGGAAGGAATGTTATGGGTAATGTGGAGAAGGGGGATATCGAAGTGGATGGTTGGTGCGTTGTGGCTATGGAGGGTGTCACAGGGTCTGGTGTGTAGCATACACAGTTTGCTGGTCTTGTGATTCCTGGGGACGCGGTCCTATGGATAACGAAAGCTTAGGGCTTGTGGAGGCTTTGACCGCCTCTTGTGAGCCCTAGGGTGATTTTTGGAATTTTTATTACATCCAGGGTGGCCCCTTGTTTTTGGGGGTTTCTCAGTGGCTGACCAAGGACCTTTAAAATAAAACGGGGAAGAGTGTAGTGGGGGATGGGGCCGAGGAGTTCCGAAAGGCACCCATGATGCACCACAAACTGACCACGCTTGCGATAACAAGATATACCTTAGACAGAACCAGACGTAAAATAAACCAAGATAAAGAAGCCAAGAATACTTACTATTAGCAGTACAAGGTAGTTATTAGTTAAGATAGCTAATTACTATACATTGAAATAACAAAATGAAAATAAATTAAGGCGATAATTACTTCATATAATTTTCAATGGTCAAATTTATAAATTATACAATGAATAATTCCAGATTTCTCAACATGTACACACCATACTTACAAACCATTCACAACATGTCCCATTCCCCCCGAAAGTGGGTTAATCACCATAACCAAACCCACCATTACTCAATTTACCATTGCATCATACACATATGCTTGGTTGTCTTAAGTTAATAATAAAATTTATTTACGCCACGATATAGCTTAAATTCTAAAGTTGGTCTTAAACACCAATCAATCAATTAATCTTTTGTTTTGGTAATGCTGAAAATACCTTGATGTTCATTTGAAATTTACACAGCTAATTCTGGTGAATTCATACAATATTTTAATCAAATGAAAATCTGAAACTAAAGATCGAGTAACACGAACCCCACAAAAACCGGGGGTGAATTGAGGTGCTCCGGAAGGGTAAGCAGTTCCTGCTTCACTAGTGACACCTGTCGTGTTAATCTAGTTACAAACCCGGTGATAAGTCATGAACGAGGAAAAGACCGGGAAGTGTTTACGACAAGTGAAACATATCCGTGATCATTTGTGACACAGATATTCCGTAGCGGTCAACCAAGTCATTGTGGCTACCGTAAAACTTTCGAAATGATGACTTCAACTGAACTAAGAGAAACCCTTGGCTCAGTAGCTTCCTTGTTAGCAGCAACCCTTTATCAGGGAAATCCTAATAGGAACCACCAGCTCTGGAATATCGTATCAACTGAGAGATATATATTCCATATGCAGGTGCTGGAATTTTGCTACATATGAATGGAAAGTTAACAATGGGAAAATTGTAATCATCTCTTTTGTCGTAAAGTTTCGTTCTTAAACACCTCTCGCTGTCAATTTCGAGGTGTATGTCAAGGTATGAAGCAGACATATCTATATCTGTGGTATCTTTTATTTCAAGCTCAATCGGATAGATGTGATCAACGAAATCACCAAACCTAGAATTATTTAGTGAAAGGACATCATCTATATAGCGGAACGTGAAATTAAAGGATCGGGCTAGCTTCTTTTCGTTTTTCTGGAGAAGCCCCTGTATGAAGTCTGCCTCATATGAATAAAAGAATAAGTCGGCGAGAAGAGGAGCACAGTTTGTACCCATAGGTATATCGACTGTCTGCTTAAAAACACGTCCACCAAACATAGCACATATGTTGTCAATCAAAAACACGAGCCTGTTGATGATATCAGTTTCAGAGAACTTTTTTGGTAGAATCAGATCAGTTCCTTCCTAGCACAAGGTATTTGTATCTACGTTGGCCATTCTTTTTTATGAAACACAGTTGGACCAACTCCTTTCATTGGTCCTTCAGCTTAGAGTGATGAATAGTTGTGTAGACGGTAGAGAAGTTAAATGTTTTAATGTTA
Organism: Bathymodiolus septemdierum; assembly: GCA_963383655.1. Taxonomy (NCBI): domain Eukaryota; kingdom Metazoa; phylum Mollusca; class Bivalvia; order Mytilida; family Modiolidae; genus Bathymodiolus; species Bathymodiolus septemdierum. Next base: position 39,183,880 of record OY726519.1, read on the forward strand.
TGGCAGGAGTAGAGGGACCTAGATTGTATGTACTCTAACAAATCTTTCTAGTTCTTCAGAATCCACATCTGATTCACACCATCCCTCGAGTAGCTAGTGTCACAAATCTGAAGGCCGGTTTTGACCGCCGATATAATAAGACATGGGCCCTCCTACAAACAACTGGAGATTTTTAGTCAAACATATATAAGGTCCATACAATTAGTCACCATACTTTAACTTATATTAATATAACTGTCTGATTTCCTTATCATTTACTTGATGGGAGCCATGCGGTTTGTTTTTTCTGTATTTATAAATTGGCAATGTAATGTCGGGCACAATGATGACGCTATTCGTAAGATTACTTCACCTGTATTTTGTTGTCTTGTTGATAATCCCACATCTGGGTAATAAAATTCTGCACACCAAAATATCATCTAAACGACAAAGATGCCGAGATGAACGTTTATCAGTAGACGTAGAGTACCCTTTAACTTCAGGATAAGGGCCGTTTCACACCCATTTTAAGGTATGAGCATTGATCATGACTATACAGTGACTGTCAAAATTAAAATAGCAATAAAATCGCTGATGATTTACTTTGTTTCTAAGAGTGATATTGGATAGCCTATCATGTGCATTTATTTTCATATCATTTTTACTAATAAATGTATCATCACGATACAACTGTCTATATAGACAACCTATGGTACAGCTATTAATTCCAACTAGCATTTAAATCAGTACATTTATATTTCATTCCATATTATATTATTATTTTATATAGCGCACACGACGCATTTCTATAATAACCTTCATGAGGTCCGCTCTAAGTCAAAAGATTGGAATTCTTAAACATATATATTCCGGAGCAAGAAAACAAAAAGGCTTAAATAGTATAGCCAAATCGACTACCATCGTCTCTTCATGTGGGAGGAGAATATATTGAAATATTGTTGAAGCTGTCGTTAATCACCCGTAACCTATAGCCATCCCACTAAGATATAGGTAATACTAATTTACCAGATTTGACTGACAGTGTAAACTTTTTAAAATCCACCTGTGATGTAAATCTATTGTCTAAACTCTCCATTATTTTTAAGGAATGGAGAGTAATGAACAATGTGGACAGGGGCGGAGCTAGAGTTTAAAGGTCAAAAACCTCAACCTGTTTAAAATTGCAAAATTGAATAACAAACAATTTATTTAAATTTTTTTGTTACAAGATTAATAATTAATAAAATTAATAAACTACAATGGGTGGATTTTAAGTTGGAGAATGTCCTCGTATCACTCCATTCTTTAAAAACAATGGGTCTCGGCTCCATTATTTTTAAGGAATGGAGAGGTACTCGGACATTCTCCTATACATAAACTATGGAATATGCCTTACCTACACAGTAGGATGAATTTGTTGGTGTTTGCACCATATAATAGACGTAATATTGACCACAATTTGTAATATTAATACTAAACGGCATCCCACATAGATTATTTTCAGTCTGCAGGCAAGTTGTCATAGCAACATTTCCATCATTAATACTGGGTAGTGAGCCTGTGATTAAAGAGTACAAGAGCAAGGTGTAAATATGATGATAACTTGAGCACAAAATAAATAATACAATATAAAAATAAAGTTGACAATTAGGAGGAACGTACACACAGACTTTATAAATGTTGCCTTTAAAACCAAGTTTTAACATTTCAGTAGTATATTTCTTATATTGTGTTTCTATGTGTTTTCAAATCTTAGAGCGAATCTTAAATTCCATAACTATCGAAAAGGCATCTGCAAAAATTGTTGGACATTTAGGTGGCGAATGGTCACAGATACAATCAATAAACCGGGTTGGAGTTTCCGACATATTTATAGAGTTCAAGGGCTCAAACAAATATAGATACACAGAATAGTATGCTTCAAGTCTTACAATATCACAATATCAGACACAATAATTATCTTAGTTATTTGATTATTTCGTTTATATTTAGCTTTAAACCTCGACGAAATCAATAGTCTTCATGAGAGACCTGACGTAATAAAACTCGTTACTATGTTGATATTTCACTAGTAATATAACAGTGATACAATACTTGACAATTAATTATCGTTTGTAAATTGCAGCTATTGTAAAAAAGATGAAGTATTTGGATGAAGTACATTTGATGTGTCTAGAAGTGTCACATTTGATTATAGATGTCGTTCACGTTATCAATTCTACCGACAATGGGTTGAAATGTCGGTTGAAATAACCTACCGTTTAACCAGATTGGGTAGTAAGTTCCACATGATAACACACCAGGAGGGTATGTACACATTTCATCTCCATTATCACTGACAAATCGGTACCAATTTTCTTCTAAACTGTCATCACTCAAAGCAGTATCAACGATCAGATCCATTTTAAATCCACTTGATCTTTTGGCTTCATTTTTCTTTTTTATGTAAGAACTACATTCATCTAAACAAGATGTCCTTAAACAATTATACATGATAAACATCAATGATAACAATATCAATTAAGTTCACCAAATTTCTGTATTAAATTTCGTTTATGGTACTAGACAAAAAAATTGGAAACCGTGTAACTGGATGTTATCCTTTGTGGTTAAGTCTTCTTTTTTAGGAATTTATTTTATTTACTTTATTATTTAATCCGATGATTTTTAACATGATGTAGTTATTTTATATTCGACAGTGGTGTGTTACTGTATTAAGAATGCTCAATAATGAATATGTAAAACTTTTATTTGAAAGGTGGATACTGATTGTATTGATGCCTAACTTAATAACATTGTACGTACGTGTGTAATTTTGGTATTCTTTAATCCCCCACATATACGGATCGGAATGAATATGAATTTTGGACGATCCTGGTGATTTAGATTGTTTATATAACCCGCCCCACCTTTCACTGAAATAAATGTCATTGTAGTGTACTGCAATCCCCATTGGGCCATTTACGTCACTGGTAATCAGCTGGACATCAGAGCCATCTAGTTTAGCGGACTTTATAAAACCAAAATAATAATCAGTCCAATATATTCTCTGCTCAATTAAATCTGCAATGAAAAAAATGGAAAAGATGTAGTAAATAAATAAATAAATAAATAAAATAAACGACTTAAGATCTTATGTTCCTTTATGTTGTATATAATTAGCAACGATTTATTTGATTAAGATAAAGTATTTTTTACATATCTTATAAAACTGTACTACATTCATCTACAGTTAATCATAGTATACAATATATTTATAAAGACACAAGTTGAGGTGACTAACATGTAGTCTCCATCTCCAAATATTAATCTCCATCATAAGGAATATGTTTTAAGGCGGATGTCTTATTTTTTTCCGGAAAGCAGATTTCAAGAATTGATTCTTAGAAATTAAAGAAAACCGAATCACAGCTAGAACATTCAATTTTTGGATAGCTAAATAAAGATGTTTTGCTTTCATTGTACACTTTTAATTGAATATTAACAATAATTGAATACGCGAACATTGTCAATTCTTTCATGTAAATAGTGTACCTGTGCACGGATGGTATTAACGTTTTGGCTGAATGTGCTGAAAGGAATCTTCGAACATGTTGACGAATTGTGTTCAAAAGCAATCCAATGTGAAAATAAAAGTAAGCTAAAACTTAAATCTATTGAACATATCACGAACGTTACCATGCTCATTATGAACATATCATATGTTCACTATGTTCTGAATGAAGAATTATTCACGGTGGCCATATATGTGTAAATGTAACCCTCAGACATATTTCTAGGTTTGGTGATTTTGTTGATCACATCTATCCCATTGAGCTTGTAATAAAGGATACCACAGACACAGGTTATACATTGATATGCACCTCGACATTGACAGTGATATAATGTTAAGAACGAAACTGTACGGCAAAAGAGATGATTTCAATGTTCCCATTGTGAACTTTCCATTTATATGTCAAAACATTCCAGCAGCACCTGCATATGAAGTATATATCTCTCAGTTGATCCTATATTCCAGAGCTTGTTGGTCCTATAAGGATTTCCTTGATAGTGGGTTGCTGCTAACAAGGTAGCTACTAAACCAAGGGTTCCTCTTAGCTAAGTTGAAGTCATCACTTCGAAAGTTTTATCGTCGCCACCATGACTTAGTTAACAGTAACGGAATATCTGTGTCACAAATGAAAACGGATATATTTCACTTCCCTGTCCTTTCCTCATTCATGACTTATCACTGATCACCGAATTTGTAGCTAGAGTAACACGACCGGTGCCACTAGTGGAGAAGGAACTGCTACCCTTCCGAAGTTCACTCCTGTTTTAGTGGGGTTCGTGTTACTCGATCTTTAGTTTAATGTGTAGTGTTTTTTAGATCATTGTTTGTTCTTTTTTTTCATTATGTTGTCTGTCCTTCTTCGACTTACGGGTTCTGATTTGGAACTTCAAACTCTTTTAATTTTATCTTTTGATATGTTGTTTAGACATTTGATAAAGTGTCACTGAAATGGCAGAGATTGTACATTTATGAAGCTCTTGATTTCTTTTTCCCGGCAATTTAAAGATGATTATACATGTTTTAAAACATATGAGATATATCTATACAATACCTAGTGAAATGCCGTATGGTATAATTATGTTATTAGTTATGATGTCTTGTAAATTACTTCCATCAAATTTACATTTTCTAATCCGTCCAAGTCCACTGACGTATATCCACCTACAAATGACAAGTAGTTTTTTTTTTATTAATCTGATTACATGTAGTTTCTATTTTATAATTAAACCAAACATGACGAGTAACACCCCAATCAGATTGAAAGAAATATTTGATATCGAAAACAAAACCGTGAAGAGTTATTTGCCTTCGAACTTATGTCATGCCGAAACCCACATTTACTAAGTAGTTTCGTTCCCCGATACTATGAGGCATGTTCACTTTTTTGCAGTCTACCATGGAGTAAGTAATCCATCAAATTAACATTTTAGCATGATATTATGAATTGACTTATTGCACTTGTTATCTTTGAAACATTAACGAAATATCAAATGTGAACTTTGATACTGAAAATAGACACCGGGATACGTTCGTTTTGCATTTTCGGTTTGATCACAGGATCAGTGGCAACACAGATTGTTATATTGATAACAAAAAATACTTTCAATTAATATTATGTTATATATTTACATACATTACCATTCTGATATTTTTTTGCTATATACGAAAACATTTACGTTCTGATGTATACACAAATACTATAATTAAAACCTACACATATTCGCTTTCACTCAAAACGACCACATACTATCACAAAAATAAATCGTGACCCAAAACTATAGACTTGTAATATTGCTTAAAAAATAAAATAGGTTGTTAATAATTTGTTTTCCACTGATTTTTCGGTTTTCACGAGGAATGGTAGCATAAAGTGTCCAAAGATCAAACGTGTGAGTAGATGACATTTTCGAAAAAAAAGAATGAGAATCAAGCTTATCCAAAAGTTCCTTTGAGATTTTGATGCTACTACGTGAATAGGTTTTGTCAAGGTATGATTGTAGTCCATCTTTGACTACAGACAAAATTATTGTCATAGATATATACAGTTCTTTTCTTGAATAGGGGGAGGGTAAATGGCCAATAAGTAATTCTAGGGTTCCTATTGATTAATCTTAAGTCATCACTTTGAACATTTTACGGTCGCCACTATGACTTGGTTAACCATTACGGAACATCTGTGTCACAAATGATAACGGATATGTTCCACTTGTCGTAAGCATTTACCGATCCTTTTCTCATTCATGACTAGAGACACGAGGGGTGGCACTATTAGAGCAGAAACTGCTTATTATTCGGCGAACATGACTTCATCCCCGGTTTGTAATGAGGTTCACGTTACTTGATCTTTAGTTTTCTGTGTAGTGTTTTATAGATGGATTGTTGTTCTTTTGTTCTTTTTTCTTTTGACCGTTGTATTGTCTGTCCTTCGAATTACGCATTTTGATTATCCCTTTGGTCCCTTTAACCTTTTCTTCTTAGCTCTCTAATCCAGTAATGATCTTTATCTGCTCGGAAAGGTATACTCAGTCTTTGAAAATTAGCATGGTGATGTATTGTTTTCATTGTACATACTACCATAGATAAAATGGAATGATCTGCTATACTGAAATAGTGGCCTTTCATTCCTGTACGTAAAGGTTGATCACTTT